>JAVSCE010005253.1:0-83600 GCA_032199065.1 Smutsia gigantea
TCTGCACATTCGGCTCCTTCTCTTCCTCCTGCTCTTCCTCTTGCTATTTCTCCTCCTCCTTCTCCTGCCCCTCCTCCTGCTCCTCCTCCTCCTCTGCTCCTCTTCCTTCTCCTCTGCTCCTCCTCCTTATTGTGCTCTTCCTCTGGTTCCTCATGTTCTTCCTCTTCCTCCTCCTGCTCCTCCTTCTCCTACTGCTCCTCCTCCTCCTTCTCCACCTCCTCCTTCTCCTCCTCTTCCTGCTCCTACTGCTTCCCCCTCCTCCTGCTCCTCCACCTCCTCCTGCTCCTGCTCCTCCTTCTCCACCTCCTGCTCCTCCTGCTCCTCCTCCTGCTCCTCCTGCTCCTGCTCTTCCTGCTCCTGCTCCTGCTGCTTCTCTTGCTCCTCCTCCTCCTCCTCCTGCTCCTACTCCTCTTCCATATTCTCCTCCTCCTGCCCCTCCTCCTTCTCCTCCTCCACCTCTTCCTCCTTATACTGCTGCTCTTCCTCTTCCTCCTCCTGCTCCTCCTCCTCCTCCTACTCCTCCTCCTCCTGCTCCTCACCCTGCTCCTCCTCCTGCTCCTCCTCCTCCTCCTGCTCCTTCTGCTCTTCCTTCTCCTGCTCTTCTTGCTCCTGCTCCTTCTGCTCCACCTGCTCCTGTCCTGCTCCTCCTGCTCCTCCTGCTCCTCCTGCTCGTGCTGTTCCTGCTACTGCTCCTCCTCTTGCTCCTCCTGCTCCTTCTAGACCTCCTGCTATTCCTCAACCATCTCCTCCTCATGTTCCTCCTGCTCCTCCTCCTGCTCTTCCTGCTCCCCCTCCTGCACATCCTGCTCTTTCTCCTGCTCCTCCTCCTGCTGGTTCCCTTAATCCTGCTCCTCGTCCTCCAGCTCATCTTTCTCCTCCTGCTCCTTCTCTTACTCCTCGTGCTCCTCCTACTCCTCCTTCTTTTCCTGCTCCTGCTCATCCTCTTCCTCCTCCTTCTCCTCCTGATCCTCTTTCTCCTCTGCTCCTCATGCTCCTGCTCCTCCTCCTTCTCTTCCTCCCCCTCCTCCTCCTCCTGCTCCTCCTGCTCTTCCTCCTGCTCCTGCTCCTCCTCCTGCTCCTACTGCTCCTGCTCCTCCTCCTTCTCTTCCTCCTCCTCCTCTTCCTCCTGCTCCTCCTGCTCTTCCTCCTGCTCTTCCTGCTCCTGCCCTCCTCATCCTCCTGCTCTTCTTGCTCCTGCTCCTCCTACTCCTCCTCCAACTCCTCCTCCTGCTCTCCCTGATTCTGTTCCTCCTCCTCCTCCTCGTGCTCATCCTGCTAATGCTCCTCCTCTTTGTTCTCTTCCTCCTGCTCTTCCTGACCTGCTCTTCCTCCTCCTCCTCCTCCTCATGCTATTCCTGATCCTGCTCTTCCTCCTCCTCCTCCTCCTGCTCATCCTGCTCTGGCTCCTCCTGCTCCTTCTCCTCCTCCTGCTCCACCTCCGGCTCCTGCTCCTCCACCTGCTCCTGATCCTCCTCCTGATCATCCTGCTCCTACTCCACCTCCTCCTGCTCCTCCTGCTCCTGCTCCTCCTGGTCCTTCTCCTCTTCCTTCTCCTCCTCCTGCTCCTGCTCCTCCTCCTGCTCCACATACTCCTCCTGCTCCTCCTGCTCCTCCTCCTGCTACCCATTCTCCTCCTTCTCCCCCTCCTTCCCACCTCCTCTTCCTGCTCCTCCTCGTCCTCCTGGTCCTCCTCCTCCGGCTCCTCCTCCTCCTGCTCCTCCTGCTCATCCTGCTACTCCTCCTACTCTCCTGTTACTCCTCCTCCTCCTCATACTGCTCCTATTGCTACGCCTCCTGCTCCTCCTGCTCTCCTCCTGCACCTCCTGCTCCTGCTATTGCTGCTCCTGTTCCTCCGCCTGCTCCTCCTGCTCCTCCTGCTCCTCCTCCTACCCCTCCTGCCCCTGCTCCTCTTCCTGAGCCCACTCGTCCTGCTCCTCCTCCTGCTCCTCCTCCTCCTGCTCCATCTCCTGATCCTCCATCTCCTGCTCCTCCTCCTCATGCTCCTCCTGTTCCTGCTCTTCCTGCTCATTCTCTTCCTCCTTTTCCTCCTGCCTCTGCTACTCCTCTTGCTCCTCCTCCTCCTGCTCTTCCTGCTCCTGCCCCTACTCCTCCTCGTCCTCCTCCTACTGCTCTTCCTGCTCCTGCTCCTCCTCCTGTATTCCTACACCCCTTCCTCTCTTCCTTCTCCTCCTCCTCCACCTGCTCCTCCTGCACATCCTGTTACTCCTCTTCCCCCTCCTGCTACTCCTACTCCTCCTAATCCTGCTCCTATTGCTACACCTCCGGATCCTCATGCTCCTCCTCCTGCACATCCTGCTCTTGCTCTTGCTGCTCCTAATCCTCGCCTGCTCCTCCTCCTCCTATTGATCCTCCTCTTACTTTTCCTGCTCCTGCTCCTCCTCCTGCGCCTCCTCATCCTTCTCCTCCTTCTGTTCCTCTTTCTCCTGCTCCTCCTCCTGATCCTCCAAATCCTGCTCCTCCTCCTCCTGCTCCACCTTCTCCTCCTCCTGCTCCTCCTGCTCCTGCACTTCCTGCTCATTCTCCTCTTCCTGCTCCTATGGCTAATCCTCCTCCTTCTGTTCCTATGCTCCTCCTGCTCCTCCTCATGCTCTTCCTTCTCCTGCTCTTCCTTCTGCTCCTCCTGTCCTCCTCCTCCTCGTGCCCTTCCTGCTACTGCTCCTCCTCCTGCACCTACTCCTCCCCCTGCTCTTGCTGCTCCTGCTTCTCCTCCTCTTCCTGCTCCTCCTGCTCCTGCTCCTCCTCCTGCTCTTCCTCCTTCTCCACGTCCTCCTTCTCTTCCTGCTCCTGCTTCTCCTCCTGCTCCTGCACTTCCTGCTCTTCCTCCTCCTCCTGCTCCTGCTCCTGCTCTTCCTGCTCCAGCTCCTCCTCCTCCTCCTGCTCCTCCTGATCCTGCTGCTCTTCCTGCTCCTCCACGTCCTGCTTCTCCTGGTCCTCCTGCTCCTGCTCTTCCTGCTCTTGCTCCTGCCCCTGCTCCTCCTCCTGCTACTCCTGCTCTTCCTCCTCCTGCTCTTCATGCTCCTGCTCCTCCTGCTCCTCCTTCTCGTGCTCTTCCTGCTACTGCTCTTCCTTTTCCTGCTCCTCCTCTTCCTCTTCCTCCCCCGGCTCTTCCTGCTCCTGCTCCTGCTCCTGCTCCTCCTGCTCCTGCTCCTTCTTCTGCTCCTCCTACTCCTGCTTCTCCTACTGCTCCTGCTCTTCCTGCTCATTCTCCTACTCCTACTACTGGTCCTCTTCCTTCAGCTCTTCTTGCTCCTGCTCTTCCTCATGCTCCTCCACATCCGGCTCTTCCCGGTCCACCTCCACCTCCTGCTAATCCTCCTCTTGCACTTCCTCCTCCTGTTCCTCCACCTGCTCCTGTTGTTCCTACTCCTGCTTCTCCTACTGCTCCTGCCCTTCCTGCTCCGCCTCCTCCTTCTCCTGCTCTTCCTGCTCCTGCTCTTCCGGCTGCTGCTCCTGCTCCTCTTCCTTCTCCTGCTCTTCCTCCTGCTCCTCCTCCTCCTGCTCCTCCTGCTTCTGCTCATCCTCCTGCTCCTACTCCTCCTGCTCATCCTGCTCCTCCTATTCCTGCTGCTGCTCATGCTCCTGCTCCTCCTCCTGCACCTGCTCTTCTTCCTCTCCTCTTGCTCCTGCCCCTCCTGCTCCTGCTCCTCCTGCTCTTCCTGCTTCTGCTGTGACCTCTTCCTCCTCCTCCTAGTGCTCCTGCTGCTCTCCTCCTCCTGTACTTCCTACTCCTGCTCCTCCTCTTCCTCCTGCTCTTCCTGCTCCTGCTTCTCCTCCTGCTCCTGCTCTTCCTTCTCCTCCTCAACCTCATGCTCCTCCTGCTCCTGCTCTTCCTGCTCCTACTCCTCCTGCTCCTGCTCTTCCTGCTCCTCCTCCTCCTCCTTCTCCTCCTATTCCTGCTGCTCTTACTGCTCCTCCTTCTCCTCCTGCTCTTCCTCCTGCTCTTCCTGCTCCTATTCCTCCTCCTGCTCCTCCTCCTCATGCTATACCTGCTCCGGGTCCTCCTCCTGCTAATTCTCCTGCACTTCTTCCTGCTCTTCTTGCTCCTCCTCCTATTCCTCCTTCTCTTCCTCCTGCTCCTCCTCCTCCTGTTCTTCCTGCTCAAGCTCCTCCTCCTGCTCCTCTTGCTCCTGCTGCTCTTTCTGCTCCTCCTCCTCCTCCTCCTTCTCTTCCTGCTCCTGCTCCTCCTCCTGTTCCTCCTGCTCTTGCTCCTCCTCCAGCTCCACCTACTCCGGCTCTTCCTGCTCCTGCTCCTCCTCCTTCTCATGCACATCCTGCTCCGCCTCCTGCTCCTCCTGCTCCTCTTCCTGCTCCTCCTTCTCCTGCTCTTCCTGCTCCGGCTCTTCCTCCTGATCCTCCTGCTCCTCCTGTTCCTCCTACTCCTCCTCCTGCTCCTACTCCTCTTACTTCTCCACATCCTCCTGCCCCTCCTCCTGCTCATCCTCCTCCTCTTCCCCCTTAACCTGCTGCTCCTCAACTTCCTCCGCATGATTCTCCTCAACCTCCTGCTCCGCCTCCTCCTGCTACTCCCCCTGCTCCTCCTCTTCTTGCTACTCCTCCTCCTCCTCCTCATCCTGCTCTTCCTGATCCTGCTCTTCCTCCTCATCCTACTCCTGCCCCTCCTGCTCCTCCTCCTCCTGCTTTTCCGGCTCCTGCTCATCCTCCTCCTCCTGTGCTCCTCCTGATCTTTCCCCTCCTCCTGCTCCTCGTGCTCCTGTTCCTCATCCTTCTCTTCCTCCTCCTCCTCCTCCTCCTGCTCCTCCTGCTCTTCCTCCTGCTCCTGCTCCTCCTCTTGCTCCTCCTGCTCCTCCTCCTTCTCTTCCTCCTCCTCCTCTTCCTCCTGCTCCTCCTGCTCCTCCTCCTGCTCTTCCTTCTCTTGCTCCTCCTCCTCCTGCACTTCCTGCTCCTGCTCCTCCTCCTCCTCCTCTTCCTGCCTCTCCTGCTCTTCCTACTGCTCTTCCTCCCCCTCCTGCACTTCCTCCTCCTCCTCCTCCTGTGTTTCCTGCTTCTGTTCCTCCTCCTCCTCCTCCTGCTTCTCCTGCTAATGCTCCTCATCCTCGTGCTCCTCCTCCTGTTCTTCCTGCCCTGCTCTTCCTCCTCCTGCTCCTCCTCCACCTGCTATTCCTGCTACTGCTCTTCCTCCTCCTCCTCCTCCTGCTCATCCTGCTCTTGCTCCTCCTGCTCCTACTCCTCCTCCTGCTCCACCTCCTGCTACTGTGCCTCCACCTACTCCTTATCCTCCTACTGATCTTCCTGCTCCTCCTCCACCTCCTCCTGCTCCTCCTGCTCCTGCTCCTCCTGGTCCTTCTCCTCCTGCTTCTATTCCTCCTGCTCCTGCTCTTCCTCCTGCTCCTGCTCCTCCTCCTGCTCCTCCTACTCTTCATGCTCCTCCTGCCCTTCCTCTTGCTACCAATTCTCCTCCTGCTCCCCCTGCTTCCCGCCTCCTCGTCCAACTCCTCTTCGTCCTCCTGTTCCTCCTCCTCTGGCTCCTCCTCCTCCTGCTCCTCATGCTCATCCTGCTACTCCTAGTCCTCTCCTGCTACTCCTCCTCCTCCTGATCATGCTCCTCCTGCTCATTCTGCTACTCCTCCTACTCTCCTGCTCCTCCCCCTCATTGTGCTATTCCTGCTCCTGCTCCACCTCCTCCTGCTCCTCCTGCTCCTGCTGCTCATTCTGCTCCTCCCCCTCCTGCTCCTGCTATTACTGTTCTGCTACTCCTCCTGAACCTCCTCCTCCTGCTTTGCCTGCTCCTCCTCCTGCTCCTCCTTCTCATCTGGCTACTCCTCCTCCTCTCCTGCTCCTACCCCTCCTTGTGCTATTCCTGCTCCTGCTCCAACGCCTCCTGCTCCTACTGCTCCTGCTGTTCATCCTGCTCTTCCTCCTCCTGCTCCTGCTATTCCTGTTCCTGCTCCTCCTCCTGCGCCTCCTCCTCCTGCTTCGCCTGCTCCTCCTCCTGCTCCTCTTCCTGCCCTTCCTGCTCCTCCTCCTGCTCCTCCTGCACCTCCTCCTCCTGCTTTTTCTGCTCCTGCTCCTCTTCCTTCACTTCCTGCTCCTCCTCCTGCTCCTCTTTCTCCTGCGCCTCTTCCTCCTCCTGCTCCTCCTGCTCCTGCTGCACTTCCTGCTCCTCCTCCTCATGCTCCTCCTCCTCTTGTTCCTCCTGCTCCTGATATTCCTGCTCCTGTTCCTGCCCCTGCTCCTCCTCCTCGTACTCCTGCTCCTCCTCCTCCAGCTCTTCCTGCTCCTTCTCCTACTCCTGCTCCTCCTCTTAATGCTCTTCATTCTCCTGCTCTTACAGCTCCTGCTCATCCTCATTCTGCTCTTCCTGCTCTTGCTCCTTCTCCTGCTACTCCTCCTCCTGCACTTCCCGCTCCTGGTCCCCCTCTTCCTGCTCTTCCTGCTCATTCTCTTCCTCCTTTTCCTCCTGCCTCTGCTACTCCTCTTGCTCCACCTCCTCCTGCTCTTCCTGCTCCTGCTTCTACTTGTCCTCCTCCTTCTCCTGCTCCTCCTCCTTTTCCTCTTCGTCCTTCACCTGGTCCTCCTCCTCCTTCTTGTCCTCCACTTCCTTTTCTTCCTGCTCCTGCTATTCCTCCTGCTCCTCCTCCTCCTGCACTTCCGCCTCCTGCTATTCCTCCTGCTCTTGCTCTTCCTGCTCCTGCTTCTCCTCCTGCTCCTGCTCTTCCTGCTCCTCCTCCTCCTCCTGCTCCACTTCCTCCTGCTCTTCCTGCTCCTCCTCATCATTCTCCTGCTCTTCGTGCTCCTGCTCCTCCTCATGCTCCTCCGGCTTCTGCTCCTGCTCCTCACTCTCCTGCTCCTCCTCCTCCTCCTGCTCCTGCTGCTCTTCCTTCACCTCCTCCTCATCTTGATCCTCCTCCTCCTGCTCCTCCTACTTCTCCTCCCCCTAATATTCCTGCTCCTCCTCTTGCTCTTCCTCCTCCTGTTCCTCCTGCTCCTCACCCTCCTCGTGCTTTTCCTGCTCCTGTTCCACCTCCTGCTACTCCTCCTGCTCCTGCTGCTCATCCTGCTCCTCCTCCTCTTGCTCCTGCTATCCCTGTTCGTGCCCCTCCTACTGTGCCTCCTCCTCCTGCTTCTCCTGCTCCTCCTCCTGCCATTCCTGCTTCTCCTCCTGCCCCTCCTGCTCCTGCACTTCCTCCTGCTCCTCTTCCTCCTGCTCCTACTCCTCCTGCACTTCCTGCTCCTGCTACACCTCCTGCTCCTGCTCTTCCTTCTCCTGCTTCTCCTCCTGTTCCTGCTCTTCCTGCTCCACCTCCTCCTCCTGCTCCTCTTGCTCCTGCTCTTCCTGCTCCTCCTCATCCTTCTCCTTCTCTTCCTGCTCCTGCTCCTACACCTGCTCCTCTTGCTTCTGCTCCTGCTCTTCCCTCTCCTGCTCCTCCTCCTCCTCCTGCTCCTCCTGCTCCTGCTGCTCTTCCTTCTCCTCTTCCTCCTCCTGTTCCTCCTCCTCATGCTTCTCCTCCTTCTCCTCCCACTACTCTTCCTGCTCCTCCTCTTGCTCCTCCTACTCCTGTTCTTCCTGCTCCTGCTCCTCCTCCTGCTCCTCCTTCCTCTCGCTCTTCTCTCCTTCCTGCTCCTCTTCCTGCTCCTCTTCCAGCTCCTCCTGTTCCTGCATCTCTTCTTGCTCCTCGTCCTCTTCCTTCTGCTCTTCCTGCTCCTGCTCCTTCTCTGGCTCCTCTTGCTCCTGCTCCTCCTCCTGCTCCTCATCCTCCTGCTCTTCCTGCTCCTCATCCTCCTCCTGCTCCTCATGCTTATGCTGCTCTTCCTACTACTCCTCCTCCTGGACCTGCTCTTCCTCCTCCTGCTCCTCCTCCCACTACTCCTACTCCTCCTCGTGCTCCTCCTGCTACTCCTCCTGCTCTTCCTTTTCCTGCTCTTCCTCCTCCTCTTCATCCTCCTCATCCTCCTTCTCCTCATTCTCCTGCTCTTCCCCCCGTTCCTGCTCCTGCACCTCCTCCTCCTCCTCCTCCTTCTCCTCCTCCTGCTCCTCCTGCTCGTCCTGCTCCTCCTCCTACTCCTCCTGCTCTTCCTCCTCCTCCTGCTCCTCCTCCTCCTGCTCCTCCTTCTGCTCCTCCTCTTGCTACTTCTCCTGCTCTTCCTCCAGCTCCTCATCCTACTCCTTCTGCTCTTCCTGTTTCTCCTCCTGCTCCTGCACCTCCTCCTGCTCCTCCTCCTCCTCCTCCTCCTGCTCCATCTCCACCTCCTGCTCCTCCTCCTCCTGCTCCTCCTTCTGCTCCTCCTCATGCTACTTCTCCTGCTCTTCCTCCAGCTCCTCATCCTCCTCCTTCTGCTCTTCCTATTTCTCCTCCTGCTCCTGCACCACTTCCTGCTCCTCCTGCTCCTCCTCCTCCTCCTCCTGCTCCATCTCCACCTCCTGCTCCTCCTCCTCCTGCACCTCCTCCTGCTCCTCCTCCTCCTCCTCCTGCTCCGTCTCCACCTCCTGCTCCTCCTCCTCCTGCTCCTCCTGCTGCTACTGCTCCTCCTCCTCCTCCTTCTCCTCCTCCTGCTCCTCCTCCTGCTCCTCCTGCTCCTGCTTCTGCTCTTCTTGCTCCTGTTCCTCCTCCTCCTCCCTGTCGTCCTCTTCCTGCTCTTCCTGTTCCTGCTATTCCTCATGCACATCCTCCTCCTGCACTTCCTTCTCCTGCTACTCCTCCTGCTCATTCTCTTCTTTCTCCTTCTTCTCCTCCTGCTCCTGCTCTTCCTGCTCCTCCTCCTCCTCCTGCTCCTCTTGCCCCTGCTCTTCCTTCTCCTCCTCATCCTTCTCCTGCTCTTCCTGCACCTGCTGCTCTTCCTTCTCATCCTCCTCCTCCTTCTCCACCTCCTGCTCCTCCTCCTTCTGCGCCCCCTACTCTTCCTGCTCCTCTTCTTGCTCCTCATCCTCCTGCTCTTCTTCCTCCGCTCCTCCTCCTGCTCCTCCTTCTCCTCCTCCTCCTCGTTCTCTTCCTGCTCCTGCTCCACTTCCTCCTGCTCCTCCTGCTCCTGCTGCTCGTCCTGCTACTCCTCCTCCTGCTCCTGCTACTCCTGTTCCTGCACCTCCTCCTGCTCCACATCCTCCTCCTTTTCCATCTCCTCCTCCTGCTCCTCCTTTTCTTCCTCCTGCTCCACCTGCTCCTGCTCTTACTCCTGCTCATCCTCCTCCTGCTCTTCCTACTCCTGCTCCTTCTCCTGCTCCTCCTCCTCCTGCTCCCCCTGCTTTTTCTTCGTGCCCTTACTGCTCCTTCTGTGCTCCTCCTGCTCCTGCTCCTCTACCTCCTCCTGCTCCTCCTGCTCCTGCTGCTCTTCCTGCTCCTCCTCCTTCTTCTCCTCCTCTTCCTTCTTGTCCTCCTGCTCCTGCTATTCCTGCTCCTGCTCCTGCCCCTGCTCCTCTTCCTGTTATTCCTGTTCCTCTTCCTCCTGTTCTTCCTGATCCTGCTCCACCTCCTGCTCACCCTCTTCCTGCTCTTCCGGCTCCTGCTCTTCCTTCTCCTGCTCTTCCTCCTCCTCATCCTGCTCTTCCTGCTCCTGCGCTACCTCTTGCTCTTCCTGCTCCTGCTCCTCCTCCTGCTCCTCCTCCACCAGCCCTTCCTGCTCCTGCTATTCCTCCTCCTGCACTTCCTGCTCCTGCTCCTCCTCCTCGTGCTCTTCCTGCTCCTGCTCTTCCTCCTAGTCCTCCTTCTCTTGCTCTTACTGCTCCTGCTCCTCATCCTGCTCCTCCTATTCCTGCTCCTTCTGCACCTGTTCCTCCTCCTGCTCCTCCTGCTCCTCCTGCTCCTACTTCTCCTCCTCTTGCTCCTCCTCCTCCTGCTGTTCCTACTCCTGCTCCTCACACTACTCATCTTGCTCCTCCTCCTGCTCTTCCGGCTCTTCCTCCTGCCCCTACTGCTCCTCCCCCTGCTCCTCCTCCTGCTCTTCCTGCTCCTCAACATCCTCCTGTTTGTCCTGCTCCTGCTCTTCCGGCTCCTGCTCCTCCTCCTGCTGCTCTACCTGCTCCTTGTCCTCCTCCAACTCTTCCTGCACCTGCTGCTCCTCCTCCTTCTCCTCCTGTTCCTGCTGCTCTTCCTGCTCCTCCTCCTCCTGCTCCTGCTCTTCCTTCTCTGCTCCTCCTCCTGCTCCTCCTTCTCCTGCTCTTTCTTCTTCTGCTCCTCCTCCTGCTCCTCCTGCTCCTCCCCCTCCCTGTGCTCTTCCTGATCCTGCTCTAGCTCCTCCTGCTCCTCCTGTTCCTGTTGCTCATCCTGCTCCTCCTCCTCCTGCTCCTGCTATTCCTGTTCCTGCTCCTCCTCCTGCTCCTCCTCCTCCTGCTCTTCCTGCTCCTGCTCCTCCTCCTGCTCCTCCTGCTCCTCGTCCTGCTCTTACTGCTCCTCCTACTGGTCCTCCTGCTCCTGCTCCTCCTCCTGCTCCTCCTCCTGCACTTCCTGCGCCTTCTCTTCCTTCTTCTTCTCCTGCTCCTGCTCCTGCTCTTCCTCCTGCTCGTGTTCTTCCTCCTGCTCCTCCTCCTCCTGCTCCTCAGACTCCTCCTGCTCCTCTTCCTCAACCTGCTCATCCGGGTCCTGCTCCACCTCCTCCTGCTCCTACTGCTCCTGCTTCTCTTCCTGTTCCTCCTCCTCCTCTTCCTCCTTATCCTCATTTTCCTACTCCCCCTCCTCCTGCTCCTCCTCCTGTTCCTGCTCCTGCTCCTCTTTCTCTGCCTCCTGCTCCTCCTGCTTTTCTTCCTGCTCCTCTCTCCTGCTATTCCTGCTCTTGCTCCTCCTCCTTCTCCTCCTGCTCCTCCTCCTCCTCTTCCTGCTCCTCGTCTTCTTGTTTCTCCTCCTCCTCCTGGCCCTCCTCTTTTTCTACCTCCATCTCTTCCTACTTATCCTCATTTTAATCCTCCTCTTCTTCCTCCACCTCGTCCTCCTGCTCTGCCTCCTCCTGCTCCACCTCCTGCTCCTCCTCTTCTTTCTCTTCCTTCTCTTCCTCTTCCAGTTCCTGCTCATCCTGCTCTTGCTCCTCCTCCTGCTCTTCCTCCTACATCTCTTCCTCCTTCTTCTCCTGCTCCTCCTCCTACTCTTCCTGCTCCAGCTCCTTCTCCTGCTACTCCTGCTCCTCCTCCTCCTCCTGCTTTTCCTTCTCCTGCTCTTCCTCCTGCTGCTCCTGCTCCTCCTCTTCCTCCTGCTCCTGCTTGTCCTCCTGCTCCTCCTCCTCCTGCTCTTCCTTCTAATCCTCCTCCTCCTATTGTTCCTACTCCACCGGCTCCTGCTCCTCCTTTTGCTCCACCTACTCATCCTGCTTCTCCTGCTCCTACTGCTGCTCCTCCTCCTCCTCCAGCACCTCCTGCTTCCTTCCTCCTTCTCCTGCTCCTCCTAGTCCTCCTGCTCCTCTTCTTCCTGCTACTCCTCCTGCTACTAATCCTCCTGCTTCTCCTGCTCCTCCTGCTCCAGCTCTTCCTGCTATGCCTCCTGCTCCCACTGCTCCTCCTCCTGCTCCTTCTGCTCCTGCACTTCAGGCCCCTACTCTTCCTCCTCCTCCTGGTCCTCCTCCTCCTATTCTTTCTGCTCCTGCTCTTACTCCTGCTCCTCCTCCTGCTCTTCCTTCTCCTCCTCCGGCTCTTCTTCCTCCTCCTCCTGCTCCTCCTCCTCCTGCTCTCCCTGCTCCTTCTCTTCCTGCTGCTACTCCTGCTCCTCCTTCTCCTCCTGCTCCTGCTCGTCCTCCTGCTCCTCCACCTCCTGCTTCTCCAGGTCCTGCTCCTTCACCTTCTCTTCCTGTTCCTCCTCCTGCTTTCCCTGCTCCTCCTCCTGCTACTCCATCTCCTGCTCCTCCTCCTACTCCTCCTCCTCCTGCTCTTCCTGCTCCTTCTCTTACTGCTGATGCTCCTGCTCCTCATCCTCCTCCTGCTCTTGCTCGTCCTTCTGCTCCTCCACCTCCTGCTCCTCCTGCTCCTCCTTTTCCTACTCGTGGTCCTCCTCCTCCTCCTGCTTTTCCTACTCCTGCTCTTCATCCTCTTCCTCCTCCTGCACATCCTGCTCCGGCTCCTCCTGCTTCTCCTCCACCTCTCCTGCTCCTCCTGCTCCTGCTCCTCCTGCTCCGGTTCCCCCTCCTGCTCCTGCTTGTCGTTCTCTTCCTCCTACTCCTCCTGCTTCTCCTGCTCTTCCTCCTGCTCCTCCTCCTCCTCCTGCTACCCCTGCTTCCATTCTCCTCCTCCTGTTCCTCCTCGTCTTCCTGTTCCACTTCCTCCTGTTCCTCCTCCTGCTCCTCCACATCCTGCTACTCCAGCTCCTCCTGCTACTCCTTCTCCTCCTCCTGCTACTACTCCTCTTCCTGATCCTGCTCCAACTTCTACAAGTCCTTCTCCTCCAGCACCTCCTCATGCTCTCCTGCTCCTGGTCCTCCTCTTCCTCCTCCTCCTCCTGGTCTTCCTGCACCTGCTTCTCCTCCTGCTCAAGCTCTTCTTGCTCCTCCTCCTCTTCCTGCTCCTCCTGCTCGTGCTCTTCCTTATCCTCATCCTTCTGCTCCTGCTCTTCCAGCACCTGCCACTCCTACTGCTCCTGTCCTCCTGCTCTTCCTGTTACTGCTCCTCCTCCTGCTCCTCCTGCTACTGCTCCTCCTCCTGCTCCTCCTCCTCCTGCTCTTCCTGTTCCTGCTCGTCCTGCTGCTGCTCCTGTTCCTGCTCTTCATCCTGCTCCTCCTCATCCTGTTCCTCCTGCTCCGCGTGCTCCTCCTCCTCTTCCTCGTGTTCCTCCTGCTCATCCTCCTCCTGCTCTTGCTGCTCCTCCTCTTCCTGCTGCTGCTCCTGCTCCATCTCCTCATGTTCCTTCTCCTCTTCCTGCTCTTGCACCTCCTTCTGGTCCTCCTGCTCCTTCTCTTCCTGCTCCTGCTCCTCCTGCTCTTCCTGCTCCTGCTCCTCCTCCTCTTCCTCCTCCTCCTGCTCTTCGTGTTCCTGCTCCTCCTTCTGCTCCTCCTCCTGCTCCTTTCCTTCCTGTTCCTGCACCTCCTCATCCTCCTTGTCCTCTTCCTACTCCTCCTCCTACTCATCCTCCTCTTGCTCTTCCTGCTCCTGCTCCTCCTCTTACTCCTGCTCTTGCTGCTCAAGCTTCTAATCCTGCTCCTGGTTTTCCAGCTCCTCCTCATCCTGCTCCTCCTGCACCTGCTCATGCTTTTTCAACTCCTGGTCCTCCTGCACCTGCTCGTGCTCTTCCATCTCCTGCTCCTCCTCCTTCTCCTGCTCTTCCTGCTCCCCCTCTTCCTCGTTCTCTTCCTCCTCATGCTCCACCTCCTCCTGTTCCTCCTGCTCCTGCTGCTCTTCTTGCTCCTCCTCCTCTTGCTCCTGCTCTTCCAGCTCCTGCACCTCCTCCTCCTACTGCTCCTCCTCCTCATTCTTCTCCTCCTATTCCTGCTCTTCCACCTCCTGCTCTTACTTATCTCCTCCTCCTCCTGCTCTTCCTGCTCCTGCTATTCCTCCTGCACCGCCTCATCCTTCCCTTACTTTTCCTGCTCCTCCTCCTGCTCCTCTTCCTCCTGCTCTTCCCTCTCCTGCTCCTCCTCCTGCTCCTCCTGCTCCTGCTCGTCCTCCTTGTCCTCCACCTCCTGCTCCTCATGCTCTTCTCTTCCTGCTCCTGCTCCTCATCCTGCTCTTGCTCCTCCTCCTGGTCCTCCTTTTCCTACTCTTCCTGCTCTGGTCCTCCTCCTGCTCCTCCTCCCCCTGCTCTTCCTGCTCCTGCTATCCTCCTGCTCCTGCTCTTCCTGCTCCTCCTCCTCTTACTGCTCCTCCTGCTCGTGCTCTTCCTTATCCTCCTCCTCCTGCTCTTGCTCTTCCTGCTCCTGCTCATCCTACTGCTCCTGCTACTCCTGCTCTTCCTGCTCCTGCTCCTCCTCCTGCTCCTCCTGCTCCTGCCCATCCTCCTGCTCCTACTCCTACTACTCTTCCTGCTCCTGCTCTTCCTGCTGCTGCTCCTTCGCCTGCTCCTCCTCCTGCTCCTGCTTTTCCTCCTGTTCTTCCTCCTCCTGCTCCTCCTGCTCCTCGTGCTCCTCCTCCTCTTCCTCGCGTTCCTCCTGCTCCTTCTCCTCCTGCTCCTCATACTCCTGCTCTTTCTGCTGCTTCTCCTGCTCCTGCTCCTCATGCTTCTACTCCTCCTACTGCTCCTCCTCCTCATGCTCTTCCTGTTCCTGCACTTCCTGCTGCTGCTCCTGATCCTGCTCCTCTTTCTCCTCTTCCTATTCCTCGTGTTCCTCCTGCTCATCCTCCTCCTTCTCTTCCTCCTCCTGCTCTTCCTGCTGCTGCTCCTGCTCCTACTCCGCATGCTCCTGCTTCTCCTCATGCTCGTCCTCCTCCTACTCTTCCTCTCATTCTCCTCCTCCTGCTCTTGCACCTCCCACTGTTCCTCCTGCTGCTGCTCTATCTGCTCATGCTCTTCCTACTCCTCCTCCAACTGCTGCTCTTCCTGCTCCTCCTCCTCCTTCTGCTCCTCCTGCGCCTGCTCATCCTCCTGCTCTTGGTCCTCTCCTCTTGCTTTTCCTGCTCCTCTTCTTCCTCCTGCTCCTCTTCCTACGTCACTTCCTGCTCCTGCACCTCCTCCTGCTCCTGCTCTTCCTTCTTCTGCTTCTCCTCCTGCTCTTCTTGCACCTGCTCTTCTTGCAATTCCTCCTCCTGCTCCTGCTCTTCCTCCTCTTACACCTCTTCCTGCTTTTCTTGCAACTGCTCTTCTTGCTCCTCCTCCTCCTGCTCCTGCTTTTCCTTCTCCTGCTCTCCTCCTGCTAATCTTCCTCTTGCTCTTCCTGCTCCTCTTCTTCTTCCTGCCCCACCTGCTCCTGCTCCTCCTCCTCCTCCTCCTCCTCCTGCTCTTTGTGTTCCTGCTACTCCTTCTGCTCCTCCTCCTGCTCTTGGCCTTCCTGTTCCTGCACCTCCTCATCCTCCTTGTCCTCCTGCTCCACCTCCTCCTTCTCTTCCTCTTCCTGCTCCTCCTTCTCCTGCTCCTCCTTTCCTACTCCTGCTCCTCGTCCTACACTTGCTCCTCCTGCTCCTGTTTCTCTTCCTGCTCCTCCTCCTCCTCCTGCTCTTCCTCCTCCTGCTCTTCCTTCTCCTGCTCTTCCTGCTCCTGTTCCTCTACTGCTACTCCTCCTTCTCCTGCCCTTCTTACTCCTGCTGTTCCTCCTCCTCCTCCTATTCCTCCTACTGTTTCTCCTGCTCCTCCTGCTCCTCCTACTGCTCCTGCTCCTCTTCCTATTCCTCATGCACCTCCTCTTCCTCGTCCTGCTCCTCCTCCTCTTCCTCCTCCTCTTCCTCCTCCTGCCCCTCCACCAGTTCCTACTCCTCCTGCTCCTGTGGCTCCTCCTGCTCCTACTTCTCCTCCTCCGGCTCCTCCTCATATTCCTGCTCCGGCTGTTCCTCCTGAACCTCCTACTCCTCCTGCTTCTCCTGCTCATCCCCCTGCTCCTGACTCTCCTCCTGCTACTCCTGCTCCACCTCCTCCTGTTCCTCATCCTGCTCCTCCTCTTCCACCTCCTCCTGCTCCTAATCATCCTCCTTCTCCTGCTCCTCCTCCTCTTCCTGCTTCTCCTCCGCCTGCTCCTCCTCCTGCTCTTCCTCCTCCTCCTCCTGCTCCTCCTCCTCTTCCTGCTCCTGCTCCTCCTGCATGGCCTCCTCCTCCTCCTGCTCCTCATTCTGCTCCTCCTGTTCCTGCTCTTCCTCCTCCTGCTCCTCCTCTTGCTCCTTCTACTCCTCCTGCTCCACCTCCTACTCCTAATGCTCATCCTCCTCCTCCTGCGCCTCCTCATCCTGCTCCTCCTCCTGCTGCTCCTCCTCCTACTGCTCCTCTTTCTCCTCCTCATGCTCTTCCTCCTCCTGCTCCTGCTCCTCCTGCAACACAAGCTCCTCCTCCTTCTCCTCCTGCTCCCCCTCCTGCTCTTCATGCTCCTGCTCTTCATCCTCCTCCGCCTCCTGCTCTTCCTCCTCCTCTTAGTCCACCTGCTCCTCCTTCTCCTGCTCCTCCTCCTGCTCCTCCTCCTCCTGCTCTTCCTGCTCCTTCCCCTCCTCCTGCTCCTCCTTCTCCCTTTCCTGCTCTTACTGCTCCAACTCCTTCTTCTCCTGCTCCTGATCCTCCTACTGTTCCACCTCCTCTTGCTGTTCCTTCTCCTGCTCCTCCTGCTCCTGCTGTTCTTCCTCCTCGTTAACCTCCTCCTCCTCCTGCACTTTCTGCTCTTGTTCTTCCGGCTCCTCCTCCTCCTGCTCCTCCTGCTCTTCCTATTGCTCGTCCTGCTACTGCTGCTCCTCCTCCTCATCCTGCTCCATCTCCTCTTGCTCATCCTGCTCCTGCTCCTCCTCTCGTGCTCCTCCTCCTGCTCTTCCTGCTCCTGCACCTCCTCCTGCACCTCCTGCTCCTCCTCCTCCTCCTCCTGCTACTCCTCCTGCTCCTGCTCCTCCTCCTGCTCCTTCTGGTCCTACTCCTCCTTCTGCACCACCTGCTCCTTCTGCTACTCCTCCTGCTGCTCCTCCTCCTGCTCTTCTTCCTCCTGCTCTTCGGCTCCTCGTGCTCCTCCTCCTCTTCCTGTTCCGGCTCCTCCTGCCCGGCCTCCTGCTCCTCCTGCTCCTGCTAATACAATTCCTGCTCCTGCTCCTCCTAATGCTCCTCCTCCTCCTGCTCCTCAACTGACCTCACGTCTCTCGCCCCAACTCAACTCCTCAAGTCACATCACCTCATGATTCTACAGCTCACTCACATCTCTTCAACTCATCTCAACTAACCTGAATCATAACCTCACCTCACCTCATCCCACTCTACTCCTCACATCACCTCAACTCCTCACATCATCTTCTCACCTCACTGCACATCCTCACATCACCTCCCCTCACCCTGCATCACCCAAGATCCTGAGCTCACCTCACTTCCACACATCTTCCTCATGTCTCTCATTTCACTAAACTTCTCTCACCTCACCTCACCTCATCACACCTCAACTCAAACCATCTCACTCAATAAATCTTAACTCCACTCACCTAATTTCTCATCTCACCCCACTTCCTTCCCTCATGTCACTGCAACTCCCTCACCTTTTCTCACCTCACCTGCTCACCTCCCCGCATCTCGTGAACTTCTCCTCACGTCACTAAGTTCACCTCACCGCATTCTTCAACCCACCTCAAATCTTCACATCCCCTCACACACCACACCTCATCAACCCTGAATACCTCACTTACGCAATTCCTCCCATCATCTCACATCCTCCTGACCTCACTCCCTTCATGTTACTTCACTCACATCACATCACCTTACACACGTAACCTCACCACTTCACTCACCTCAAATTATCATCTCACCACACTCACGTCACTTCACCTCAGGTCACCTCACCTCAATACCTCAAGTCACCTCACTTCCTCCCCTCCACACTTCACCTCCCCTCATTACACAACAAATTACCTCCTCGCCTCCTCACGTCACTTCAATTCCTCTTTAGTTCACACTTCAATTATCTTCACCAAATCTCACCATAATAATCACTGCACCTCACCTCCTCACCTCACTCACTCCACGTGTCTTCAACTCACACAAATTCCTTGGCTCACCTAACCTCCACTTTACTCCTCACCTCACTGACTTCATTTCAATTCTCTCAGCTCCCTCAAACCTCACCTCAACTCACCTCCCCATCTAACCACAAGTTACCTCACCTCACTCATTTCACCTTACCTCCACCTACTTCAATACTTCACCTCCCCTCCTCTGCTCCTCATGTCACATCACCTCACTCACCTCACCTCATTTCACAGGGTCACCTCCTAAAATCCTTTAACCTCCTCCTCACCTCACTCACCCCACCTCACCTCAATCCTCAGCTCACCTCACCCCATCAAGTCATCTCCTCACCTCATCTCCGCTCCTCACCTCACCTCACTTCACTCACTAAACCACTCTTCAGCTGACACCAATTCCTCAACTCACCTCACTTCCACACCTCCCCCTCCCATCGCACACTTCACTTCACTTCCATAATATCAACTCACCACAAACCTCACCTCAATTCACCTCCTCAACTCACCTCACCTTATCATCTCACCACAACTCATCTTCCCTCAAATAAACTCACCATACCAGAATTCATCACCTCCTCACGTCAATGCCCCTCTGCACCTCAACTCACCTCTTTCACCTCACGTCACCTGACCTCCATTCCTCACCCCAACTCACTTCCTCAACTCTTCAAGTCACAACCCCTCACATCCCCACACCTCACACACCTCACCTAACCTCCTCAAATCCCCATCTCACCTCACTCCGTCCTAAACTTACCCACTACACTTCACAACACTCACCTCACCTCACAAAAATCATCACCACACCTCACATCCACTCATCTCCTCACCTCAACTCACCGCACATCAACTCCACTCACTCACTTCAACTCACCCCAATTTCTCAGCTCACAATATGTCCACACCTCCTCATCATCTCGCTCAATTCACTTGTCTCAAATCATCTCAAACCTCACCTCACCGCACCTCATCCCCTCCTCATGTCACTTCACTTCACTCACCTCAACTCACCTCACCTGCTCACCTTCTCACATCACTTCAACTCTTCAACTAACCTCACCTCTCACCTCAAATCACCTCCTCTACTCCCATCACCTCTTTGCTTTTCAGCTCACTCCCTTCATTTCAACTCTCTCACCTCATCTAACTTCAATCATTATCTCAACTCACCTTATCTCCACAACACTCCTCACCTCACCTCATGTCCTCACATCATCTCACCACAACGCACATTTTCACCTCCCCAATCCTCACCCCAATCATCCCAGTTCCTCAGCTCACCTCACTTCCACAACTCCTCCTCACGTCACTCATTTCACTTCACTACTCTCACCTCACCTCACCTCACCTCACATCATCACACCTCAAATCACCCCCCTAACTCGTTTCACTTAATCTTAACTCACCTAAATTCCTCACCTCCTCATGTGACTTCACCTCACTCACCTAAACGCCCCTAACTTCCTCACCTCCTAAAATCAATTCCACAACGCACCCTACCTCCTACCCTCCACCTATCACTTCCCTTCGTACTTATCTGATTCACTTTCCTTCACCTCAATCACTTCACATCACCACAATCCTCACCTCACCTCACCTCACTTCATCACGACTCAACAGAACTCATCTCACTCATTTCACCTAACTCCACTCAACTAAATTTCTCACCTCACCTTACCTCCTCCCCTCCACATGTCACTTCACCTCTCTCATCTCATCTCACCTCACGTGCTCACCTCCTCGCATCTCATAAACTCCTCCTCAACTCACTAATCTCACCTAACACCAATCCTCACCCCATGTAACCTCCTCACAACACCTCACACAACACACCTCATCACACCTCAATACCACACATCCACAATTCCTCACATCACCTCACCTCCTCCTGAACTCACTCCTTACCTTTATTTCACTCACCTCACCTCACCTTTCTCACCTCACCTACTCACATCTTCACCTCATTTCACTTCCTCAAATCACATCACCTCACTCATCTCACCTCACCTCCTCCTCTCCTCACATCACCTCAACACTTTTCAAGCTCACTCAAAACTCACCTCTCCTCACCTGACCTCACTCATTTCAACTAACCTTAACTCACCTCAATTCCTCACCTCACCTATTTTCCTCACCCCTAAATGGCACTTCACCTCACTCACATAAACACACCTAACCTCCTCACCTCCTAAAATCACCTCCTCACCACACCATACATCCTCACCTAATCACGTCACTTAACTTCAGCCTTATCTCACTCACTTCACTTCACCACACTCACCTCACCTCAACCCTATACTCACCTCATCTCACCTCCTCACATCATCTCCTCAGCTCAACACACTTCACTCACTTCACGTCACCTCACATCACCACAATGCGTCAACTCACCTCACCTTCATACCTCCTCACGGTACTTCCCCTCCCTTCCCCTCACCTTAACTCCTCACCTATTCAAGTCACTGCACTACGTCCTACCTCACTACACTTCACCACACACATCTCACCAAAATCATATCACGCACATCCTCACATCATGCCCTCATCGCACCTCATCTCCTCAATTCATGTCCCTGCACTCACGTCACCTCTCTTCAAATCACCCCAATTCTTCACCTCAACACCTCACCTCACCTCACTTCAATTGACCTAACTTCACCTTAGCTCCTCAACTAATGACTTCACATCAATTCATCCTTTCCCCACTCAAATCACTTCACCTCACTTACCTGACCTCACAGCCAACCTAACCTTACCTCACATCCTCACATCACCTCCTCACCTCGCCTCACTTCCTCACCTCACCTCACCTCAATTCACATCTCTTCAATTCACCCGAATTTCTCAGATCACCTCACCTCCACAATTCCTCCTCACCTCACTCCAATTCACTTAACTCACCTAAACAAATACATCACCTCCACTTACCTCCTCTAATCACCACAAATCACATCACCTCACTCATTTCACCTTACCTCCACTCACCTCAATTACCTCACATCACCTCCTCCCCTCGTCATGTCACTTCACCTCACTCTCCTTATCTCAACACAACTTCTCACCTCCTCGCATCTCGTAAACTCCTCACCTCAATAAACTCACCTCACCAGAACTTTCTCCCCACCTCAACTCCTCACATCACCTCACACACCACACCTCATAACCCCTCAACCACTCATGTCCACAAATCCTCACATCACCTAACCTCCTCCTGACCTCAATTACTTCACTTACCTTCACTCACCTCACCTCACCTTTCCTCAACTCACCTACTCACCTCCTCACGTTATCTCATCTCCTCAATTCACCTCACCTCACAAAACTCACCTCACCTCCTCTTCTCCACACCTCAAAGACATACTAACATCACCTCATTTCCTCATATCATCGCCTCACGTAACCTCACTACCTCACCTCACCTCACCTCACTCAATTCATGTGTCTTCACCTCAAACCAATTTCTCAGATAACCTCAACTCCACAACTCCTCCTCATCGAACTCACTTCAATTCATTCCCTCACCTCACCTCTCCACAAACATCACCTCAACTCACCTCCTCTACACACCACAAATCACATCACCTCACTCATTTCAACTTACCTCCACTCACCTCAATTACCTCACCTCAACCACAACCCTCCTCATGCCACCTCAGGTCACCCAACGCACATCACCTCAATTCTAACCCCCCCTCCTCTGCTCAAACCGCCTCAATTCTCCTTACCTTACCTCATGCACATTACCTCTACTCACCTCACCTCAGTTCCTCAACTCCCCTCACCTAAACTCACCTCATCACCTCACCTCACTTTATCTCACCAGAGCTCACCTCACCTCACTCACTTCACCTCACCTCAATTACTCCTCTCGTCACCTCCTCACGTCACATGCACTCCTCACATAACCTCAAATGACTCACTTCACCTCCACTAAATTCCAAACCTCAACTCACTTCCTCACTACCTCAAGTCACCATCACTAACCACACTCACCTTATTTCATCTCCTCAGCTCACCTCGCATGAAATCACCTCACATCAACTCATTTCACCATCTCTCATCTTCACATGACCTCAAATCAACTAATTTCACTTCACTCAGCCCACCTCACCTACTCTCCTCTCAGGTCACATCCCTTCCTTTCCAGCTCACTCACTTGACTTCAACTCACTCACCTCATCCAACCTCAATCCTTAACTCACCTCACCTCACTTCATCGCCTCACCCCTCCTCAACTCACCTCACCTCTCTTTTCTCACCCTTACCTCTTCCCACTTCACCTAAATTAATGCTCACCTCACATCCAAAGCTCCTCACATCACCTCACCTCCTCCTAACCCCATTCAATTCACTTCAAAACATGCAGCTCACTGTCTCACATCACGTCACCTTATCCACCTAACCTCACCTCACCTCACTTCATCTCCTCATCCTCCTCACCTAACCTCACCTCACTTCACTCACCTAACCTCTTCTCACTTCACCTCAATTCCTGCTCACCTCACATCTACAATTCCTCACATCACCTCACCTACTCCTCACCCCATTCAATTCACTTTACAACACTCACCTCACCGTCTCACCTCACATCACCTTACGCAACTAATCTCACCTCCTCGCCTCACCTCAAATCATCATCTCACCAAACTCAAGTCACTTCACCTCACTCATCCCACGTTAACTCACATCAACAAACTCACCTCATATCACCTCACCACAATTCCTCAACTCACTTCCTCACCTCACCTCACCTCACGTGAATTCCTCACCTCACAACCTCACCCCCCTCAATTCCACACCTGTCACCTCACCTCACCTAAATTCCTCACCTCACTTACTCCCCTCACCACACCTCATCTTCCCAGCTCACCTCATCTCCCCTTACTCACTTCACATCACATCACCTCAATTGCTCTCCTTACCTCACCTCCTGTCACGTCAACTCCTCACTTCACCTTACATCGCTCACCTCGCCTTACATCAATCCTCACCTCACCTCACTTCCTCACCTCACCTCCACGTTACCTCACACACTTCACCTCACATCACTCCCCTCACCTCAATTCCTCACATCACATCCTCCCCTCACCTCACCTCCTCACCACACATCATATTACTCACCTCACCTCAATTCCTCACCTCCTCATTTCAACTCACTACCCAACTCAGTCACTTCACTTCACCTCCTCACCTTACCTAACCTCACTCATTTCGCCTCACCCCACCTCACCTCAATTCTTCACCTCACCTCTCCTCCTCACATCCTCAGGTCACCTCATGTCCTCACCTCACTCACATCATTTATTTTCACTCACATCCCCTCACCTCAATTATCACCACTCCTCAACTCACCGCATCTCCTCACCTCACATGACCTCCTCACTTCACCTCACCTCACTCCTTACCTCACTCAGCTCAATTCCTCAAAACACCTTTAACTCACTTAACCTCACTCACCTCACATCATCTAATTCCTCTCTTCACCACCTCACCTCGCCTCACCTAAACACCTCATGTCAGCTCACTCACCATACCTCAATTCGTCATCTCACTTCCTCTCCTCAAGTCACTCACTTCACCTCACTTCACTCATATCACCTCATTTCAATTCCTCACCTCACAAACTCACCTCTTCTCCTCACCTCACCTCCCACCTCAATTCCACAACTCACTCACCTCACCTCACTTCAGTTCCTCACCACACCTCACTTCACCTCACCTCACCTTCACACCTAACGTCACTTCACTCATGTCACCTCAATTCCTCACCTCACTGCCTCACCTCACATCATCTCAATTCCTTACCTCACCTCATCTCATCTTCTCACCTCACCTCACATCACGTCACTCACTTCAACTCAGTCATCTCACCTCACCTCAATTCCTCAACACACCTCCTCATCCACGCAGCTCATGTCACCTCACTTAAACACACTCACATCACCTCAAATCCTCCCCTCACATGCTAACCCCGTCACCTCACATCGTCCTACAAACACTTCATTTCACATCACATCATCTCAATCCTCACCTCACCTCAATTCCTCATCTCACAACCTCACCTCAAATCACCTCATTTCAACACACCCCATGTAAACTCACCTCTCTTAAATTCCTCACCTCAACACCTCACCTCACCTCCACACCACATGTCACCTCCTGTACCTCACCTAACTTCCTCACCTCACTCACCTCACCTCACTTCAAGTCCTCTCCTCACCTCCTCACATCACCTCACCTCAACTCAGCCACTTCACCTCACTCACCTCAACTCACGTCAGTCTTAACCTCACAATACCTCACCTCCTGACTTCAACGCACCTCCCATACTTCACCTCACCTCACCACACATTAATTCCTCACCTAAACACCTCACCCCAACTCACTTCACTTCCGCAACACAGTTTAACCCATCACACCACACCTCGCCTCAATTCCTCATCTCACCTCAACTCAACTCTTCACACCTCACCTCCACACCTCTTGTCATCTCACTCACCTCAAGTCAACTCCTCACCTCACTTCCTCACCTCACCTCAGTCACCTCAACTCATGCCCAAAACTCACCTCACATCATTTTCCACCTCACCTCACCTCAACTCCCTTCGTCTCACCTCAATCACTCCACGTTACCTCACTCACTTCAATTCCTCACCTTAAATCCTTAACTCACCTCACCTCATTCACCTCAACTCACCTCACCTCACCTCAGTCACCTCACTCAACTCACCTCAATTCCTTACATCACTTCCTCACCTCACCTCACCTCACTTGAATTCCTGACCTCACCACCTCTACTCCCCTCAATTCCACACCTGTCACCTCATCTCACCTCAATACCTCACCTCACTTCCTCACTCACCTCACCACACCTCATCTTCCAGCTCACCTCATCTCCCCTCACTCACTTCACCTCACCTCACTTCAATTCCTCTCTTACCTCACCTCATCGTATCACCTCAACCCCTCACCTCACTTCACATCACTCACCTCGCCTTACCTCAATCCTCACCTCACCTCACTTCCTCACCTCACCTCACACGTCACCTCACACACTTCACCTCACCTCAGTCATCTCACCTCAATTCCTTACTTCATTTCCTCACCTCACCTCACCTCCTCACCTCACATCACATTACTCACCTCACCTCAATTCCTCACCTCCTCATATCAACTCACTTCTCAACAGTCATTTCACTACACATCCTCAACTTACCTAACCTCACTCACTTCACCTCACCAAACCTCACCTCAATTCCTCACCTAAGTTCCTCACCTCACCTCTTCACTTCACTTCATCTCAATTCCTCACCACATGTCACCTCAACTCCTCCTTAACTGACCTCCAAACCTCATGTAACCTCACTCACCTCACCTCCTCACCCCACCTAACTTCACTCACCTCACCTCAATTCCTCAACTCACCTCACCTCTTCTCACCTCACATCACTCACTTCAACTCACCTCACCTCTACTCCTAAACTCATGTCCACTCACCGCACTTTACTCAATTCACCTCACTCACCTCACCTAACCTCAATGCACATCCTCACCACACCTGACCTCCTCTTCTCACCTCACCTCACCTCATCTCACCACACTGCAACTCAATTCATCCCACTTCCTAAGCTCACCTCACCTCAACCACTATAGCTCACCTCACCTCAATTGCTCACCTCACCTCACCTCTTCATCTCCTGACAGCTCAACTACTCATCGAATCTCACTCACTTAACCCAACTCATTCAATTCAACCCATGTGCTCTCTACCTCATGTCACCTCACTCACCTCACTTCCGTTCAACTAACCTCGAATCATCGGATGTCACCTCACCTCAACTCACTCACTTCACCTCACCTCACCTCAACTCCTCACATTACCTCACCTCAACTCCTCACCTCACCTCAACTCCACACCTTATATCACCTCACCTCTCCTCATTACTTCAACTCACCTATCATCATCTCACCTCATCTAACCTCGCTTCGACTTATCCCCTCATGTCAACTCACCTCACCTCACTTCACCTAATACCTCACATCACCTCAATCCTCACTCAACCCCACTTAACCCAATGACGTCACCTCTGTGACCTCACCTCAATTCCTCACCTCACCCATCGCACCCTCACAATTCTCACCTCCTCACTTCCTCACCTCACCTGACCTCCACACCAAATGTAACTTCACTGACCTCACCATAATTCCTCGACTCTCTCCCTCACCTCACCTACTCACCTCACATAATTTCACTTTCTCACCTCAGCTCACCTCACTTCTGCGCACCTCAAATAACCTCACTCACATCACCTCAATTCCTCACCTCAGCTCACCTCATCTCACCTCCTCTAAATTCACCTCATTCACCTCTTTCAATACCTCACTTGACCTGCTCACCTCCTCACGTCAACTACACTCCTACTCAAATCACTCACTTCACTTTGCCTCACGCACATCACCTCACCTCCAGAACACGTCACCTCACTCACCTTAACACAATTCCTCAACTCACTTCTTTGCCTCACCTCACCGCTCTTGAATTCCTCACCTCACCACCTCAACGCCCCTCAAGTCCACACGTGTCACCTCACCTCACCTCAATTCTACACCTCATTTCCCACTCACCTCACCACACCTCATCTTCCCAGCTCACCTCATCTCCCCTTACTCATTTCACATCACCTCAACTCAATTCCTCTCCTTACCTCACCTCCTGTCATGTCAACTCCGCACCTCACTTTACATCACTCACCTCGCGTTACCTCAATCCCCAACTCACCTCACTTCCTCACCTCACCTCCCGCATCACATCACACACTTTACATCACCTCACTCATCTCACTTCAATTCCTCATTTCACTTCCTCACCTCACCTCACCTCCTCACCTCACATCACATTACTCACCTCACCTCAATTCCTCACCTCCTCATTTCAACTCACTTCTCAACTCAGTCACTTCACTTCAACTCCTCATCTTACCAAACCTCACTCATTTCACCTCACCCCACCTCACCTCAATTCCTCACCTCACCCCACCTCCTCACATCCTCAGGTCACATCACATCCTCACCTCACTCACTTCATTTAATTTCACTCACCTACCCTCCCCTCAATTCTCACCGCACCTAAACTCACCGCATCTCCTCACCTCACCCGACCTCACTTCAACTCACCTCACTCCTTACCTCACTCACCTCAATTCCTCACGTCACTTTTAACTCACTTCACCTCACTCTCCTCACATCATCTAATTCCTCACTTCACCACCTCACCTCGCCTCACCTCCACACCTCATGTCAGCTCACTCACCATACCTCAATTCCTCATCTCTCTTCCTCACCTCAAGTCACTCACTGCACCTCACCTCACTCATATCACCTCACTTCAATTCCTAACCTCACCACCTCACCTCATCTCCTCACTTCACCTCCCACCTCAATTCCACAACTCACCCACCACACCTCACCCCAGTTCCTCACCTCGCCTCACTTCACCTCACCTCACCTTCAAACCTAATGAAACTTCACTCATGTCACCTCAATTCCTGACCTCACTCCCACACCTCACATCAACTCAGTTCCTCACTTCACCGCACCCCATCTTCTCACCTCACCTCACATCACATCAATCACTTCAACTCATCTCACTTCACCTCAATTCGTCACCTCACCTCCTCATCCCCTCAGCTCAGCTCACCTCACTTAACCTCACTCACATCACCTCAAAACCTCACCTCACATGCTAACTTCATGTCACCTCACATCCTCCTCCAAACACTCACTTCATTTCACTCTTATCATCTCAATCCTCACCTCACCTCACTTCCTCATCTCACCTCCTCCCCTCACCTCACCTCACCTCAACACACCTCACCTAACCTCACCTCACTTAATTTCGTCAACTCACCACCTCACCCCACCTCCGCACCACATGTCACCTCATTCACCTCAACTCACTCACCTCACCTTACTTCAATTCCTCTCCTCATCTCCTCACATCAACTCACTTCAACTCAGCCACTTCACCTCACTCACCTCAACACACGTCAGTCTTCACTTCACACCACCTCACCTCCTCACCTCAACTCACCTCCCACACTTCACCTCACCTCACCACACCTTAATTCCTCACCTAAACTCCTCACCCCACCTCACCTCACTTCCTCAACTAAATTTACTTCATCAAACCGAACCTCGACTCAATTCCTCACCTCCCCACACCTTATCTCCTCACTTCAGCTCACCACCTCATCTACCCTCACTTATTCCACTCAACTCATTCAATTCCTCACCTCACCTGCTCACTTCTAAGACACCTCAACTCCTCCTCAAATCACTCAAATTCATGTCACTCACCTCACATCTAAATCACCTCACCACACTTCCTCACCTCACCTACTCACCTCACCTCACCTCAATTCCTCACCTCACCTCATGTCACCACACCTCACTTAAATTCCTCAACTAACCACCTCACCTCACCTATCCTCCACAAAACATGTCACCTCATTCAACTCACAAGTCCTCACCTCACTCAACTCACCTCACTCCAACTCACCTCACTCACCACACCTCACAATTCCTCACCTCACCACTTCACCTCCCCCCTCACCTCACCACACACACCTCAATTCCTCACCTCACCACACTCACCTCACCTCCTCACCTCACCTCACCTCCACAACTGTCACCTCATTCTCCTAACCTCAAAACCTCATATCACATCCTCAACCCCACTCACCTCATTCACCCTCAGTTCCTCACCTAACCTCAAAACCTCACCTCACCTCCACACCTCATGTCACCTCACTCACCTCACCTCCCTTCCTCACATCACCTCCTTTCACCTCACCCCACTCACCTCACCTCCCTTCTTCAACTCAACTCACTTCCACTTCTCAGCACACGCCACCTCCTCACGTCACCTCACACACCTCAATCACTGCACCTATCAATTCCTCACCTCAATCACCACACCTCACAATTCCTCACCTCACCACTCCTCATCTCCTCAAGTCCAATCACCTCACCTCACCCCATGTCACCTCAACTCAATTCCTCACCTCCCTTCACCTCTTCACCACACCTCAACTCACTCACCTCACCTCACTTCAACTAACCTCACCTCATCTCCCGTCACCTCACCTCACTTCACCTCACCTCATTTCCTCACCTAATGTCACCTCAACTCACCTCATTTTACTTCAACTCACCTCACCTCAACTTCACACCTCACTTCGCACCTCACCTCATGCACCTCAAATCCTCACCTCAATTCAACTCCTCACATCACCTCAATTCACTTGCTTCAACCCACCTCCCTCACCTCACCTTACCTCAATTCCTCACCTCACCTCCTCCTCATCTCGTCACTTTCTCTATTAACCTCACCAAATCTTCTCAGCTCACCTCACCTCACTCACTTTACCTCACCTCACATAAATACCTCACCACACCCTACACCAACTCATCTCACGTCCACCCACCTCCTCACCTCACCTCACCACATTCAATTCAATTCACCTCACATCACATCACCTCAATCCTCACCTCACCTCCTCACCTCACCTCAGCTACTTACCTCTAGGCTCACCTCAGTCAACTCACCTCATGTCAATTCCTCACTTCAACACCTTACGTCACGTCACCTCACCAGTGATCTCAATTCCTCACCTCACCTCCTCATCTAACCTCACGTGACCTCCAAAACTCTCACCTCACTCACTTCACCTCACCACACTTACCTCACCTCACTTCTTCACCACAATGCACCTCATCTCACCTCACTCACCTAACCAAGGCTCAATTCCTCATCTCACCACATCACCTACTCTCCACACCAGACCTCATTAACTCAACCTCACCTCAATTCCTACTTCTCCTCCTACCTCACCACACCTCACTCCCCACACCTCACCTCAATTGCTCATTCCATCTCCTCACCTCCTCACATCACTTCACATCAACTCAGCCACTTCACTTCACTCACCTCAACTCACGTCAGTCTTCACCTCACACCATTTCACCTCCTCACCTCAACTAACCTCCCACACTTCACCTCACCTCACCACACCTTAATTCCTCACCTAAACTCCACACCCCATCTCACCTCACCTCCCTTCCTCAGCTAAGTTCACCTAATCACACCGCACATCGCCTCAATTCCACATCTCACCTCACCTCAACTCTTCATACCTCACCTCCACACCTCATGTCATCTCACTCACCTCAACTCAAATCCTCACCTCACTTCCTCACCTCACCACAGTCACTTTACCTCATGTCCTAAATTCACCTCACCTCATTTTCCACCTCACCTCACCTCACCTCCCTTCATGTCACCTCAATCACTCTACTTTACCCCACTCAACTCAATACCTTACCTCAAATCCTTAACTCACCTCACCTCATTCACAACATTTCACCTAATTCCTCACCTCACCTCACCTCACCTCCTCTTCTCACCTCACCTCACCTCATCTCACCACACTTCAACTCAATTCACCACACATCCTATGCTCCCCTCACCTCAACCACTACACCTCACCTCACCTCAATTCCTCACCTCACCTCACGTCTTCATCTCCTCACAGCTCACCTATTCCTCTAATCTCACTCAATTCACCCAAGTTATTCAATTCAAACCATGTGCTCACTTCCTCATGTCTCCTCACTCACCTCACTTCCCTTCAACTAACCTCGAAACATCGGACGTCACCTCACCTCACCTCACTCAGTTCACCTCACCTCACCTCATTTCCTCACATTACCTCACCCCAACTCCTCACCTCACCTCAACTCCACACCTTATGTCACCTCACATCACCTCATTTCTTCAACTCACCTAACATCATCATCTCACCAATTCTCACCTCGCTTCAACTTATCTCCTCATGTCAAGTCACCTCAACTCACTTCACCTCATACCTCACACCACCTCAATCCTCACTCAACCCCACTTCCCCGAGTGACATCTGTTTTGTGACCTCACCACAATTCCTCACCTCCTTACCTCACCTCACCCACTGCACACTCACAATTCTCACCTCCTCACTTCCTCACCTCACCTGACCTCCACACCAAATATCACTTGACTGACCTCACGTTAATTCCTCGTCTCTCTCCCTCACCTCACCTCCTCACATCACATCAACTCACTTCCTCACCTCACCTCAACTAATCTCACTTCTGCACTCCTCAAATAACCTCACTCACATCACCTCAATTCCTCACCTCCCCTCACCTCATCTCACCTCCTCTAACCTCACCTCACTCACATCATTCAATTCCTCAGGTCACCTGCTCACCTCCTCACGTCAGCTCCCCTCCCCATCAATTCACTCACTTCACTTTGCCTCACGCACCTCACCTCACCTCCAGAACACGTCACCTCACTCACCTCACCACAATTCCTCAACTCACTTCCTCACCTCAATTCACCTAAATTGAATTCCTCACCTCACCACCTCACCACCCCTCAATTCCACACCTGTCCCCTCAACTCACCTCAAATCCTCACCTCACTTCCTCACTCACCTCACCACACCTCATCTTCCCAGCTCACCTCATCTCCCCTCACTAACTTCACATCACCTCACCTCAATTCCTGTCCTTACCTCACCTCGTCATGTGACCTCATCTCCTCACCTCACTTCACATCACTAACCTCGCCTTACCTCAATCCTCATCTCACCTCACTTCCTCACCTCACCTGAATTCCTCACATCACTTCCTCATTTCACCTGACCTCCTCACCTCACATCACATTACTCACCTCACCTCAATTCCTCACCTCCTCATATTAACTCACTTCTCAATGCAGTCATTTCACTTCACCTCCTCACCTTACCTAATTTCAATCACGTAACCTCACCCCACTTCACCTCAATAACTCACCTCACCCCACCTCCTCACATACCAAGTCACCTCACGTCACCTCACGTCTTCACCTCAAACACTTCATTTAATTTCACTCACTTCACCTCACCTCAATTCCTCACCACATTTCAGCTAACCTCACCTCATCCAACCTCACCTCTCCTCACCTCAATTCCTCACTACCTCACCTCAACTACTCACCTACCCTCACTTCCTACCCACATGTAAACTCACTCTCCTCACCTCAATTCCTCACCTCACTTCCTCACCTCAACTCTTCGTCTCACATCATCTCATTCATCTCAACTCACTTCCTCAACTCACGTTACTTCATTTACTCACCTCACCTCACATTACCTATATCACTTCACTACAACTCACCTCACCTCCTAATCTCAAGTCCACTCACCTCAGCTTACTCACGTCGCCTCAAATAACCTCAATCCTCAACTCATCCCAACTCCACAAATGAGGTCACCTCCGTCACCTCATCTCAATTCCTCACCTCCCCTCACCTCCGTACCTCACCTGACCTCAACTCCACACCTAATGTCACCTCACCTCACCTCATTTCTTTAACTCACCTAACATCATCTCACTTCATCTCAACTCGCTTCAACTTATCCCTTCATATCAACTCACCTCACCTCACTTAACCTCATACCTCACATCACCTCAACCCTCACTCAACCCCACTTCCCCCTATGACATCACCTGTGACCTCACCACAAATCCTCAACTCAAACACAACCCACTCACAATTCTCACCTCCTCAATTCCTCACCTCACCTGACCTACACACCAATTATCACTTCACTGACCTCACCTTAATTCGTTGCCTCTCTCCCTCACCACAAATCCTGACCTCACATCAACCCACTTACTCACCTCACCTCACCTCATCTCACTTCTGTGCACCTCAAATAACCTCACTCATATCACCTCAATTCCTCAACTCACCTCAACTCATCTAACCTCCTGTAACCTCACCTCACTCACCTCATTCAATTCCTCACTTCACCTGCTCACCTCCTCACGTCAACTCCCCTCCTCCTCAAATCACTCACTTCACTTTGCCTCACCCACCTAACCTCACCTCCAGAACACGTCACCTCACTCACCTCACCACAATTCCTCAACTCACTTCCTCACCTCACCTCACCTCACTTGAATTCCTCACCTCACCACCTCACCACCCCTCAATTCAACACTTGTCACCTCAACTCAACTCAAATCCTCACCTCACTTCCTCACTCACCTCACCACACCTCATCTTCCCAGCTCACCTCATCTCCCCTCACTAACTTCACATCACCTCACCTCAATTCTCTCCTTACCTCACATCGTCTGTCACCTCATCTCCTCACCTCACTTCACATCACTAACCTTGCCTAACCTCAATCCTCACCACACCTCACTTCCTCATCTCACCTCCGACGTCACCTAACACACTTCACCTCACCTCAATCACCTCACCTCTATCCCTCACTTCACTTCCTCACTTCACCTCACCTCCTCACCTCACATCACATTACTCACCTCACCTCAATTCCTCACCTCCTCATATTAACTCACTTCTCAACGCAGTCATTTCGCTTCACCTCCTCACCTTACCTAACTTCACTCACTTCACCACACCCCACCTCAGCTCAATTCCTCACCTCACGCCACCTCCTCACATACTCACGTCACCTCACATCCTCACCTCAAACACTTCATTTAAATTCACTCACATCACCTCACCTAATTCCTCACAGCATTTCATCTATCCTCACCTCATCCAACCTCACCTCTCCTCACCTCAATTCCTCACTACCTCACCTCATCTCCTCACCTCCCCTCACTTCCTACCCGCATGTCACCTCACTCTCCTCACCTCAATTCCTCACCTCACTTCCTCACCTCAACTCTTCGCCTCACGTCACCTCATTCATCTCAACTCACTTCCTCAACTCACGTTACTTCAGTTACACACCTCAACTCACCTTACATATATCACATCTCTACAACTCACCTCACCTCCTTATCTAATGTCCACTCACCTCAGCTTACTCAATTCGCCTCACGTAACCTCAATCCTCAACTCATCCCAACTCCACAAATGAGGTCACCTCCGACACCTCATCTCAATTCCACACCTCCCCTCACCTCCGTACCTCACCTCACCCCAACTCCACACCTAATGTCACCTCACCTCACCTCATTACTTCAACTCATCTATCATCATCTCACTCCATCTCAACTCGCTTCAACTTATCCACTCATGTCAACTCACCTCACCTCACTTCACCTCATACATTACATCACCTCAATCCTCACTCAACCCCACTTCCCCCTATGACATCACCTCTGTGACCTCACCACAATTCCTCACCTCAACCACCGCCCACTCACAATTCTCACCTCCTCACTTCCTCACCTCACCTGACATCCACACCAAATATCACTTCACTGACCTCACCTTAATTCCTTGCCTCTCTCCTTCACTGCCAATCCTGAACTCACATCAACTCACTTCCTCACCTCACCTCACCTCATCTCACTTCTGTGCACCTCAAATAACCTCACTCACATCACCTCAGTTCCTCAACTCACCTCACCTCATCTCACCTCCTGTAACCTCACCTCACTCACCTCATTCAATTCCTCACTTCACCTGCTCACCTCCTCACGTCAACTCCCCTCCTACTCAAATCACTCACTTCACTTTGCCTCACCCACCTAACCTCACCTCCAGAACACGTCACCTCACTCACCTCACCACAATTCCTCAACTCACTTCCTTACCTAACCTCACCTCACTTGAATTCCTCACCTCACCAACTCACCTCCCTCAATTCCACACCTGTCACCTCATCTCACCTCAATTCCTCACCTCACTTCCTCAATCATCTCACGACACCTCATCTTCCCAGCTCACCTCATCTCCCCTTACTCACTTCACACCAATAACCCCAATTCCTCTCCTTACCTCACCTCTTTTCACCTCAACTATTCACCTCAATTCACATCACTCACCTCACCTTACCTCAATCCTCACCTCACCTCACTTCATCACCTACCTCCCACGTCACCTCACACACTTCACTTCACCACACTCACCTCACCTCAATTCCTAACTTCACTTCCTCACCTCACCTCCTCAACTCACATCACATTACTCACCTCACCTCAATACCTCACCTCCTCATATCAACTCACTTCTCATCTCAGTCATTTCACTTCACCTCCTCACCTTACCTAACCTCACTCACTTCACCTCACCCCACCTCACCTCAATTCTTCACCACACTTCCTCACCTCACCTCTTCACCTCACCTCACCTCATTCATCTCAACTCACTCCCTCAACTCACTTCACTTCATTTCCTCACCTCACATCACCTTACCTAAATCACTTCACCACACCTCACCTCACCTCCTAATATCATGTCCACTCACGTCAGCTTACTTCACCTCACATAACCTCAATGCTGAACTCATCCCACCTCCACAAATGAGGTCACCTCCATCACCTCATTTCAATTACTCACCTCCCTTCAGCTCCGTACCTCACCTCACCTCACACTCACAATTCCTCACTTCACCTCAATTCTTCAAATCACCTCACCTCCACAATTAATGTCACTCCACTCACGCCAGCTCACTTCCTCACCTCACCTCTTCACCTGAATCACCTCAATTCCTCACCACATTTCAAATCAACTCCTCCTCAACTCACCTCCAAACCTCATGTAACCTCACTCACCTCACCTCATCACCCCACCTAACCTCACTCACCTCACCTCAATTCCTCAGCTCACCTCACCTCTTCACACCTCACCTCACTCCAACTCACCTCACCTGAACTCCTAAACATGTCCACTCACCTCACTTTACTCTCTGCACCTCACTCACCTGACCTAACCTCACCTACTCTCCTCACCTCACCTCACCTCACCTCAGCTCACATCAACTCAATTCAAACTTCGTAAGCTCACCTCTCCTCAACCAGTACACCTCACCTCACCTCAGTCCCTCACTTCACCTCACCTCTTCATCTCCTCACAGCTCACCTACTCATCTTATCTCACTCAATTCACACAACTCATTCAATTCAACCCATGTGCTCACTTCCTCATGTCACCTCACTCACCTCACTTCCCTTCAACTAACCTCGAATCATCGGATGTCACCTCACCTCACCTCACTCACTTCACCTCACCTCAAGTCAATTCCTCACATTACATGCCCTCAACTCCTCAGCTCACCACATCTCCACACCTTATGACACATCAAATCACCTCATTTCTTCATCTCACCTAACATCATCTCAATTCATCTCACCTCGATTCAACTTATCCCCTCATATAAGGTCAACTCGCCTCAATTCACCTCATACCTCACATCACCTCAATCCTCACTCAAACCCACTTCACCCAATGACATCACTTCTGTGACATCACCTCAATTCCTCACCTCCTTTCCTCACCTCACCCACCGCACACTCACAATTCTCACCTCCTCAATTCCTCACCTCACCTGACCTCTATACCAAATGTCACTTCACTGAACTCACCTTAGCTCCTCGCCTCTCTCCCTCACCTAACCTCCTCACCTCACATCAACTCACTTCCTCAACTCACCTCACCTCATCACACTTCTGCACACCTAAAATAACCTCACTCACATCACCTCATTTCCTGACCTCATCTCACCTCCTCTAACCTCACCTCACTCACTTCATTCAATTCTTCACTTCACCTGCTCACCTCCTCACGTCAACTCCAATCCTCCTCAAATCACTCACTTCACTTTGCCTCACCCACCTACCCTCACCTCCAGAACACATCACCTCACTCACCTCAACACAATTCCTCAACTCACTTCCATACCTCACCTCACCTCACTTGAATTTCTCACATCACCACCTCCCCTCCCTTCAATTCCACACCTGTCACCTCACCTCTCCTCAATTCCTCACCTCACTTCCTCACTCACCTCACCACACCTCATCTTCCCAGCTCACCTCATCTCCCCTTACTCACGTCACATCACCTCACCTCAATTCCTCCTCTTAACTCACCTCCTGTCACCTCAACCCCTCACCTCACTTCACATCACTCACCTCGCTTTACCTCAATCATCACCTCACCTCACTACCTCACCTCCCCTCCCACGTCACCTCACACACTTCACCTCACCTCACCCAACTAACCTCAATTCCTCACTTCACTTCCTCACCTCACCTCAACTCCTCACCTCACATTACATTACCCACCTCACCTCAATTCCTCACCTCCTCATTTCAACTCATTTCTCAACTCAGTCACTTCGCTTCACCTCCTCACATTACCTAAACTCACTCATTTCACGTCACCCCACCTCACCTCAATTGCTCACCTCACCTCAACTCACCCCATCTCCTCACCTCACCCGAACTCCTCACTTCACTTCACCTCACTCCTTACCTCACTCTCCTCAATTACTCACCTCACCTTTAACTCACTTCACCTCACTCACCTCACATCATCTAATTCCTCACTTCACCACCTCACCTCGCCTCACCTCCACACCTCATGTCAGCTCACTCACCATACCTCAATTCCTCATCTCACTTCCTCTCCTCAAGTCACTCACTTCACCTCACCTCACTCATATCACATCACTTCAATTCCTCACCTCACCACTTCACCTCTTCTCCTCACCTCACCTCCCACCTCAATTCCACAACTCACTCACCTCACCTCACTTCAGTTCCTCACCACACCTCACTTCACCTCACCTCACCTACACACCTAACGTCACTTCACTCATGTCACCTCAATTCCTCACCTCACTGCCTCACCTCACATCAACTCAATTGCTCACCTCACCTCACCTCATCTTCTCACCTCACCTCACATCACGTCACTCACTTCAACACAGTCATCTCACCTCACCTCAATTCCTCAACTCACCTCCACATCCCCGCAGCTCAGGTCACCTCACTTAACCACACTCACATCACCTCAAATCCTCACCTCACATTCTATCCCCATGTAACCTCACATCGTCCTCCAAACACTTCATTTCACCTCACATCATCTCAATCCTCACCTCACCTCACTTCCTCATCTCACAACCTCACCTCAACTCACCTCATTTCAACACACCTCATGTAAATTCACTTCACTTAAATTCCTCACCTCAACACCTCACCTCACCTCCACACCACATGTCACCTCCTGCACCTCACCTCAATTCCTCACCTCACTCAACACACCTCACTTCAATTCCTCTCCTCACCTCCTCACATCACCTCACCTCAACTCATCAACTTCCCCTCACTCACCTCAAATCACGTCAGTCTTAACCTCACACCACCTCACCTCCTCACCTCAATGCACCTCCCATTCTTCACCTCACTTCACCACACATTAATTCCTCACCTAATCTCCTCACCCCAACTCACCTCACTTCCGCAACACAGTTTACTCATCACACCGCACCTCGCCTCAATTCCTCATCTCACCTCACCTCAACTCTTCACACCTCACCCCAACACCTTTTGTCATCTCACTCACCTCAACACAACTCCTCACCTCACCTCCTTACCTCACCTCAGTCACCTCTACTCATGCCCTAAATTCACCTCACCTCATTTTCCAACTCACCTCACCTCAACTCCCTTCGTTTCACCTCAGTCACTCCACATTACCTCACTCACTTCAATTCCTCACCTTAAATCCTTAACTCACCTCACCTCATTCACCTCACCTCACCTCAAATAACCTCAATCACCTCACTCAACTCACTTCAATACCTTACATCACTTCCTCACCTCTCGTCCTCACATCACCTCACCTCAAGTCTTCACCTCACCTCACATCAGTTCACTCACTTCAACTATCCTTAATCAACTCAAATCACTTCCGCACCTCACCTCCTCTCACCTCCTCACCTAACCTCACCTCACTCACCTCATTAAATTCCTCAACTTAGCTACTCACCTCCTCATCACATCAATTCCTCCTCAAATCACTCAGGTCAATTCACCTCACTCACCTCACCTCACCTCAATCCTCACCTCAGCTCACCTCCTCACATCACCTAACTCACTTCACCTCACCTCACCTCAATTCCTCACCACATGTCATCTCAACTCCACCTCAACTCACCTCCAAACCTCATGTAACCTCACTCACCTCACCTCCTTACCCCACCTGACTTCACTCAGCTCACCTCAATTCCTCAACCCACCTCACCTCTTCTCACCTCACCTCACTCACTTAAACTCACCTCACCAGAACTCCTAAACTCAAGTGCACTCACCTCACTTTACTCACTTCATCTCACTCAATTCACCTAGCCTCAACTCATATTCTCACCTCCCCTCACCTCTTCTCACCTCAAATCACCTCATCTCACCTCACTTCCTACTCAATTCACCACACTTCCTAAGCTCACCTCACCTCACCCACTACAGCTCACCTAACCTCAATTCCTCAACTCACCTCACCACTTCATCTCCTCACAGCACACCTACTCGTCTAATCTCACTCACTTCACCCACCTCATTCAATTCAACCCATGTGCTCACTTCCTCATGTCACCTCACTCACCTCACTTCCCTTCAACTAACCTCGAAACATCGGACGTCACCTCACCTCACCTCACTCACTTCACCTCACCTCACCTCAATTCCTCACATTACCTCACCTCAACTCCTCACCTCACCTCAACTCCAAACCTTATGTAACCTCACCTAACCTCATTTCTTCAACTCACCTAACATCATCATCTCACCTCATCTCACCTAGCTTCAACTTATCCCCTCATGACAACTCACCTCACCTCACTTAACTTCACTCACATCACCTCAAATCCTCACCTCACATGCTAACCTCATGTCACCGAACATCCTACTCCAAACACTCACTTCATTTCACCTCACATCATCTCAATCCTCACCTCACCTCACTTCCTCATCTCACCTTTTCACCTCACCTCACCTCACCTCAACACACACATCACGTAACCTCACCTCACTTAAATTCTTCACCTCATCACATCACCTCACCTCCACACCACATGTCACCTCATTCACCTCACCTCACTTCCTCAACTCACTCACCTCACCTCACTTCAATTCCTCTCCTCACCTCCTCACATTACCTCACATCAACTCAGCCACTTCACCTCACTCACTTCAACTCACATCAGTCTTCACCTCACACCACCTCACGTCCTCACATCAACTCCCCTCCCAAACGTCACCTCTCCTCACCACACCTAATTTACTCATATAATGTCCTCAACCCACCTCCCCTAACTTCCTCAACTAAGTTTACCTCATCACACCGAACCTCGCCTCAATTCCTCACCTCACCACACATCTCCTCACTTCAGCTCACCACCTCACCTAACCTCACTTATTCCACTCAACTCATTCAATTCCTCACCTCACCGACTCAATTCAAATCACCTCACCTCCTACTCAAATCACTCACTTCATTTCATGTCACTCCCCTCACATCTAAATCAACTCTCCACACTCCCTCACCTCACCTACTCACCTCACCTCACCTCAATTCCTCACCTCACATCATGTCACCACACCTCACTTAAATTCCTCAACAAACCACCTCACCTCACCTAACCTCAACCAAACATGTCACCTCATTTAACTCACAATTCCTCACCTCACTCACCTCACCTCACTGCACCTCACCTCACACACCACAACTCACAATTCCTCACCTCACCACTTCACCTCACCCCTCACCTCACCACACACACCTCAATTCCTCACCTCACCACACTCACCTCACCTCCTCACATCACCTCACCTCCAAACCTGTCACCTCATTCTCCTCACCTCAAATCCTCACTTCACATCCTCAACTCAACTCACCTCACTCACCCTCAGTTCCTCACCTAACTTCAACTCCTCACCTCACCTCTGCACCTCATGTCACCTCACTCACCTCACCTCCCTTCCTCACCCACTTCCTCACATCACCTGTTTCACCTCACCTCACTCACCTCACCTTCCTTCTTCAACTCAACTCACTTCCACTTCTCAGCACACCTCACCTCCTCACCTCACCTCACTCACCTCAATCACTGCACCTCACAATTCCGCACCTCACAATTCCTCACCTCACCACTCCTCTTCTCCTCAGGTCCACTCACCACACCTCACCCCATGTCACCTCACCTCAATTCCTCACCTCACTTCACCTCTTCCACACACCTCAACTCACTCACCTCACTTCACTTCAACTAATCTCACCTCATCTCACGTCACCTCACCTCACTTCACCTCACGCCAATTCCTCACCTAACGTCACCTCAACTCACCTCTTTTACTTCAACACTCCTCACCTCACCTTCTCACCTCACTTCACACCTGACCTCACGCACCTCAAATCCTCACCTCAGTTCACCTCCTCACATCACCTCAATTCGCTTGCTTCAACCCACCTCACTCACCTCACCTTACCTCAATTCCTCACCTCACCTCCTCCTCATCTCGTCACTTTCTCTATTAACCTCACCAAATCTTCTCACCTCAACTCACTTCACTCACTTTACCTCACCTCACCTAAATACCTCACCACACCCTACTCCAGCTCATCTCACGTCCACCCACATCCTCACCTCAACTCACCACACTCACTTCAATTCACCTCACATCTCATCACCTCAATCCTCATCTCACCTCCTCACCTCAACTCAGCTACTTACCTGTCAGCTCACCTCAATCAACTCACCTCATGTAAATTCCTCACTTCAACACCTTACGTCACGTCACCTCAGCAGTGATCTCAATTCCTCACCTCACCCCCTCATTTCACCTCACGTGACCTCCATATCTCACACCTCACTCACTTAACCTCACCTCACTTACCTCACCTCACTTCTTTACAATAATGCACCTCATCTCCCCTCACACACCTAAACAAGCCTCAATTCCTCATCTCACCACATCACCTCCTCACCACACCAGACCACATTAACTCAACCTCACATCAATTCCTACTTCCCCTCCTACCTCACATCACCTCACTCCCCACACCTCACCTCAATTGCTCATGCCATCTCCTCACCTCCTCACATCACCTCACCTCAACTCAGCCACTTCACCTCACTCACCTCAACTCACGTCAGTCTTCACCTCACACCACTTCACCTCCTCACCTCAACTCACATCCCACACTTCACCTCACTTCACCACACCTTAATTCCTCACCTAAACACCTCACCCCAACTCACCTCACCTCACTTCCTCAACTAATATCGTCTAATCACACCGCTCCTCGCCTCAATTCCTCATCTCACCTCACCTCAACTCTTAACACCTCACCTCCACACTTCATGTCATCTCACTCACCTCAACTCAAATCCTCACCTCACTTCCTCACCTCACCTCAGTCACCTCACCTCATGTCCTAAACTCACCTCACCTCATTTTCCACCTCACCTCACCTCACGTCCCTTCATGTCACCTCAATCACTCCACTTTACCTCACTCACCTCATTTCTTCACCTCAAATCCTTAACTCACCTCACCATATTCACCTCATTTCACCTAATTCCTCACCTCACCTCACCTCACCTCAATCACCACACTCAACTCTCCTCAATTCCTTACTTCACTTCCTAAACTCTCCTCCACACATCACTTCACTTCAAGTGTTCACCTCACTTCACATCAGTTCACTCACTTCACCTATCCTTACTCAACTCAAATCACTTCCTCACCTCACCTCCGCTCACGTCCTCACATAACCTCACATAACTCACATCATTCAATACCTCACCTTAGCTGCTCACCTCCTCGTCACATCAATTCCTCCTCAATCACTCAGGTCACTTCACCTTACTCACCTCACCTCACCTCAATCCTCACCTCAGTTCACCTCCTCACCTCACCTCACTCACTTCACCTCACCTCACCTCAATTCCACACCACATGTAATCTCAACTCCTCCTCATCTCACCTCCAAATCTCATGTAACCTCACTCACCTCACCTACTCACCCCACCGAACCTCACTCACCTCACCTCTATTCCTCAACTCAACTCACCTCTTCACACCTCACCTCACTCAATTCAACTCAGCTCACCTCAACTCCTAAACCCATGTCCACTCACCTCACTTTACTAACTTAACCTCACTCACCTCACCTAACCTCAACTCATATCCTCACCTCACCTCCTCTTCTCACCTCACCTCACCTCATCTCACCTCTCTTCAACTCAATTCACCACACATCCTAAGCTCCCCTCACCTTACCCACTACACTTCACCTCACCTCAATTCCTCACCTCAACTCACCTCTTCATCTCACAGCTCACTTACTCATCAAATCTCACTCACTTCATCCAACTCATTCATTTCCACCCATGTGCTCACTTCCTCTTGTCACCTCACTCACCTCACTTCCCTTCAACTAACCTCGAATCATCGGATGTCACCTCACCTCACCTCACTCACTTCACCTCACCTCACCTCTATTCCTCACATTACCTCAACCCAATCCTCACCTCACCTCAAATCCACACCTTATGTCACCTCACCTCACCTCAATTCTTCAACTCACCTAACATCATCTCACCTCATCTCACATCGCTTCAACTTATCTCCTCATGTCAACTCACCTCACCTCACTTCACCTCATACCTCACATCACCTCAAACCTCACTCAACCCCACTTCCCCCAATGACATCACCTCTGTGACCTCACCTCAATTCCTCACCACCTTACCTCACCTCACCCACCGCACACTCACAATTCTCACCTCCTCACTTCCTCAACTCACCTGACCTCCACACCAAATATCACTTCACTGACTTCACCTTAATTCATCGTCTCTCTCCCTCACCTCACCTCCTCATCTCACATCAACACACTTCCTCACTTCACCTCACCTCATCACACTTCTGCGCTCCTCAAATAACCTCACTCACATCAGCTCAATTCCTCACCTCCCCTCACCTCATCTCACCTCCTCTTACCTCACCTCACTCACCTCATTCAATTCCTCACTTCACCTGCTCACCTCCTCACGTCAACTCCCCTCCTCCTCAATTCACTCACTTCACTTTGCCTCACGCACATCACCTCACGTCCAGAATACGTCACATCACTCACCTCACCACAATTCCTCAACTCACTTACTCACCTCACCTCACCTCACTTGAAATCCTCACCTCAACAACTCACCACCCATCAATTCCACACCTGTCCCCTCAACTCACCTCAAATCCTCACCTCACTTCCTCACTCACCTCACCACACCTCATCTTCAGAGCTCACCTCATCTCCCCGCACTAACTTCACATCACCTCACCTCAATTTCTCTCCTTACCTCACCTCCTCATTTCACCTCATCTCCTCACCACGCTTCACATCACTCATCTCTCCCTACTTCAATCCTCACCTCACCTCACTTCCTCACCTCACCTCCCACGTCACCTAACACAATTCACCTCACCTCAATCACCTCACCTCAATTCCTCACTTCACTTACACACTTCACCTCACCTCCTCACCTCACATCCCATTTCTCACCTCACGTCAATTCCTCACCTCCTCATATTAACTCACTTTTCAACGCAGTCATTTCACTTCACCTCCTCACCTTACCTAACTTCTCTCACTTCAACTCACACCAACTCAACTCAATTCCTCACCTCACCACACCCCCTCACATCCTCACGTCACCTCATGTCCTCACCTCAAACACTTCATTTAATTTCACTCACATCACCTCATCTCAATTCCTCACCACATTTCAGCGAACCTCACCTCATCCAACCTCACCTCTCCTCACCTCAATTCCTCACTACCTCACTTCAACTCCTCACCTCACTCTCCTCACCTCAATTCCTCACCTCACTTCCTCACCTCAACTCTTCGCTCACGTCTCCTCATTCATCTCAACTCACTTCCTTAACTCACGTTACTTCATTTACTCACCTGACCTCACCTTACCTATATCACTTCACTACGACTCACCTCACATCCTAATCTCATGTCCGCACACCTCAGAATACTCACTTCGCCTCACATAACCTCAATCCTCAACTCAACCCAACTCCACAAATGAGGTCACCTCCGTCACCTCATTTCAATTCCTCACCTATGTGTACCTGGGTACCTCACCTCACCTCAACTCCACACCTAATGTCACCTCACCTCACCTCATTTCTTCAAATCACCTATCATCATCTCACTTCATCTCAACTCGTTTCAACTTATCCCCTCATGTCAACTCACCTCACCTCACTTCACCTCATACCTCACATCACCTCAATCCTCACTCATCCCCACTTCCCCCTGTGACATCACCTCTGTGAACTCACCACAATTCCTCACCTCAACAACCGCCCCCTCACAATTCTCACGTACTCACTTCCTCAACTCACCTGACCTCCACACCAAATATCACTTCACTGACCTCACCTTAATTCCTTGCCTCTCTCCCTCACCGCAAATACTGACCTCACATCAACTCACTTCCTCACCTCACCTCACCTCATCTCACTACTGTGCACCTCAAATAACCTCACTCACATAACCTCAATTCCTCAACTCACCTCACCTCATCTCACCTCCTGTAACCTCACCTCACTCACCTCATTCAATTCCTCACTTCACCTGCTCACCTCCTCACGTCAACTCCACTCCTCCTCAAATCACTCACTTCACTTTGCCTCACCCACCTAACCTCACCTCCAGAACACGTCACCTCACTCACCTCACCACAATTCCTCAACTCACTTCCTTACCTCACCTCACCTCACTTGAATTCCTCACCGCACCACCTCACCTCCCCTCAATTCCATACGTGTCACCTCACCTCACCTCAATTCCTCACCTCACTTCCTCACTCACCTCACCACACATCATCTTCCCAGATCACTTCATCTCCCCTTAACCACTTCACATCACCTAACCCCAATTCCTCTCCTTACCTCACCTCTTGTCACCTCAACTATTCACCTCACTTCACATCACTCACCTCGCCTTATATCAATCCTCACCTCACCTCACTTCATCACCTAACTCCCACGTCACCTCACACACTTCACTTCACCTCACTCACCTCACCTCAATTCCTAACTTCACTTCCTCACCTCACCTCCTCAACTCACATCACATTACTCACCTCACCTCAATTCCTCACTTCCTCATATCAACTCACTTCTCATCTCAGTCATTTCAATTCACCTCCTCACCTTACCTAACCTCACTCACTTCACCTCACCCCAACTCACCTCAATACTTCACCTCACTTACTCACCTCACTTCTTCACCTCACCTCACCTCATTCATCTCAACTCACTTCCTCAAGTCACTTCACTTCATTACCTCACCTCACATCACCTTACCTAAATCACTTCACCACACCTCACCTCAACTCCTAATATCATGTCCATTCACGTCAGCTTACTTCACCTCACATAACCTCAATGCTGAACTCATCCCACCTCCACAAATGAGGTCACCTCCATCACCTCATTTCAATTACTCACCTCCCTTCAGCTCCATACCTCACCTAAACTCACACTCACCTCAATTCCTCACGTCACCTCAATTCTTCAAATCACCTCACCTCCACAATTAATATCCCTCCACTCACGTCACCTCACTTCCTCACCTCACCTCTTCAGCTGTCTCAACTCAATTCCTCACCACATGTCATCTCAACTCTCCTCAACTCACCTCCAAACCTCATGTAACCTCACTCACCTCAACTCCTCACCCCACCTAACCTCCCTCACCTCACCTCAATTCCTCAACCCACCTCACTTCTTCTCACCTCACCTCACCCCAACTCACCTCACCTGAACTCCTAAACATGTCCACTCACCTCACGTTCTCTCTTCACCTCACTCACCTCACCTCACCTCACCTCCTCTCCTCACCTCACCTCACCTCACCTCACCTCAATTCAACTCAATTCTCATTTCCTATGCTCACCTCACCTCACCCACTACACCTCACCTCACCTCAGTTCCTCACTTCACCTCAACTCTTCATCTCCTCACAGCTCCCCTGCTCATCTTAACTCACTCACTTCACCCAACTCATTCAATTCAACCCATGTTCTCACTTCCTCATGTCAACTCACTCACATCACATCCCTTCAACTAATCTCGAAACATCGGATGTCACCTCAGCTCACCTCAATTCCTCACATTACATGCCCTCAACTCCTCACCTCACCTCATCTCAACACCTTATGTCACCTCAACTCACCTCATTTCGTCATCTCACCTAACATCATCTCAACTCATCTCACCTCGATTCAACTTATCCCCTCATATCAGCTCACCTCACCTCATTTCACCTCATACCTCACATCACCTCAATCCTCACTCAACCCCACTTTCCCCAATGACATCACCTCTGTGACCTCACCTCAATTCCTCACAACCTTACCACACCTCACCCACTGCACACTCACAATTCTCACCTCCGCACATCCTAACCCCACCTGACCTCCACACCAAATGTCACTTCACTGACCTCACCTTAATTCCTCGTCTCTCTCCCTCAACTCACCTCCTCACCTCACATCAACTCACTTCCTCACCTCACCTCACTTCTGCGCACCTCAAATATCTTCACTCACATCACCTCAATTCCTCACCTCGCCTCACCTCATCTCACCTCCTCTAACCTCACCCCACTCACCTCATTCAGTTCGTCATTTCAAATGCTCACCTCCTCACGTCAATTCCTCCTCCTCAAATCAATCACTTCACTTTGCCTCACCCACCTCACCTCACATCCAGAACACGTCACCTCAGTCACCTCACCACAATTCAACTCACTTCCTCACCTCACATCACCTCACTTGAATACCTCACCTCACCACCTCAACTCCCCTCAATTCCACAACTGTCATCCATCTCACCTCAATTCCTCACCTCACTTCCTCACTCACCTCACCACACCTCATCTTCCCAGCTCACCTCATCTCCACCCACTCACTTCACATCACCTCACCTCAATTCCTCTCTTACCTCACCTCATCATGTCACCTCAAAACCTCACCTCACTTCACATCACTCACCTCGCTTTACCTCAATCCTCACCTCACCTCACTTCCTCACCTCACCTCACACGTCACCTCACACACTTCACCTCTCCTCAATCACCTCACCTCAATTCCTCACTTCATTTCCTCACCTCACCTCACCTCCTCACCTCACATCACATTTCTCACCACACCTCAATTCCTCAGCTCCTCATATCAACTCACTTCTCAACACAGTCATTTCACTACACCTCCTCACCTTACCTAACGTCACTCACTTCACCTCACCCCACCTCACCTCAATTCCTCACCTCAGTTCCTCACCTCACCTCTTCAATTCACCTCATCTCAATTCCTCACCACATGTCATCTCAACTCCTCCTATACTCACCTCCAAACCTCATGTAACCTCACTCACCTCACCTCCTCACCCTACCTAACCTCACTCACCTCACCTCAATTCCTCAACTCACCCCACCTCTTCTCACCTCACCTCACTCACTTCAACTCACCTCACCTCAACTCCTAAACTCATCTCCCCTCACCTCACTTTATTCAATACACCTCACACACCTCACCTAACCTCAACTCATATACTCACATCACATCACCTCCTCTTCTCACCTCACCTCACCTCATCTCACCTCACTTCAACACAATTCATCACTCTTCCTAAGCTCACCTCTCCTCAATTCCTCACCTCACCACACCTCTTCATCTCCTCACAGCACACCTACTCATCTAATCAAACTCACTTCACCCAACTCATTCAATTCAACCCATGTGCTCACTTCCTCATGTCACCTCACTCACCTAAATTCCCTTCAACTCACCTCGAATTATCTGACGTCACCTCACCTCACCTCACTAACTTCACCTCACCTCACCTCAATTCCTCACATTACCTCACCTCAACGCATCACCTCACCTCAACTCCACACCTTATGTCACCTCACCTCACCTCATTTCTTCAACTCACCTATCATCATCTCAACTCATCTTACCTCGCTTCAACTTATCCCCTCATGTCAACTCACCTCACCTCCCTTCACCTCATACCTCACATCACCTCAATCCTCACTCAATCCCACTTCCCGCAATGATGTCACCTCTGTGACCTCACATCAATTCCTCACCTCAACCACCGCACACTCAATTCTCAGCACCTCACTTCCTCACCTCACCTGACCTCCACACCAAATGTCACTTCACTGAACTCACCTTAGTTCCTAGCCTCTCTCCCTCACCTCAACTCCTCACCTCACATAATCTCACTTTCTCACCTCACCTCTCCTCACTTCTGCGCACCTCAAATAAACTCACTCACATCACCTCAATTCCTCACCTCACCTCACCTCATCTCACCTCCTCTAACCTCACCTCATTCACCTCATTCAATGACTCACTTCACCTGCTCACCTCCTCAGGTCAACTACACTCCTCCTCAAATCACTCACTTCACTTTGCCTCACCCACCTCACCTCACCTCCAGAACACGTCACCCCACTCACCTCACCACAATTCCCCAACTCATTTCTTCACCTCACCTCACCTCCCTTGAATTCCTCACCTCACCACCTCTCCTCCCCTCAATTCCACACGTGTCACCTAACCTCACCTCTATTCTTCACCTCACTTCCCACTCACCTCACCACACCTCATCTTCCCAGCTCACCTCATCTCCCCTTACTCATTTCACAGCAACTCAACTCAATTCCTCTCCTTACCGCACCTCCTTCCACGTCAAATACTCACCTCACATTACATCACTCACTTCGCCTTACCGCAATCCTCAACTCACCTCACTTCCTCACCTCGCCTCCCGCATCACCTCACACACTTTACATCACCTCACTCATCTCAACTCAATTTCTCACTTCAATTCCTCACCTCACCTCACCTCCTCACATCACATCACATTACTCACCTCACCTCAATTCCTCACCTCCTCATTTCAACTCACTTCTCAACTCAGTCACTTCACTTCAAATCCTCACCTTACCTAACCTCACTCATTTCAACTCAACCACTCCTCACCTCATTTCTTCACCTCACTCCACCTCCTCACATCCAAAGGTCACCTCACGTCCTCACCTCACTCACATCATTTAATTTCACTCCCCTACCCTCCCCTCAATTCTAACCTCACCTCAACTCACCGCATCACCTCACCTCACCTGACATCCTCACTTCACCTCACCTCACTCCTTACCTCACTCACCCCAATTCCTCACGTCACCTTTAACTCACTTCACCTCACTCACCTCACGTCTTCTAATACCTCACTTCACCACCTCACCTCGTCTCACCTCCACACCTCATGTCAGCTCACTCACCATACCTCAATTCCGCATCTCACTTCCTCACCTCAAGTCACTCACTGCACCTCACCTCACTCATATCAGCTCACTTCAATTCCTAACCTCACCACCTCACCTCATCTCCTCACTTCACCTCCCACCTCAATTCCACAACTCACCCACCTCACCTCACCCCAGTTCCTCAACTCACCTCACTTCACCTCACCTCACCTTCACACCTAACGACAATTCACTCATGCCACCTCAATTCCTCACCTCACTCCCACACCTCACATCAACTCACTTCCTCACCTCACCTCAATTAATCTTCTCACCTCAGCTCACATCACGTCACTCACTTCAACTCATCTCCCCTCACCTCATTTCCTCACCTCACCTCCTCATCCCCTCTGCTCAGCTCACCTCACTTAACCTCACTCACATCACCTCAAATCCTCACCTCACATGCTAACTTCATGTCACATCACATCCTCCTCCAAACACTCATTTCATTTCACATCTTATCATCTCAATCCTCACATCACCTCACTTCCTCATCTCACCTCCTCGCCTCACCTTACCTCACCTCAACAGACCTCACGTAACCTCACCTCACTTAAATTCCTTAACTCACCACCTCAACTCACCTCCACACCACATGTCACCTCATTCACCTCACCTCACTCACCTCACCTCACTTCAATTCCTCTCCTAACCTCCTCATATCACCTCACCTCAACTCAGCCACTTCACCTCACTCACTCAACACACGTCAGTCTTCACCTCACACCACCTCACCTCCTCACCTCAACTCACTTCCCACACTTCACCTCACTTCACCACACCTTAATTCCTCACCTAATCCCCTCACCCCACCTCACCTCACTTCCTCAACTAATTTTACCTCATCAAAGCGAACCTCGCCTTAATTCCTCACCTCCCCACACATTATCTCCTCTCTTCAGCTCACCACATCACCTAACCTCACTTATTCCACTCAACTCATTCAATTCCTCACCTCACCTGCTCACTTCAAGTCACCTCACCTCCTCCTCAAATCACTCAAATTCATGTCACTCACCTCACATCTAAATCACCTCACCACTCTTCCTCACCTCACCTACTCACCTCACCTCACCTCAATTCCTCACCTCAACTCATGTAACCACACCTCAATAAATTCCTAAACTAACCACCTCACATCAACTAACCTCCAGAAATCATGTTACCTCATTCAAATCAGAATTCCTCACCTCACACACCTCACCTCACTGCACCTCACCTCAATCACCACACCTCACAATTCCTCACCTCACCACTTCACCTCATCCCTCACCTCACCACACACACCTCAATTCCTCACCTCACCACACTCACCTCACCTTCTTACCTCACCTCACCTCCACAACTGTCACCTCATTCTCCTCACCTCAAATCCTCACTTCATATCCTCAACTCAACTCACGTCACTCACCCTCAGTTCCTAACCTAACTTCAACTCCTCACCTCACCTCCACCCCTCATGTCACCTCACTCACCTCACCTACCTTCCTCACCCTCTTCCTCACATCACCTCCTTTCACCTCACCTCACCCACCTCACCTCCCTTCTTCAACTCACCTCACTTCCCCTTCTCAGCACACCTCACTTCCTCACCTCATCTCACTCAACTCAATCACCGCACCTCACAATTCCTCACCTCAATCACCACACCTCACAATTCCTCACCTCACCACTACTCATCTCCTCATGTCCACTCTCCTCAAATCACCCCACGTCACCTCACCTCAATTCCTCACCTCACTTCACCTCTGCACCACACCTCAACTCACGCACCTCACCTCATTTCAACTCAGCACCTCATCACACATCACCTCACCTCACTTCACCTCATCTCAATTCCTTACCTAACGTCACCTCAACTCACCTCATTTTAATTCAACTCACCTCACCTCACCTTCTCACCTCACCTCACACCTCACCTCATGCACCTCAAATCACCACCTCATTTCACCTCCTCACATCACCTCACTGCGCTCACTTCAACCCACCTCACTCACCTCACCTTACCTCAATTCCTCACCTCACATCTTCCTCATCTCGTCACTTTCTCTATTAACATCACCAAATCTTCTCACCTCACCTCACCTCACTGCTTTACCTCACCTCACCTAAATACCTCACCACACATTACCCCAACTGATCTCACGTCAAACAACCTCCTCACCTCACCTCACCCCACTCACTTCAATTCACCTCACATCATGTCACCTCTATCCTCACCTCACCTCCTCACCTCATCTCAGCTACTTACCTGTCATCTCACCTCAATCAACTCACCTCATGTCAATTCCTCACCTCAACTCCTTACGTCACGTCACCTCACCAGTGATCTCAATTCCTCACCTTACCACCTCATCTCACCTCACGTGACTTCCAAAACTCACACCTCACTCACTTCACCTCACCTCACTTACCGCTCCTCAATTCTTCACCACAATGCACCTCATCTCACCTCACTCACCTAACCAAGCCTCAAGTCCTCATCTCACCAAATTACCTCATCACAACACCAGACCTCATTAACTCAACCTCACCTCAATTCTACTCCTCCTACCTCACCTCACCTCACTCCCCATATCTCACCTCAATTGCTCACCCCAAATCCTCAGCTCCTCACATCAACTCCCATCATCTCAGCCACTTCACCTCACTCACCTCAACTCACGTCAGTCTTCACCTCACAACACTTCACCTCCTCACCTCAACTCACCTCCCACACTTCACCTCACCTCACCACACCTTAATTCCTCACCTTAACTCCTCACCCCAACTCAACTCACCTCACTTCCTCAACTAAGTTCACCTCATGACACTGCACCTCACCTCAATTCCTCATCTCACCTCACCTCAACTCTTAACACCTCACCTCCACACCTCATGTTATCTCACTCACCTCAACTCAAATCCTCACCTGACTTCCTCACCTCACCACAGTCACCTCACCTCATGTCCTAAACTCACCTCACCTCATTTTCCACCTCACGTATCCTCACCTCCCTTCATCTCACCTCAATCACTCCACTTTACCTCACTCAACACAATTCCTCACCTCAAATCCTTAACTCACCTCACCTAATTCACCTCACCTCACTTAATTCCTCACCAAACCTCACCTCACCTCAATCACCTCACTCAACTCACCTCAATTACTTACATCACTTCCTCAACTCTCCCTCTCACATCAACTCACCTCAAGTCTTCACCTCACCTCACATCAGTTCCCTCAATTCACCTATCCTCACTCAACTCAAATCACTTCCTCACCTAACCTCTGCTCAACTCCTCACATAACCTCACCACACTCACATCATTCAATGCCTCACCTTAGCTGCTCATCTCCTAGTCACATCAATTACTCCTCAAATCACTCAGGTCACTTCACCTCACTCACATCACCTCACCTCAATCTTCACCTCAGCTCACCTCCTCACCTCACCTCACTCACTTCACCTCATTCACCTCACCTCACCTCAATCTTCACCTCAGCTCACCTCCTCACCTCACCTCACTCACTTCACCTCACCACACCTCAATTCCTGACATTACGTCACCTCAATCCTCACCTCACCTCACTTGCTCACATCACCTCCCACGTCACCTCACACACTTCATCTCACCTCACTAACCTCACCTCAATTCCTCACTTCACTTCCTCACCTCACTTCACCTCCTCACCTCACATCACATTTCTCTACTCACCTCAATTCCTCACCTCCTCATATCAACTCTCTTCTCAACTCAGTCATTCACTTCAACTCCTCACCTTACCTAACCTCACTCACTTCACCTCACCCCACCTCACCTCAATTCCTCAACTCACTTCCTCACCAACTGTTCACCTCCCCTCACCTCATTCATCTCAATTCACTTCCTCAACTCACGTCACTTCATTTCCTCACATCACCTCACCTTACCTAAATCACTTCACCCCACCTCACCTCAACTCCAAATCTCATGACCACTCAGTTTACTTCACCTCACATAACCTCAATCCTGAACTCATCACACCTCACAAATGAGGTCACCTCCATCACCTCATCTCAATTCCTCACCGCACCTCACGTTCTTACTTCACCTCAACTCACACTCACCTCAATTCCTCACGTCACCTCAATTCCTCAACTCTCCTCCCCTCCACACTTAATGTCACTTCACTCACATCAACTCAATTCCTCACCTCAACTCTTCGCCTAACTCACCTCAATTCTTTACCACATGTCACCTCAAATCCTCTTCAACTCACCTCCAAACCTCATGTAACCTCACTCACCTCACCTCCAACATCATGTAACCTCACTCACCTCAACTCCTCACCCCACCTAACTTAACTCTCCTCACCTCTATCCCTCAACTCACCTCAACTCTCCTCACCACACCTCACTCACTTCAACTCACCTCACCTCAACTCCTAAACATGTCCACTCACCTCAATTTACTCAATTCACCTAATCACCTCACCTATCCTCAACTCATATCCTCACCTCACTTCACCTCCTCTTCTCAACTCACCTCACCTCTTCTGACCTCACTTCAACTCAATTCACCACATTTCCTAAGCTCACCTCACCTCACCCACTACACCTCACCTCACCTCTTCATCTGCACACAGCTCACCTACTCATCTAATCTCACTCACTTCACCCAACTCATTCAATTCAAACCATGTGCTCACTACCTGTCACCTTACTCACCTCACTTCCCTTCAACAAACCTCGAATCATCAGACGTCACCTCACCTCACCTCACTAACTTCACTCACCTCACCTCAATTCCTCACATTACCTCACCTCAACTCCTCAACTCACCTCAAATCCACACCTTATGTCACCTCACCTCACTTCATTTCTTCAACTCAACTAACATCATCACCTCATCTCAATCCTCACCTCAGCTCACCTCCTCACATCACCTCACTCACTTCACCTCACCTCAACACAGTTCCCCACCACATGTCATCTCAACTCCTCCTCAACTCACCTCCAAACCTCATGTAACCACACTCACCTCAAATCCTCACCCCACATAACCTCACTCACCTCACCTCAATTTCTCAACTCACCTCAAATCTTCTCACCTTCCCTCACTCACTTCATCTCCCCTCATCTCAATTCCTAAACTCATGTCCACTCACCTCACTTTTTCACTTCACCTGACTCACCTCACCTAACCTCAACTCATATCCTCACCTCACCTCACCTCCTCTTCTCACCTCACCTCACCTCATCTCACCTCACTTCAACTCAATTCACCACATTTCCTAAGCTCCCCTCACCTCACCGACTACAGCTCACCTCACCTCAATTCCTCACCTCACCTCACCTCTTCATCTCTTCACAGCTCACCTGCTCATCTACTCTCACTCACTTCATACAACTCATTCAATTCAAACCATGTGCTCACTTCCTCATGTCACCTCACTCACCTCACTTCCCTTCAACTAACCTCGAATCATCGGACGTCACCTCACCTCACCTCACCCATTTCACCTCACCTCACCTCAATTCCTCACACTACCTCACCTCAAATCCTCACCACACCTCAAATCCTCACCTTATGTCAACTCACCTCACCTCATTTCTTCAACTCACCTAACTTCATCATCTAACCTCATCTCACCTCGCTTCAACTTATCCCCTCATGTCAACTCACCTCACCTCACTTCACCTCATACCTCACATCACCTCAATCCTCACTCAAACCGACATCCCCCAATGACATCACCTCTGTGTCCTCACCTCAATTCCTCACCCTCTTATCTCACCTCACCCACCGCACACTCACAATTCTCACCTCCTCACTTCCTCACCTCACATGACCTCCACACCAAATGTCACTTGACTGACCTCACCTTAATACTCGCCTCTCTCCCTCACCTCACCTCACTTCTGAGCACCTCAAATAACCTCACTCACATCACCTCAATTCCTCACCTCACTTCACCTCATCTCACCTCCTCTAACCTCACCTCACTCACCTCATTCAATTCCTCACTTCACCTGCTCACCTCCTCACGTCAACCCAACTCCTCAAATCACTCACTTCACTTTGCTTCACCCACCTCACCTCACCTCCAGTACACGTCACCTCACTCACTTCACCACAATTCCTCAACTCACTTCCTCACCTCACCTCACCTCACTTGAATTCCTCACCTCACCACCTCAACTCCACTCAATTTGACACCTGTCACCTAACCTCAACTCAATTCCTCACCTCACTTAATCACTCACCTCACCACACCTCATCTTCCCAGCTCACCTCATCTCCCCTCACTCACTTCACATCACCTCACCTCAATTCCTATCCTTACGTCACCTCCTCATGTAACCTCAACCCCTGACCTCACTTCACATCACTCACCTCGACTTACTTCAATCCTCACCTCACCTCACTTGCTCACATCACCTCCCACGTCACCTCACACACTTCATCTCACCTCACTCACCTCACCTCAATTCCTCACTTCATTTCCTCACCTCTCCTCACCTCCTCACCTCACATCACATTTCTCAACACACCTCAATTCCTCACCTCCTCATATCAACTCACTTCTCAACTCAGTCATTTCACTTCAACTCCTCACCTTACCTAACCTCACACACTTCACCTCACCCCACCTCACCTCAATTCCTCAACTCACTTCCTCACCAACTGTTCAACTCCCCTCACCTCATTCATCTCAGCTCACTTCCTCAAATCATGTCACTTCATTTCCTCACCTCACCTTACCTAAATCACTTCACCACACCTCACCTCAACTCCAAATCTCATGTCCACTCAGTTTATTTCAGCTCACATAACCTCAATCCTGAACTCATCACACCTCACAAATGAGGTCTCCTCCATCACCTCATCTCAATTCCTCACCGCACCTCAAGTCCTTACTTCACCTCAACTCACACTCACCTCAATTCTTCACGTCACCTCAATTCCTCAACTGTCCTCAACACCACACTTAATTTCACTTCAATCACGTCACCTCAATTCCTCACGTCACTTCTTCACCTCACTCACCTCAATTCTTTACCACATGTCACTCAACTCCTCTTCAATTCACCTCCAAACCTCATGTAACCTCACTCACCTCACCTCCAACATCATGTAACCTCACTCACCTCAACTCCTCACCCTACCTAACTTAACTCTCCTCACGTCAATCCCTCAACTCACCCCACCTTTTCTCACCTCACTCACTCACTTCAACTCACCTCACCTCAACTCCTGAACATGTCCACTCACCTCACTTTACTCACTTCACCTAATCACCTCACCTAACCTCAACTCATATCATCACCTCACCTCACCTCCTCTTCTCAACTCACCTCACCTCATCTGACCCCACTTCAACTCAATTCACCACACTTCGTAAGCTCACCTCACCTCACCCACTACACCTCACCTCACCTCTTCATCTCCGCACAGCTCACCTACTCTTCTAATCTCACTCACTTCACCCAACTCATTCAATTCAAACCATGTGCTCACTTCCTGTCACCTTACTCACCTCTCTTCCCTTCAACAAACCTCGAATCATCAGACGTCACCTCACCTCACCTCACTCACTTCACTCACCTCACCTCAATTCCTCACATTACCTCACCTAAACTCCTCAACTCACCTCAAATCCACACCGTATGTCACCTCACCTCACCTCATTTCTTCAACTCAACTAACATCATCACCTCACCTCATCTCACCTCGCTTCAACTATCCCCTCATGTCAACTCACCTCACCTCACTTCACCTCATACCTCACATCCCCTCAATCCTCACTCAACCCCCCTTCCCCCAATGACATCACCTCTGTGACATCACCTCAATTCCTCACCTCCTTTCCTCACCTCACCCACCACACACTCACAATAATCACCTCCTCACTTCCTCACCTCACCTGTCCTCCACACCAAATGTCACTTCACTGAACTCAACTTAATTCCTCGCCTCTATCCCTCACCTAACCTCCTCAGCTCACATCAACCCACTTCCTCACCTCACCTCACCTAATTTTCTCACCTCACCTCACATCACGTCACACACTTCAACTCAGTCATCTCACCTCACCTCAATTCCTCACCTCACCTCATCCCCTCAGCTCAGCTCACCTCACTTAACCTCACTCACATCTCCTCAAATCCTCAAGTCACATTCTAACTTCATGTCACCTCACATCCTCGTCCAAACACTCACTTCATTTCACCTCAAATCATCTCAATCCTCACCTCACCTCACTTCCTCATCTCACCTCCTCCCTCACCTCACCTCACTTCAACACAGCTGACGTAACCTCACCTCTCTTAATTTCCTCAACTCACCACCTCCCACCACCTCCGCACCACATGTCACCTCATTCACCTCACCTAACTCAACTCACCTCACTTCAATTCCTCTCCTCAACTCCTCACATCACCTCACTTCAACTCAGCCACTTCACCTCACTCACCTCAACACACGTCAGTCTTCACCTCACACCACCTCACCTCCTCACCTCAACTCACCTCCCACACTTCACCTCACCTCACCACACCTTAATTCCTCAACTAAACTCCACACCCCACCTCACCTCACTTCCTCAACTAAGTTTACCTCATCACACCAAACGTCGCCTCAATTCCTCACGTCACCACACGTCATCTCCTCACTTCAGCTCACCACCTCACCTAACCTCACTAATTCCACACAACTCATTCAATTCCTCACCTCACCTGCTCACTTCAAGTCACCTCACCTCCTCCTCAAATCACTCACTTCATTTCACGTCACTCACCTAACTTCTAAATCACCTCACCACACTTCCTCGCCTTACCTACTCACCTCACCAAAACTCAATTCTTCACCTCACCTCATGTCACCACACTTCACTTAAATTGCTCAACTAACCACCTCACCTCACCTAACCTCCACAAAACATGTCACCTCATTCAACTCACAATTCCTCACCTCTCTCACCTCACCTCACTCCACCTCCCCTCACTCACCACACCTCACAATTCCTCACCTCACCACTTCACCTCACCACTCACCTCACCACACACTCTTCAATTCCTCACCTCACCACACTCACCTCACCTCCTCACCACACATCACCTCCACACCGGTCACCTCACTCTCTTCACCTCAAAGCTTCACTTCACATCCTCAACTCAAGTCACCTCACTCACCCTCAGTTCCTCACCTAAACTCAACACCTCACCTCACCTCCACACCTCATGTCACCTCACTCACCTCACCTCCCTTCCTCACCCACTTCCTCACATCACCTCCTTTCACCTCACCTCACTCAAATCACCTCCCTTCTTCAACTCACCTCACTTCCATTTCTCAGCACACCTCACCTCCTCACCTCACCTCACTCACCTCAATCACTGCACCTCACAATTCCTCACCTCAATCACCGCACCTCACATTTCCTCACCACACCACACCTCATCTTCTCAGGTCCACTCACCTCAACTCACCCCACATCACCTCACCTCAATTCCTCAACTCTCTTCACCTCTTCACCACACCTCAACTCACTCACCTCACCTCACTTCAACTAACCTCACCTCATCTCACCTCACCTCAACTCACTTCACCTCACCTCAATTCCTCACCTAACGCCACCTCAACTCACCTCATTTTACTTCAACTCACCTCACCTCACCTTCTCACATCACTTCACACCTCACCTCACGCGCCTCAAATCCTCTCCTCAATTCACCTCCTCACATCACCTCACTCCGCTCACTTCAACCCAACTCACTCACCTCACCTTACCTCAATTCCTCACCTCAACTCTTCCTCATCTCGTCACTTTCTCTATTAAACTCACCATATCTTCTCACATCACCTCACCTCACTCACTTTACCTCACCTCACCTAAATACCTCACCACATCTTACCCCAACTGATCTCACGTCAAACAACCTACACACCTCACCTCACACCACTCACTTCAATTCACCTCACGTCATGTCACCTCTATCCTCACCTCACCTCCTCACCTCATCTCAGCTACTTAACTTTCAGCTCACTTCTATCAACTCACCTCATGTCAATTCCTAAACTCAACTCCTTACGTCACGTCACCTCACCAGTGATCTCAATTCCTCCCCTCACCTCCTCATCTCACCTCACGTGACCTCCAAAATTCACACCTCACTCACTTCACCTCACCTCACCTACCTCACCTCACTTCTTCACCACAATGCACCTCATCTCACCTCACTCACCTAACCAAGCCTCAATTCCTCATCTCAATACATGACCTACTCACCACACCAGACCTCATTAACTCAACCTCACCTCAATTAATACTTCTCCTCCTACCTCACCTAACTTCACTCCCCACAACTCACCTCAATTACTCACCCCATCTCCCCATCTCCTCACATCACCTCACCTCAACTCAGCCACTTCACCTCACTCACCTCAACTCACGTCAGTCTTCACCTCACACCACTTCACCTCCTCACCTCAACTCACCTCCCACATTTCACCTCAACTCACCACAACTTAATTCCTCACCTAAACTCCTCACCCCAACTCACCTCACCTCACTTCCTCAGCTAAGTTCACCACATCACACCGCACCTCGCCTTAATTCCTCATCTCACCACACCTCAACTCTTCACACCTCACCCCCAAACCTCATGTCATCTCACTCAACTCAACTCAAATCCTCACCTCACTTCCTCACCTCACCTCAGTCACCACACCTCATGTCCTAAATTCATCTCACCTCATTTTCCACTTCAACTCACCTCACCTCCCTTCATCTCACGTCAATCACTCCACTTTACCTCACTCACCTCAATTCCTCACCTCAAATCCTTAACTCACCTCACCTCATTCACCTCACCTCACCTAATTCCCCACCACACCTCACCTCACATCAATCACCTCACTCAACTCACCTCAATTCCTTACATCACTTCCTCACCTCTTCTCACATCACCTCACCTCAAGTCTTCACTTCACCTCACATCAGTTCACTCACTTCACCTATACTTACTCAACTCAAATCACTTCCTCACCTCACCTCCGCTCACCTCCTCACCTAACCTCACCTCACTCACATCATTCAATTCCTCACCTTAGCTTCTCACCTCCTCATCACATCAATTCCTCCTCAAATCTCTCAGGTCACTTCCCCACACTCACCTCACCTCACCTCAATCCTCACCTCAGCTCACCTCCTCCCTTCACCTCACTCACTTCACTTCAGCTCACCTCAATTCCTGACCCCATGTCATCTCAACTCCTCCTCAACTCACCTCCAAACCTCATGTAACCTAACTCACCTCACCTTCTCACCCCACCTAACCTCACACACCTCACCTCAATTCCTCAACTCACCTCACCTCTTCTCACCTCACCTCACTCAGTTCAACTCACCTCACCTCAACTCCTAAACTGATGTCCCTCACGTCACTTTACACACCTCACATCCTCACCCCACCTAACCTCACTCACCTCACCTACTCACCCCACCTAACCTGACTCACCTCTCCTCAATACCTCAACTCACTCATTTCAACTCACCCCACCTCAAACCCTAAACATGTCCACTCACCTCACTTTACTCACTTCACATCATTCACCTCACCTAACCTCAACTCATATCCTCAAATCACCTCACCTCCTCTTCTCAACTCAGCACACCTCATCTCACCTCACTTCAAGTCAATTCACCACACTTCCTAAGCTCACGTATCCCCACCAACTTCACCTCACTTCACCTAAATTCCTCACCTCACCTCACCTCTTCATCTCCTCACAGCTCACCTACTCATCTAATCTCACACACTTCACCCAACTCATTCAATTCAACCCATGTGCTCACTTCCTCATGTCTCCTCACCTCACTTCCCTTCAACTAACCTCGAATCATCGGATGTCACCTCCCCTCACCTCACTCACTTCACCTCACCTCACCTCAATTCCTCACATTACCTCAACTCAACTCCTCAACTCACATCAACTCCACACCCTATGTCACGTCACATCAACTCAACACCTTTGGTCACCTCACCTCACCTCATTTCTTCAACTCACCTATCATCATCTAACCTCATCTCACCTCGCTTCAACTTATCCCCTCATGTCAACTCACCTCACCTCACTTCACCTCATATCTCACATCACCTCAATCCTCACTCAAACGCACTTCCCCCAATGACATCACCTCTGTGACCTCACCTCAATTCCTCACATATTTACCACAGCTCACCCAATGCACACACAATTCTCACCTCCTCACTTCCTAACCTCACCTGATCTTCACACCAAATGTCACTTCACTGAACTCACCTTAATTCCTCGCCTCTCCCTCACCTCACCTCTTCACCTCACATCAACTCACTTCATAAACTTACCTCACTTCACTCCTGCGCACCTCAAATAACCTCACTCGCATCACCTCCAATCCTCACCTCACCTCACATCATCTCACCTCCTCTAACCTCAACTCACTCACCTCATTCAATTCCTCACTTCACCTGCTCACCTCCTCCCATAAACACCCCTCCTCAAATCACTAACATCACTTTGCCTCACCCACCTCACCTCACCTCCAGAACACGTCACCTCACTCACCTCACAACAATTCCTCTACTCACTTCCTCACCTCACCACAACTCACTTGAATTCCTAACCTCACCACCTCACCTCACCACAATTCCACACCTGTCACCTCACCTCACCTCAATTCCTCACCTCACTTCTTCACTCACCTCACCACACCTCATCTTCCCAGCTCACCTCATCTCCCCTCACTCACTTTACATCACCTCACACCAATTCCTCTCTTTACCTCACCTCCTGTCACCTCAACTACTCACATCACTTCACATAACTCACCTCGCCTTACCACAACGCTCAACTCACCTCACTACATCACATCACCTCCCACGTCACCTCACAATCGTCACCTCACCTCACTCAACTCACCTCATTTCCTCGCTTCACTTCCTCACAACACCTCCCCTCCTCACCTCACATCACATTACTCACCTCACCTCAATTCCTCTCCTCACTTCATCTCACCCCATCTCCTCACCTCACCCGACCTCCTCACTTAACCTCACCTCTCTCCGTACCTCACTCACCTCAATTATTCACCTCACCTTTAACTCACTTCACCTCACTCACCTCACATCATCTAATTCCTCACTTCACCAACTCACCTCGCCTCACCTCCACACCTCATGTCAGCTCACTCGCCATACCTCAATTCCTCATCTCACTTCCTCACCTAAAGTCACTCACTTCACCTCAACTCTCTCATCAACTCACTTCAATTCCTCACCTCACCACCTCATCTCACCACCACACCTCATCTCCTCACCTCATCTCCCACCTCAATTCCACAACTCACCCACCTCACCTCACCTCAGTTCCTCACCCCACCTCACATCACCTCACCTCAGCTTCACACCTAACAGCACTTCACTCACGTCACCTCAATTCCTCACCTCACTACCTCACCTCACATCAACTCACTTCCTCACCTCACCTCAACTCATCTTCTCACCTCACCTCACATCAGTCACTCACTTCAACTCAGTCATCTCACCTCACCTCAATTCCTCCCCTCACCTCCTCATCCCATCAGCTCACCTCACCTCACTTAACCTCACTCACATCACCTCATACCCTCATCTCTCATGTTAACCTGTCACCTCACATCCTCCTCCAAACACTCACTTCATTTCACCTCTCATCTCAATCCTCACCTCACCTCACTTCCTCATCTCACCCCCTCACCTCACCTCACCTCACCTCAACATACCTCACGGAAACTCACCTCATTTAAATTCCTCACCTCAACACCTCACCTCACCTCCACACCACATATCACCTCATTAACCTCACCTCACTTCCTCAATTCACTTCAATTGCTCTCCTCACCTCCTCACATCACCTCACCTCAACTCAGCCACTTCACCTCACTCACCTCAACTCACGTCAGTCTTCACCTCACACCACCTCACCTCCTCAACTCAACTCACCTCCCACATTTCACCTCACCTCACCATACCTTAATTCCTCAACTAAACTCCTCACACCACCTCACCTCACTTACTCAACTAAGTTTACCTTATCACACCGAACCTTTCCTCAATTCCTCACCTCACCAGACCTCTTCTCCTCACTTCAGCTCACCACCTCACCTAACCTCACTTATTCCACCCAACTCATTCAATTCCTCACCTCACCTGCTCACATCAAGTCACCTCACCTCCTCCTCAAATCACTCAATTTCATGTCACTCACCTCACATCTAAATCAACACACCACACTTCCTCACCTCACCTCACCTCAAGTCCTCACCTCACCTCATGTCACAACACCTCACTTAAATTCCTCAAGTAACCACCCCACCTCACCTAAACTCCACAAGATATGTCACCTCATTCAACTCAAAAATTCCTCACCTCACTCACCTCACCTCACTCCACCTCACCTCACTCACCACACCTCAAAATTCCTCACCTCACTACTTCAACTCACCCTTTCCTCACCACACATTCCTCAATTCCTCACCTCACAACACTCACCTCACCTCCTCACCTCACCTCACCTCCACACCTCACCCCACCTCCACACCTGTCACCTCATTCTCCTCACCTCAAATCCTCACTTCACTTCCTCAACTCAGGTCACTCACCCTCAGTTTCTCACCTAACCTCAACTCCTCACATCACCTCCACACCTCATGTCACATCACTGACCACCTCCCTTCCTCACCCACTTCTTCACATCACCTCCTTTCACTTCACTTCACTCACCTCACCTACCTTCTTCAACTCACCTCACTTCCACTTCTCAGCACACCTCACCTCCTCACCTCACCTCACTCACCTCAATCACCGCACCTCACAAATCCTCACCTCAATCACCGCACTTCACAATTCCTCACCTCACCACTCCTCATCTCCTCAGGTCCACTCACCTCCCCTCAACCCACATCACCTCACCTCAATTCCTCAACTCACTTCACCTCTTCACCACACCTCAACTCACTCACCTCATCTCCGTTCAACTAACCTCACCTCATCTCACGTCACGTCACCTCACTTCACCTCACCTCAATTCCTCACCTAACGTCACCTCAACTCACCTCATTTTACTTCAACTCACCTCACCTCACCTTCTCACCTCACTTCACACCTCACCTCACGCACTTCAAATCTTCAACTCAATTCACCTCCTCACATCACCTCACGTCACTCATTTCAACCCATCTCACTCACCTCACCTTACCTCAATTCCTCAACTCACCTCCTCCTCATCTCATCACTTTCTCTATTAACCTCACCAAATCTTCTCACCTCAAATCACCTCACTCACTTTACCTCACCTCACCTAAATACCGCACCACACCTTACCCCTACTCATCTCACGTCAACCCACCTCTTCACCTCACCTCACCCCACTCACTTCAACTCACTCACCTCACATCACCACAATCCTCACCTCACCTCATTTCATCACGCCTCAACAGAACTCATTTCAGTCATTTCACCTAACTCCACTCACCTAAATTTCTCACCTCACCTCACCTTCTCCCCTCCTCATGTCACTTCACCTTTCTCATCTCATATCACCTCACCTGCTCACCTCCTCGCATCGCATAAACTCCTCCTCAACTCACTAAACTCACCTCACCCCAATCCTCACCCCACCTCACCTCCTCACATCACCTCACACAACACACCTCATCACACCTCAATACCACACATCCACAATTCCTCACATCACCTCACCTCCTCCTGAACTCACTGCTTAACTTATCTTCACTCACCTCACCTCACCTTTCTCACCTCACCCTCTCACATCTTCACCTCATCTCACCTCCTCACGTCACATCACCTCACTCATCACACCTCAACTCCTCCTCTCCTCACATCACCTCAGCAGCTTTCAAGCTCACTCAAAACTCACCTCTCCTCACCTGACCTCACTCACTTCAACTAACCTTAACTCACCTCAATTCCTCACCTCACCTATTTTCCTCACCCCTTCATGCCACTTCACCTCACTCACAGAAACGCACCTCACCTCTTCACCTCCTAAAATCACCTCCTCACCACAACATACCTCCTCACCTAATCACATCACTTAACTTCAGCCTTATCTCACTCACTTCACTTCACCACACTCACCTCACCTCAACACAATCCTCACCTCATCTCACCTCCTAATATTATCTCCTCAGCTCTACACACTTCACTCACTTCACGTCACCTCACATCACTGCAATGTGTCATCTCACCTCACCTGCATACCTCCTCACGGTACTTCCCCTCCCTTCCCCTCACATTATCTCCTCACCTCTTCAAGTCACCGCACTACGTCCTACCTCACTACACTTCACCCCACACATCTCACCACAATGATATCACTCACGTCCTCACATCATCCCCTCACCTCACCTCATCTCCTCAATTCATGTCACTGCACTCACGTAACCTCTCTTCAAATCACCCCAATTCTTCACCTCAACTCCTCACCTCACCTCACTTCAATTGACCTAAGTTCTCCTTAGCTCCACAACTAATGACTTCACCTCCATTCATCCTTTCCCCACTCAAATCACTTCACTTCACTTACCTGACCTCACAGCCAACCTAACCTTACCTCACATCCTCACATCACCTCCTCACGTCGCCTCACTTCCTCACATCACCTCACCTCAATTCACATCTCTTCACTTCACCCGAATTTCTCAGATCACCTCACCTCCACAATTCCTCCTCACCTCACTCCAATTCACTTCTCTCACCTCACCACACACAAACATCACCTCAACTCACCTCCTCTAATCACCACAAATCACGTCACCTCACTCATTTCACCTTAACTCCACTCACTTCAATTAACTCACCTCACCTCCTCCCCTCGTCATGTCACTTCACTTCACTCTCCTCATCTCAACACAACTTCTCACCTCCTCAAATCTCGTAAACACTTCACCTCAATAATTTCACCTCACCAGAACTTCACCCCACCTCAACTCCTCACATCACCTCACACACCACACCGCATGACCCCTCAACATCACGTGTCCACCAATCCTAACATCACCTAAACTCCTCCTGACCTCAATCACATCACTTACCTTCACTCACCACACCTCACATTTCCTCACCTCACCTACTCACGTCCTCACGTTATCTCATCTCCTCAATTCACCTCACCTCACAAAACTCACCTCACCTCCTCTTCTCCTAACCTCACAGACATACTAACATGACCTCACCTCCTCAGATCATCCCCTCACGTCACCTCACTTCCTCACCTCACCTCACCTCAATTCACATTGTTCACCTCACCCCAATTTCTCAGATCACCTCACCTCCACAACTCCTCCTCACCTAATTCACTTCACTTCATTCCCTCACCTCACCTCACCACAAACATCACCTCAACTAACCTACTCTACACACCGCAAATCACATCACCTCTCTCATTTCACCTTACCTCCACTCACCTCAATTACCTCACCTCAATCACTCCCCTCCTCATGCCACCTCAGGTCACCCACCGCACTTCACCTCAATTCTAAACTCCCCTCCTCCGCTCAAACTGCCTCAATTCTCCTTCCATGACCTAACACACGTCACCCCTACTCAACTCACCTCAGTTCTTCACATCACCTCACCTAAACACACTTCCTCACCTCACCTCACTTTATCTCACCAGAGCTCACCTCACCTCACTCACTTTACCTCAACTCAATTACTCCTCTCTTCACCTCCTCACGTCACATGCACTCCTCACCTCACCTCAAATGACTCACTTCACCTCCCCTAAATTCCAAACCTCAACTCACTTCCTCACTTCCTCACGTCACCATCACTAACCACACTCACCTTATTTTATTTTAGATCACCTCGCATGGAATCACCTCACCTCAACTCACTTCACCATCTCTCTTTTTCACATGACCTCAAATCAACTCATTTCACTTCACTCAGCACACCTCACCTTCTCTCCTCTCATGTCACATCCCTTCCTTTTCATCTCACTCACTTGACTTCATCTCACTCACCTCATCTAACCTCAAATCTTACCTCACCTCACCTCACTTCATAGCCTCACCCCTCCTCAACTCACCTCACCTCTCTTTCTCAACCTTACATCTTCCCACTTCACATCAATTAATGCTCACCACACTTCCATAACTCCTCACATCACCTCACCTCCTCATCACCTCTTTCACTTCACTTCAAAACATGCAGCTCAATGTCTCACCTCACGTCACCTTATCCACCTAACCTCACCTCACCTAGCTTCATCTCCAAATCCTCTTGAACTAACCTCCCCTCACTTCACTCACCTAACCTCTTTTCACTTCACCTCAATTCCTGCTCACCTCACATCTACAATTCCTCATCTCACCTCCTCCTCACCCCATTCAATTCACTTCACAACACTCACCTCATAGTCTCACCTCACATCACATTACACACCTAACCTCACCTCCTCACCTCACTTCATCTCATCATCTCACCAAAATCAAGTCACTTCACCTCACTCACCCCACATTAACTCACATCACCAACTCACCTCATATCACCTCACCTCAATTCCTCAAGTCACCGCACTTCTGCCCCTCCTCACTTCACCTCCCCTCATTTCACCTCAGCTTTCCTCCTCCATTCCTCACGTCACCTCAATTAATCCTTAGCTCACACTTCAATTCTCTTCACCAAATCTCACCACAATAATCACAACACCTCACCTCCTCACCTCACCTGACCTCATTCACTTCACGTCTCTTCACCTCACAAAAAATCCTCAGTTCACCTAACGTCCGCACTCCTCCGCACCTCACTCAATTTCACTTCTAACACATGATTCAAACCTCACCTCAACTCACCTCCTATTCTCACCACAAATCACCTAACCTCACCCATTTCACCTTACTTCCACTGACCTCAATGCTTCACCTCCCTTCCTCCGATCCTCCTGTCAATTCACCTCACTCAATCCACCTCACCTCACTCCCCTCACCTCACCTCCCATGCTCAACTCTTGACACAATTTAATCTCCTGCACACCTCACTCACCTTACCTCACCTAAATCCTTACATCACCTCAATTCATCTCATCTCCTCAACCTTCCTCACCTCACCTCACCTCATTCACTTCACTTCACAACACGCACGTCACCGTCTCACATCACGTCACATTATCCAACTAACCTCACCTCAACTCACTTCATCTCCTCATCCTCCTCACCTCAACTCACCTCACTTCATTCACCTAACCTCCTCTCACTTCACCTCAATTCCTGCTCACATAACATCAACAACTCTTCACTTCACCTCACCTGACCTCCTCAAATCCGCAAGACACCTCACTAGCTCCTACCTCACTACAGTTCACCTCAAACATCTCACCACAATCATTACATCACCACAACTGCTCATATCATCTCCTCACCTCAGCTCAACTCCTCACTTCATGTCACCTCACTCACATCACCTCCCTTCAAATCACCCCAATTCTTCACCTCAACACCTCACTTCACCTCACTTCAATTGATCTCAATTCACCTTAACTCCTCAACTCCTGACTTCACAATTCATCCTTTCCTCACTCAAATAACTTCACATCACTTACATCACCTCTTCACATCATCTCCTCATGTCACCTCACTTCCTCACCTCACCTCATCTCACTCAATTCACGTCACTGCTCCTCACACCAATTTCTCAGATCACGTCACCTCCACAACTCCTCCTCACCTCACTCACTTCACTTCACTTCTCTCAAGTCACCTCACAAAGAACCACTTCAACTCACCTCCTCTACTCACCACAAATCACCTCATCTCACTCATTTCAACTTACCTCCACTCACCTCAATTACCTCACCTCACCTCCTCCCCTCCTCATGTCACTTCAGCTCACCCACATCACATCACCTCAATTCTAACTTCCCATCATCTCCTAAACCCGCCACAATTCTCTTCTCCTCACCTCAATTCCTTACCTCCCTCACATAACCTCACCTCCTCACCACACCTCAACTTATCGTCTCACCAGAACTCACATCACCTCACCTCACTCACCTCAGCTCACTTCAATGCCTCCTCACCTAACCTCCTCACATCACATGCACTCCTCAAATCACCTCAAATCACTCACTTTACCTCACCAGAATTCCTCACCTTAACTCACTTCTCACCTCCACACAACACCAACCCGCACCACACTCACCTTATCTCACCTCCTCAGCTCACCACCCCTGAATTCACCTCAGCTCAACTCCACCATCTCACTTCACATCACCTCACCCCAACTCATTTCACTTCATTCACCACACCTCGCCTTCTCTCCTCCCATGTCAAATCCCTTCCTTTTCAGCTCTCTCATTTCACTTCAACTCACTCACCTCATTGAACCGCAATCCTCACGTCTCCTCACCTCACCTCACCTCACTTCACTTACCTAACCTCTTCTCACTTCACAATTCCTCCTCACCTCACATCCACAACTCCTCACATCACCTCACCTCCTACTCACCTCATTCACTTCACTTCACAATATTCACCTCACGGTCTCACCTCATGTCACATTACACACCTAAAGTCACCTCCTCACCTCACTTCAAATTTTCATCTCACCCCATGATCCTCACTTCACCTCACTCACTTTACGTCACCACACATCATCACCCTCACCTCACGTCATGTCACCTCAATTCCTCAAGTCACCTCACTTCCTCCCCTACTGACTCACCTCCTCTCATTTCACCACAACTTACCCACTCCCCTCTACACGTAACCTCAATTCCTCCTTAGATCACACTTCAGTTCTCTTCATCTAATATCACCACAATAATCAGCAGACCTCTACTCCTCACCTCACCTCAACTCACTCTCTTCACGTCTCTTCACCTCACACAAATTCCTCAGCTTAAATAACCTCCACCCTCCTCCTTACCTCACTCCGTTTCACTTCCCTCACCTACCCCTAACCTCACCTCAACTCACCTCTTCTCACAACAAATCACCTCACCTCACAATTTCACCTTACCTCCACTCAATTCAATACTTCACCTTCCCTCCTTCGTTCCTCCTGTCGCTTCACCTCACTCACTTCACCTCACTTCACATGCTCAACACCTAACATCATTTAATCTCCTCCTCAACTCACTCACCGAACCTCATCTCAATCCTCCCCACAACTCACTTCATCAAGTCATCTCAACTCACCTCCACTCCTCACCTCACCTCACATCACTAACTAAACCCTTCACCTCTCACAAATACCTCAACTCACCTCACTTCCACAGCTCCCCGTCCCCTCGCACACATAATTTCTGTAATGGCACCTCACCAAAAACCTCAACCCAATTCACCTCCTCTCCTCACCTCACCATATCATCTTCTCACCACAACTCACTTATCTCACCTCACATCACCTTACCACCATTCCTCACCTCCTCACGTCAATCCCCCTCCTCACCTCACTCACCTCATTTACCTCACCTCACCTCACCTTCTATCCCCACCCCAAAAAACTTCCTCAACTCTACAAGTCACATCCCCTCACCTTCCCTCACCTCACACAACTCACCTAACCTCCTCAACTCCTCATCTCATATCACTACCTCCTAACTTTACTCACTTCACTTCACCCCACTCACCCCACCTCACCACAATCCTCACCTCACCTCACCTACTCACAGCATCTCCTCACCTCACCTCAACTCCGCAGCTCAAATCAACTCAATCACTTCAACTCACCCCAATTCCTCAGCTCACATCACCTCCATACCTCCTCCTCATTTCACTCACTTCCCTTCTCTCACCTCACCTCAAACCTCACATCACCTCACCTCCTCAACTTTTCACCTCAGCTCCCCTCACCTCACTCATTTCACCTTAAACCACTCACCTAAAATACTCACCTCACCTAATCTGCTCACCTCCTCACTTCCACTCACCTCCTCAACTGACCTCATATCTCTCACCCCAACTCAACTCCTCAAGTCACATCACCTCATGGCCCATCAGCTCACTCACTTCACTTCAACTCCTCAACTAACCTGAATCGTAACCTCACCTAACCTCATCTCCACTCCACACCTCACATCACCTCACCTGTTCACATCATCTCCTCACCTCACCGCACATCCTCACCTCACCTCCCCTCACCCCACATCAGCCAAGATCCTGAGCTCACCTCACTTCCACACATCATCCTCATGTCACTCATTTCACTAAACTTCTCTCACCTCACCTCACCTCATCACACCTCATTTCAAAACAACTCACTCAATAAATCGTAACTCCACTCACCTAAATTTCTCACCTCACCCCACTTCCTCCCCTCCTCATGTCACTTCACCTCCCTCACCATTTCTCACCTCACCTGCTCACCTCCTCGCATCTCGCAAACTCCTCCTCACGTCACTAAGTTCACCTCACCGCAATCTTCAACCCACCTCAAATCTTCACATCACCTCACACACCACACCTCATCAACCCTGAATACCTCACCTACGCAATTCCTCACATCATCTCACCTCCTCCTGACCTCACTCCATTCATGTTACTACACTCGACTCACGTCACCTTATACACGTATCCTCACCCCTTCAACTCACCTCAAATTATCATCTCACCACACTCACCTCACTTCACCTCACGTCACCTCACCTCCATACCTCAAGTCACCTCACTTCCTTCCCTCCACACTTCACCTCCCCTCATTACACCACAAATTACCTCCTCGCCTCCTCACGTCACCTGAATTACTCTTTAGTACACACTTCAATTATCTTCAACAAATCACACCATAATTATCACCGCACCACACCTCCTCTCCTCACTCACTCCACGTGTCTTCAACTCACACAAATTCCTCAGCTCACCTAACCTCCACACACCTCCTCACCTAACTGACTTCATATCACTTCTCTCAGCTCCCTAAAACCTCACCACAACTCACCTACTCTTCTAACCACAAGTTACCTCACCTCACTCATTTCACCTTACCTCCACTCACTTCAATACTTCACCTCCCCTCCTCTGCTCCTCCAGTCACATCATCTCACTCACCTCACCTCACTTCACCGGGTCACTTCCTAACATCCTTTAAACTCTTCCTCACCTCACTCACCCAACATCACCTCAATCCTCAGCTCACCTCACCTCATCAAGACATCTCCTCACCTCATGTCCGCTCCTCACCTCACCTCAGTTCTCTCACCAACCCACTCTTTACCTGACACCAATTCCTCAACTTACCTCACTTCCACACCTCCCCCTCCCCTCGCACACTTCACTTCACTTCCCTAATATCATCTCACCAAAAACCTCACCTCAATCACCTCCTCAACTCACCTCACCTTATCATCTTCTCACCACAATTCACCTTCCCTCAATTCACCTCACCATACCAGAATTCATCACCTCCTCACGTCAAGGTAATTGAGGTCAGTGACGTAAAGTGAAGTGAGTGAAGTATGGCCAAATTGAGGTGACGTGCGTAGGTGAGGAGTTATGGTGAGGTGAGCGGAGGTTACTTGAGCAGGTGAAGGAATGATGTGGGTGAGTTGAGTGAGGTTAAGTGACATGAGGAAGTGAGGAGGTGCGGTGATGTGAGGATTTGAGGGGAGTTGAAGTAAGGTCAAATGAGTGAGGTGAGGTGAGGTGAGAATATGAGGAGGTGAGGTGAGAGAAGTGAGGTGAGTTGGGTGATATTGAGGTGTGGAAGTGATGTGAGCTGAAGAATTGGGCTGAGGTGAAGGGAAGTGTAGTGAGTGACGTGAGGTGAATTGAGGAGGTGAGCTGAGATGAGATGATGTGAGGAGGTGAGGTGTGGGTAGGATTGTTCTGAGGTGAATTGAGAGAGGGGAAGTATAGTGAGGTAGTTAAATTGGAAGTGACATGACGTGAGGAGGTGAGGAGCTAAGTTGTGGTGATGTGAGGGGAGGTGACATGAGGAAGTGAGGAAGTGTGGTGAGGTGATGTATTGATGTGATTTGTGGTGTCGTGAGGTGAAGAGGTGACATGAGTGAGGTCATGTGATTTGAGGAGTTGCGATGACGTGAGGAGGTGAGCCCGTGAGGTATTTAGGTGAGATGAGGTGCTGTGTGTGAGGTGAGTTGAAGAGGTGAGGTGAGGTCGGGATTGAGGTGAGGTTGTGTGAATGAGGTGAGGAGGAGATTACATGATGTTAGGAGGGGTGTGGTTTAGGTGAGGTGATGTGTGAGAGGTGAAGTGACATGAGGAAGGGAGGAGGTGAGGTGAGGTAATTGAGGTGAGTGTAGGTAAGTTGAAATGAGTGAGGTGAGGTGAGAAAATGAGGAGTTGAAGTGGGTGAGGATTGAGGTGAAGTGCAATGAGTGATGTGAAGATGATATTACATGAGGTTAGGAGATGGGCAGTTGGGGTTAAGTGAGATGAGTGTGGTGAAGTGAAGTGAGTAAAGTTAGGATGAATTGAGGTGATATGTGCCTGGGAGTAGTTAAGGTGAGTTGAGAGTTTTGAGGGGAGTTGACGTGAGGAGGTGAGGAGGTGAGTTGAGGTGAGGTATTGAGTTGAAGTGAAGTGAGTGAGGTGAGAAGAAGCTGAGGTGAAATGAGGAGATTTGGAGGTGAGTTGATGTGTTTAACTGTGGTGAGGTGAGGAGAGGTGAAGTGAGGAGGGCTCAGAAAATGAAGTGAGGAGGTGAGGTGAGGTTAGGATTGAGGTGAGAGGAGGTAAGTGAATTGAAGTGGTGTGAGCTGCAAAGGAGGTGAGGTGATGTGATCATGAGAGGTGGTGAGGTGAGGTTAGATGAGGATGTGAGGAGACGTTAGGAGGTGAGTAAATGACGTGAGGTGCAGTGAGGTGAGGTGAGGTGAGGTTAGGAGAGATGTGAGGAGGTTAGGTGAGGATTGTAGTGAGGTGAGTGGTGAGAAGTGAAGTGAGTGAGGTAAGGAAAAAGTGATGTTACATGAGGAAGGGAGGAGGTATGGTGGGGTATGGGGAGGTGACTTGAGGAGTTGAGGAGGTGAGCTGCGGTGATTTGGGTGAAGTGAAGTGACATGAGGAGGTGAGTGGTTGTGGTGAGGTGAGGAATTGAGGTGAGTTGAGGTAAGGTGGAATGAATTATGTGAGGTGATATGAGAAGATGAGGACGTGAGTTGAGGTGAGGTTTGAAGTAAGGTGACTTGAGAGAAGTAGAGTGAAGTGAGGAGGAGATGTGCAGATGAGGTGAGCTGAGGAATTGCGGTGAGCTTAAGAGAGCTAAAGTGAGTTAGGTGAAGTGCTGTGAGATCGGATGAGTTGCGTTGATGTGAGGAGGTAAGGTGAGTTGAGGTGAGGAATTGAGGTGAGTAGAGCTGACGTGAGGTGAGTGAGATGAGGTGATTTGAGGATTGTAAGTGATGAGACGTGGTGAGGAGAATGATTTGGAATTGAATGGAAAGTTAAGGGATGGTATGGAATGCCGTGGAATGCAATGGAATGTTGTGGAAATGAATAGAACGTTTTGGAAAGGAGTGAAAAGTTAAGGAGTATAATGGAATTTTGTAGAATAGAATGGAATCCTATGCAATAGATTGAAAAAGAGTGATTGAAATGGAATGTAATGTGTAATTGAAAGGAAAGTTACGGTATGAAGTGCAATGTTAATAGAACCGAATTTGGAAGAATTGTATGGAAAGTTTGTAAAAGAACAGGAATAATACGTTGGAATTCAATCGAATGGAATTGAAAGGAAAGGAATGTTTTGGAACGTATTGGAATGTTTTGCAATTGAATGGAATATTATGGAATGGAATGGAGTGCTGTGGAACGCAATGGAATGTTGTGGAAAGGAATAGAATGTTAGGGAGAACAATGGAAGGTTAAGTAATGGAATGGAATTTTGTGGATTGGAATGGAATCCTATGAAACAGAGTGAAATAGAATGAATTGGAAAGGAATGTTGTATAATCGAATGGAATGTTATGGTATAAAGGGGAATGTTGATTAATATAACAGAATTTTAAAGAATCGAATGGAATGTTAGGTTACAGAATGGGAATAATGTGTTTGAATGGAAACAAATGTAACGGAGTGGAATTGAATGATGTGGAATTCATTTGGAATGTTAAGGAATGTAATAGAATGCTGTGGAATGCAATGGAATGTTGTCAAAAGGAAAAGAAAGTTGGGACAGGAATGGAAGGTTAAGGAGTGGAATGGAATTTTGTGTATAGGAATGGAATCATATGCAGAAGAATGAAATAGAATGTTTGAAATGTAATGGAATGTTGTGTAATCAAATGGAATGTTATGGGATGCATGGGAATGATGATTAATAGAACAGAATTTTAATGAATTGCATGGAATATTTTGTAACAGAATATTAATGTGTTGGAATGCAGTCGAATGTTATTGAAAGGAATGGAATGTTTTAGAATTCAATGGAAAGTTAAGAAATTGAATTCAATGCCATTTAATGGAAAGGAATGTTGGGGAAAGGTTGCGGAATGTATGGAATTTTGTGTAATGGAATGGAATCTTATGCAAGAGAATGAAATAGAATGTTTGAAATTGAAGGGGATGCTGTTAAATGGAATGGAATGCTTTGGTACGAAGTGGAATGTTGATTAATGGAACCGAATATTAAAGAATGGAATGGAATGTTAGGTGAAAGAACGGGAATAATGTGTTTGAATGGAATAGAAAGTTACAGAATGGCATGGAATGATGTGGAATTGAATGGAATGTTATGGACAGGAAAGGAATGCTGTGGAATCCAATGGAATGTTGTGGAAAGCAATAGAAAGTTGGGGAAAGGAATGGAGGGTGAAGGAATGGAATGGAATTTTGTGGATTGAAATGGAATGTTATGCAATAGAATGAAATAGAATGTTTCAAATGGAATGGAATGCTGTTGAATGGAAAGGAATCTTATGGTATGTAGTGGAATGCTTATTAATCGAAGGGAATTTTGAAGAATACAATGGAATGTAAGGTAATAATAAGAATAACGTGTTCGAATGGATTCGAATGTTCTAGAGTGGAATGCTATGTTGTGGAATGGAATGGAATGCTGTGGAACGGAATAGAATGTTGGGGAAAGGTATGAAATGTGAAGTAATGGAATTCAATTTTGTGGATTGGTATGGAATCTTCTGCAATTGAATGAAATAGAATGATTGAAATGGAATGGGAATCTGTGAAATGAAATGGAATTTTTCGTATGAAGTGGAATGTTGATTAATAGAACAGAATATTAAAGAATGGAATGAAACACTAGGTGAAAGAACGGAAATAATGTGTTTGAATGAAATCGAAAGTTATGGAATGGAATGGAATGTTGTTGAATTCAATGGAATGTTATGGACAGGAATGGAATGTTGTGGAATGCAATGGAATGTTGTGAAAAACAATAGAAAGTTGGGGAAAGAAATGGAAGGTCTAGGGATTCAATGGAATTTTGCGCATTGGAATGGAATGTTATGTAATTGTATGAAATAGAATGCTGGGTTATGGAATGGAATGTTATGGTATGAAGTGGAATGTTGATTAATAGTACCAAATTTTGATGAATTGAATGGGATTTTAGGTAATAATCGGCATAACGTGTTCGAATGGAGTCGAATATTATGGAATGGAATGCTATGTTGTGGAATGGAATGGAATGCTGTGGAATGGAATGGAATATTGTGGAAAGGAATAGAGTGTTGGGAAAGGAATGGAAGTTAAAGGAATGGAATGGAATTTTGTGGAATGGAAAGAAATATTATGGAATAGAATGAAAGAGAATGTTTGAAGTGGAGTGGAATGTTGCATAATCGAATTAAATGTTATGGTATGAATTACAAAGTTGATTAACAGAACCGAATTTTGAAGAATGGAATGGAATATTAGGTTAGAGAAAGGGAATAATGTGTTTCAATGGAAACAAATGTTACATAATGGAATTGAATGATATGGAATTGAATGGAATGCTAAGTAACGGAATTCAATTTTGTGGATTCGTACGGAATCTTCTGCAATAGAATGAAATAGAATGATTGAAATGGAATGGGATGCTTTGTAATGAAATGGGATGTTATGGTATGAAGTGGAATGTTGATTAATAGAACCAAATTTTGAGGAATGGAATGGAATGTTAGGTAAAAATTGGAATAACGTTTTTGAATGGATTCTAATGTTATGCAATGGAAAGGAATGCTGTGGAATTGAATGGAATGGAATGGAATATTGTTGAATGCAATGGAATGTTGTGGAAATGTATAGAACATTTGCAAAAGGCATGGAAATTAAGGAATGGAATGGAATTTTGTAGATTGGAATGGAATCATATACAATACAATGGAATAGAATGTTTGAAATGGAATTTGATGCTGTGAAATGGAATTGAATGCTATTGTATGAAGTGGAATGCTGATTAATAGAACAGAACATTAAAGAATGGAATGGAATGTTAGGTAGAAAACGGGAATAATGCGTTTGAATATAAACGTGTGTTATGGAATGGAATGGAATGTTGTGGAATTGAATGACATATTTGGAATGGAATGGAATGTGCAGAATGCAATGGAATGTTCTGGAAATGTATAGAACGTTTGGGAAAGGCATGGAAATTAAGAATGGAATGGAATTATGTGGATTGGAATGGAATGTTATGAAAAAGAATGAAATAGAATGAATTGGAAAGGAATATTGTGTAATCGAATATACTGTTATGGTACAAAAGGGAATGTTAATTAATAGAACAGAATTTTAATGAATAGAATGGAATGTTAGGTTACAGAACGGGAATAATGTGTTTGAATGGAATCAAATGTTACGGAATGGAATGGAATGTTGTGGATTTGAATGGAATGATACGGAATGGAATGGAATGCTGTGGAATGCAATGGAATATTTTGAAAAGGAATAGAACGTTGTGAAAAAGAATGGAAATTTAAGGAATGGTATGGAATTTTGTGGATTGGAATGGAATCTTATGAAACAGAATGAAATAGAATGTTTGAAATGGAATGTAATATTCTGTAATCAAATGGAATGTTATTGTTTGAAGGGGAATGTTGATTAATAGAACAGAATTTTAATGAATGGATTGTAAGGTTTGGTTACAGAGCGGGAATAATGTGTTTGAATGCAAAAAATATTACGGAATGGAATTGAATGTGTGGAATTCAATGGAATGATAAGGAATGTAATGGAATGCGGTGGAATGCAATGGAATTTTGTGGAAAGGAATAGAAAGTTGGGGACAGGAATGGAAGGTTAAGGAGTGGAATGGAATTTTGTAGATTGGAATGGAATCATATGCAGTAGAATGAAACAGAATGTTTGAAATATAATGGAAATTTGTGTAATCAAATGTAATGTTAGGGAATGAATTGGAATATTGGTTAATAGAGCAGAATGTTAATGAATGGCATGGAATATTTTATAACATGATGTGAATAATGTTTTGGAATGGAATCACATGTTGTGGAATGGAGTGGAATGTTATGAATGCAATGGAAAGTTTTGGAATGAATGCAATGCCGTTTAATGGAATGGAATGTTGTGGAAAGGTTCCAGAATGGAATGGAATTTTGTGTATTGGAATGGAATCTTATGCAATACAATGAAATAGAATGTATGAAAAAGAATGAGACGTTGTGAAATGGAATGGAATGTTATGGTATGAAGTGGAATGTTGATAAATAGAAGTGAATTTTAAAGAATAGAATGGAATGTTAAGTGAAAGAATGGGAATAATGTGTTTGAATGGAATTAATGTTATGCACTGGAATTGAATGTTCTGGTATTGAAAGGAACGTTAAGGAATGGAATGGAATGCTGTGGATTGCAATGGCATGTTGTGGAAAGGAATAGAACGTTGGGGAAAGGAATTTGAGATTAAGGAATGGAATGGAATTTTGTGGATTTGAATGTTATGCAATAGAATAAAATAGAATGTTTTAAGTGGAATGGAATGTTGTAAAATGGAATTGAACGTTATGGTATGAAGTGGAATGTTTATTAATGGAACCGAATTTTGAAGAATGGAATGGAATGGTAGGTAACAGAATGGGAATAATGTTTTGGAATGGAATTGAATGTTATGGAATGAAATGGAATGTTGTGGAATTGAATGGAATGTTATGGAATGGAATGGAATGATGTGGAATGCAATGAAATGTAGTGGAAAGGAATAGAATGTTAGGGAAAGCAATGGGACGTTAAGGAATGGAATGGAATTTTTTGGATAGGAATGGAATCTTATGGATTGGAATGAAATAGAATGTATTAAATGGAACAGAGTGTTGTTGAATGGAAAAGAATGTTATGATATGAAGTACAATGTTGAATAATAGAACCGAATTTTGAAAAATGGAATATAATGTTACATAAAAATCGGAATAAAATATTCGAATGGAGTCGAATGTTATGGAATGGAATGCTATGTTGTGGAATGGAAATGAATGATGTGAATATAACAGAATGTTGTGGAAATTAATAGAGTGTTTGGAAAGGAATGGAAGTTAAAGGAATGGAATGGAACTTTATGGATTGGAATGGAATTTTATGGAATGGATGAAAGAGAATGTTCAAAATGGACTGGAACGTTGTGTAATCGAATGGAATGCTATCGTGTGAAGTGCAATATTGATTAATAGAACCGAATTTTGAAGAATGGTATGGAATGTTTGTAAAAGAATGGGAATAATATGTTGGAATGGAATCGAATGGAATAAAAAGGAATGGAATATTTTGGAATGGAATGGAAAGTTGTTGAATTGAATGGGATGCTGGGGAATGCAATCGAATGTGGGGGTAAGAAAAGAATATTACGGAAAGCAATGGGAGGTTAAGGAATGGCATTGAATTTTTTGTACTGGAATGAAATCTTATGCAAATAATGAAATATAATGAATTGGAAAGGAATGTTGTGTAATTGAATGAGTGTTATACTATGAAGAGGAATATAGATTTATAGGTCCAAATTTTAATGAATGGAATGGAATGTTATGCAACAGAACGGGAAAAATGTGTTGGAATGGAATCGAATGTAATGGCATGGAGTGGAATATTTTGGAATACAATGGAAATTTATGGAATGGAATGGAATGCTGTGGAATGCAGTGGAATGGTGACGAAAAAATAGAATGCTATGGAATTGAATGGAATGTTATGGAATTGAATGCAAGGCTGTGGAATGAAATGGATTGTTGTGGAAAGGTTACAGAATGGAATGGCATTTTGTGGATTGGAATGGAATCTTATGATATAGAAAGAAATAGAATGTTTGAAATGCAATGGGAAGCTGTGAAATGGAATGCAATGTTACGGTATGAAGTGGAAGGTTGATTAAAAGAGGTGAATATTAAAGAATGGAATGAAATGTTAGGTGAACGAACGGGAAAAATGTGTTTGAATGGAATCGAAAGATATGGAAAGAATGGAATGTTTTTGAATTGAATGGAATGATATGGGCAGGAGTGGAATACTGTGAAATGCAGTAAAATGTTGTGAAAGAAATAGAAAGTTGTGGAAAGGAGTGGCGTGTGAAGGCATGCAATGGGAATTTGTGGATTGGAATGGAATGTTATGCATTTGAATGAAATACAGTGTGTTATGGAATGGAATTTTATGGCATGAGTTGGAATGTTGATTAAAAGTACCGGATTTTGAAGGATGGAATGCAATGTTAGGTAATAATCGGAATAACGTGTTCGAATGGAGTCGAAAGTTTTGGAATGGAATGCTATGTTGTGAAACGAAACGGAATGCTGTGGAATGGAATGCAATGTTGTGGAAAGGAATAGAGCGTTGGGAAATGAATGGAAGTTGAAGGAATGGAATGGAATTTTGTTTATTAGAATGGAATCTTAGGTAATAGATTGAAAAAGAATGTTGGAAATGGAGTGGAATGTTGTATAACATAATGGAAAGTTATTGTATGAAGGGCAATGTTTATTAATAGAACCGAATTTTGAAGAATGGAATGGGACGTTAGGTTACAGAACGGGAATAATGTGTTTCAATGGAAAAAGTGTTACAGAATGGAATTCTATTATGTGGAGTTGAATGGAATGTTAAGAAATGGTATGGAATGCTGTGGAATACAATGGAATGTTGTGGAAAGGCAAAGAATGTTTCGGAACCGAATGGAAAGTTAAGGAGTATAATGGAATTTTGATGACTAGAATGGAATCCTATGAAATAGAATGAAAAAGGGTGCTTGAAATGGAATGGAATGTTGTTTAATCGAATGGAATGTGATGGTATGAAGTGCAATGTTAATAGAACGAATTTTGAAGAATGTTATGGAATGTTTTGTAAAAGAATGGGAATTATGTGTTGGAATGGAATCAAATGGAATGGAAAGGAATGGAATATTTTACAATGCAATGGAATATTCTGGAAAGAATAGAATGTTAGGGAAAGCAATGGAATGTTAAGGAATGGTATGGAATGCTGTGGAATGCAATGGAATGTTGTGGAAAGGAATAGAATGTTTCGGAAAGGAGTGGAAAATTAAGAAGTATAATGGAATTTTGTGGACTAGAATGGAATCCTATGGAATAGAATGAAAAAGAATGTTTGAAATGGAATGAAATGTTGTGTAATCGAATGAAATGTTACTGCATGAAGTGCAATGTTAATAGATCCGAATTTGGAAGAATTGTATGGAATGCTTTGTAAAAGAATGGGAATAATATGTTGGAATGCAATCGCATGGAATTGAAAGGAAAGGAATATTTTGGAATGGATTGGAATGATTTGCAATTGAATGGAATATTAAGGAACGGAATGGAGTGCTGTGGAATTCAATGGAATGTTGTGGAAAGGAATAGAATGTTAGGGAGAGCAATGGAAGGTAAAGGAATGGAATGGAATTTTGTGGAATGGAATGGAATCTTATGAAACAGAGAGAAATAGAATGAATTGGAAAGGAATGTTGTGTAATTGAATGGAATGTTATGGTATAAACGAGAATGTTGATTAATATAACAGAATTTTAAAGAATCGAATAGAATGTTAGGTTATAGAATGGAAAAAATGTGTTTGAATGGAAACAAATGTAACGGAGTGGAATTGAATGATGTGGAATTCAATGGAATGATAAGGAATGTAATGGAATGCTGTGGACTGCAATGGAATGTTGTCTAAAGGAAAAGGAAGTTGGGGACAGGAATGAAAGTTTAAGGAGTGGAATGGAATTTTGTGTATTGGAATGGAATCTTATGCAGTAGAATGAAATAGAATGTTTGAAATGTAATGGAATGTTCTGTAATCAAATGGACTGTTATGGTATGAATGGGAATCATGATTAATAGAAAAGAATTTTAATGATTGGCATGGAATATTTTGAAACCGAATGTGAATAATGTTTTGGAATGCAACCCAATGTTATGGAATGGAATGGAATATTTTGGAATGCAATGGAAAGTTAAGGAATTGAATTCAGTGCGATTTAATGGAAAGAATTTTGGGGAAAGTTTGCGGAATGGATGGAATTTTGTGTATTGAAATGGAATCTTATGCAGTAGAATGAAATAGAATGTTTGAAATTGAACGGGATGCTGTAAAATGGAATGGAATGCTTTGGTACGAAGGGAATGTTGATTAATGGAACCGAATATTAAAGAATGGAATGGAATGTTAGGTGAAAGAATGGCATATTGTCTTTGAATGGAATAGAAAGTTACGGAATGACATGCAATGATGTGGAATTGAATGGAATGTTATGGACAGCAATGGAATGCCGTGAATCGAAATGGAATGTTGTGGAAAGCAATAGAAATTTGGGGAAAGGAATGGAAGTTGAAGGAATGGAATGGAATTCTGTGGATTGAAATGGAATGTTATGCAATAGAAGGAAATAGAATGTTTTAAAT
>JAVSCE010005254.1:0-210844 GCA_032199065.1 Smutsia gigantea
CTGTAGATTGCTTTAGGCAGGGTGGCCATTTTGACAATATTAATTCTTCCTACCCAAGAGCATGAGATGAATTTCCATTTATTAGTGTTCTCTTTAATTTCTCTTAAGAGTGTATTGTGGTTTTCACGGTATAAGTCTTTCACTTCCTTGGTTAGGTTTATTCCTAGGTATTTTATTCTTTTTGATGCAATTGTGAATGGAATGTTTTCCTGATTTCTCTTTCAGCTAGTTCATCACTAGTGTATAGGAATGCAACAGATTTCTGTGTATTGATTTTGTATCCTGCAACTTTGCTGAATTCAGATATTAGTTCTGATAGTTTTGGAGTGGATTCTTTAGGGTTTTTTATGTACAATATCATATCATCTGCAAACAGTGACAGTTCGACTTCCTCCTTACCAATCTGAATGCATTTATTTCTTTGTGATGTCTGATTGCCATGTCTAGGACCTCCAGTACTATGATGAATAAAAGAGGGAGAGTGGCATCCTTGTCTTGTTCCCAATCTTAGGGGAAAAACTTTCAGCTTCTCGCTGTTAACTATGATGTTGGCTGTGGGTTTGTCAAATATAGCCTTTATTGTGTTGAGGTATTTGCCCTCTATATCCATTTTGTTGAGTTTTTATCATGAACGGATGTTGAATTTTGTCGAATGCTTTTTCAGCATCTATGGAGATGATCATGTGGTTTTTGTCCTTTTTGTTGATGTGGTGGATGATGCTGATGGATTTTCGAATGTTATACCATCCTTGCATCCCTGAGATGAATCCCACTTGATCATGGTGTACAATCCTATTGATGTATTTTTGAATTCAGTTTGCTAATATTTTGTTGAGTATTTTTGCATCTATGTTCATCAGGGATATTGGTCTGTAGTTTTCCTTTTTTGTGGTGTCTTTGCCTGGTTTTGGTATTAGAGTGATGCTGGCTTCATAGAATGAGTTTGGAAGTATTCCCTCCCCTTCTATTTTTGGAAAACTTTGAGAAGGATGGATATTATGTCTTCTCTAAGTGTCTGATAAAATTCAACGGTCAATCCATCTGGTTGGGGGTTTTGTTCTTGGGTAGGTTTTTGATTACTGATTCAATTCCATTGCTGGTAATTGTTCTGTTTAGATTTTCTGTTTCTTCCTGCGTCAGTCTTGGAAGGTTGTATTTTTCTAGAAAGTTGTCCAATTCTTCTAGGTTATCCAGTTTGTTAGCATATAGATTTTCATAGTATTCTCAAATAATTCTTTGTATTTCTGTGGTGTCCATCATGATTTTTCCTTTCTCATTTCTGAATCTGTTTATGTGTGTAGATTACCTTTTCTTCTTAATTAAGTCTAGCTAGGGTTTATCTATTTTGTTAATTTTCTGAAAGAACCAGCTCTTGGTTTCATTAATTTTTTCTATTGTTTTATTCTTCTCAATTTTATTTATTTCTTCTCTGATCTTCATTATGTCCCTTCTTTGGCTGACTTTGGACCTCATTTGTTCTTCTTTTTCTGTTTCAATAATCGTGAATTTAGTCTACTCATTTGGGATTATTCTTCCTTCTTTTAATAGGCCTAGACTGCTATATACTTTCCTCTTAGAACTGCCTTTGCTGCGTCCCACAGAAGTTGGGGCTTTGTGCTGTTGTCATTTGTCTCCATATATTGCTTGATCTCTGTTTTAATTGGTCATTGATCTATTGATTATTTAGGAGCATGTTGTTAAGCCTCCATGTGTTTGTGAGCCTTTTTGTTTTCTCTGTACAATTTATTTCTAGTTTTATACCTTTGTGATCTGAGAAGTTGTTTGGTAGAATTTCAATCTTTTTGAATTTACTGAGGCTCTTTTTGTGGCCTAGTATGTGGTCTATTCTGGAAAATGTTCCATGTGCACTTGAGAAGAATGTGTATACTGCTGCTTTTGGGTGTAGAGTTCTGTAGATGTCTGTTAGGTCCATCTGTTCTAATGTGTTGCTCAGTGCCTCTGTGTCCTTACTTATTTTCTGTCTGGTTGATCTGTCCTTTGGAGTGAGTGGTGTATTGAAGTTTCCCAAAATGAATGCATTGCATTATATTTCCTCCTTTAATTCTGTTAGTATTTGTTTCACATATGTCGGTGCTCGTGTGTTGGGTGCATTTATATTTAAAATGGTTATATTCTCTTGTTGGACTGACCCCTTTATCATTATGTAATGTCCTTCTTTGTCTCATTACTTTCTGTTTTGAAATCTATTTTGTCTGATACAAGTACTGCAACACCTGCTTTTTTCTCCCTATTGTTTGCATGAAGTGTCTTTTTTCATCCCTTTTAGTCTGTGTATGTCTTTGGGTTTGAAGTGAGTCTCTTGTAAGCAGCATATAGATGGGTCTTGCTTTTTTATCCATTCTATTACTCTGTGTCTTTTGACTGGTGCATTCAGTCCATTTACATTTAGGGTGATTATCAATAGATATGTACTTATTGCCATTGCAGACTTCGGATTCATGGTTACCAATGGTTCAAGGGTAGCTTCTTTACTATCTAACTGTCTAACTTAACTCAGTATGCTATTATAAACACAGTCTGATGATCCTTTATTTCCCTTCTTTTTCTTCCTTCTCCACTCATTATATGTTAGGTATTTTATTCTGTACTCTTTGTGTTTCCCTTGACTGATTTTGTGGATAGCTGATTTTATTTTGCATTTAGTTAGTATTTGATTGGTCTATTTTCTTTTCTGTGGTTTTATTTTCTCTGGTGACAGTTATTTAGCCTTAGGCACACTTTCATCTAGAACAGTCCCCTTAAAACACACTGTAGAGATGGTTTCTGGGAGGTAAATTCCTTCAACTTTTGCTTATCTGGAAATTGTTTAATCCCTCCTTCACATTTAAAAGATAATCTTGCTGGATAAAGTATTCTTGGTTCGAGGCCATCCTGTTTCATTGCACTGAATACATCATGCCATTCCCTTCTGGCTTGTAAGGTTTCTAGTAAGTCTGATGATAGCCTGATGGGTCTTCCCCTGTAGGTGATCTTTTTTCTCTCTCTGGCTGCTTTTAATACTCTGTCCTTGTCTTTGATCTTTGCCATTTTAATTATTATATATCTTGGTGTGTTCTTCCTTGGGTCCCTTTTGTTGGGAGATCTGTGGACCTCCATGACGTGAGAGACTATTTCCTTCCCCAGATTGGGGGAGTTTTCGGCAATTACTTCCTCAAAGACACTTTCTATCCCTTTTTCTCTCTTCTTCTTCTTCTGGTACCCCTATAATGCAAATATTCTTCCATCTGGATGGGTCACACAGTTCTCTTAATATTCTTTCATTCCTAGAGATCCTTTTATCTCTCTCTGCCTCAGTTTCTCTGTATTCCTGTTCTCTGATTTCTATTTCATTAAGTCTCTTCCACCTCACCCCGTCTGCTCTTAAATCCTTCCGTGTTTGTTTCATTTCTGTTATGTCCCTCAGGAATTCATCCCTTAGCTCTTGAATATTTCTCTGTAGCTCCATTAGCATGCTTATGACTTTTATTTTGAATTCTTTTTCAGGAAGATTGGTGACTTCAGTCTCACCAGGCCCTCTCTCTGGTCCTTGAGGGATTTTGGACTGAACAAGGTTCTTCTGCCTTTTCATGGCAATGGGAGTGGTCTCTGGTGAGTGGCCCATGTGTCAGCTGGGAGAACAAACTCCCTTCCCGCTTGCCAGTCACCTTGTCTGTCTCCGCTGTCTGTGCCGGTTAACCACACACAGGTAGCAGCCTCTGGGTTAATCCCCTAAACTGCCATGGGCGGAGCAGCCTTCCAGATGGCCTAGGGCAATGGCGGGAGTCGCAGGCCAGCAGTGCATGTTCTGCTACAAGACCAAAGCCCCTTTGTGGCCCCCAGTCTCCACGAGAATAGAGCCCCTTCATGTTTCCTGGACTCTGCACCCATCTCTTGTCTGTGCCTGTCAACCTCATGCAGGGGGCAGCCTCTGGGTTAATCCCTTGAGCTGCCATGGGCAGGGTTGCCCTCTGGATGGCCTAGGGCACTGGTGGTGGTCACAGGTGAGCAACGTGAGTTCTGCCACAAAAACAAAGCCCCTTCATGCTTCCCAGACTCTGTGTCCATCTCTGCTGTCTGTGCCAGTCAACTGTGTGCAGTGAGCAGCCTCTGTGCCTGGGCTGGTTAGCCACACACAGGGAGAAGCCTGTCTTAAGCTGTGTGGTTGCTGTAGGCAGGGCTTCTCCCTGGCTGTTCTGCAGCAACGGCAGGTCAGCCGATTTGCTTGCAGTGTCGGTGGGGGGGAAAGGAACGGCAGGCTGTTTATCGCCATGAGGGGCTTTGGAGCTGCGTTGCCACCCAGGGGGTCAGGGCTCCTGAAGTTCCTTAACGTTCCCAGCCTGCTGGTCTGAGTGAGCCAGGACAATTTTGTCCACCTGTTAAACCCTTGTTCCTTTAAGACTTTTAAAGCACCTGCTTTTCTTTTGTCCCAGGGCAGCCGGCTGTGGGAACCTGTTCGCAGTCTTAATCTCGGATTTTGCTGTCCTGCTCCTCTAATACCCAGTACACCATGCAGTGTGTGTCTATGCTCCCATGGCAGATTACTAGGGCTGGTTATTTAGCAGTCCTGTGCTTCCACTCCCTCCCCACTCTGTATCTTACCCTTTTCCATGAGATGTTGGGTTCTCACAGATGTAGCCTGGCTCGTGTACTGTATCTTCTGGTCACTCTTTTAGGAATAGTTGTATTTGCTGTATTTTCAAAATACATATGGTTTTGGGAGGAGATTTCTGCCACCCTACTCATGCCGCCCTCTTGAGAATTTCCTCCCATCCATCTCCATTTCACTTTCTCTTCTTTTCCTTTCCTTTATCAGTCTCCTTTTTGGAGGATGGTCTAAATTTTATTTTTCAGCCCTTCTACTGAATTAATAATCTTTTAAATTCCAAAGAGCCTTACTTAGTCTTTGAGTGATCCTTCCTGGAACACCCTGTCATTACATGGTTACAGTATGTTATCTCTTGAGGATTTTAATGACATGTTTTTGAAATGTCTTTTGCTCCTATATTGCCTCTGTTCCTTTCACATTCCTTTTTCAAAACTGTCCTGTTTTGGTTTCTGTCATATTAGAGACTTGTCTCTAACATGTCCAAGTTAAGAGTGAGACAGTGAAAAGCTGAGCAGTTGCCATATGTAGCTGGGAGGAACTTGCTGACTAGTAGATTTCATAGTAAGACAGTAAACTAGCCTTTTCACTGGGAACCATGGCATTATGCATACCTCTTCTCCCCTTAGCTGTTTCTTTTCCCTAGAGATGGCCTCCATTCTCCTGTGTGTGTTTGCTGGGAATGGAGGAACAGGGGTGTGAATAAGCCTGGCAGCCTTCTTTGTGCTAGCCAGAAAAGGGCAGAGTATTACAACTCAGCATGCAGTCTGATTCAATCCTGTTTAAAACCTTAAGTCTGAACATGTTACTCCAACTCATTCTAAGAAAAATCAAGTCCTACTATGGTCAAAAAGGCCTGACATAGTCTCCACAATCCACTCTGTGCTTCATAACTTCTGACCTCCTCTCTCATTTCCCTCTAGTCAACTAACCTATTGCTTCATCTCGCTTCCACCTGAGGGCTTTTGCACGACCTGTTCCTTTTCCTGGGACACTTTCTCACTTATTCCCATAGCTCTTTCCCTCTCTTCCATCGCATTGGTCAAAGGACTTCTATCTGTCACCTTGTTCTAAACTACAAACCCTCCCCCCAAGCATACAACCCCTTACTCTCCTTTCTTTTTCCATAACTGTTATCACTGTTAACTACACAAATCACTCTTTTATGTCTACTGTTTATTGTTCATCTCCTCCCACAGGAACAGAGCTTTTCTGGTGTTTTGGTCCCTAATATACCTCCAATACTTCTAACAGTGCTAAGAACGTAACAGTAGTCACCTTCCTTAACCATGCCCAACCAACAGTGCACCTCTGGCCTCTCAGAGTAGGGCAAGGACAGCCACCTGGCAGCATGAAGTAGAAACAGGAGCCCAGAAATCATACTCCTCCTCACACTTCCGAGACAACGCTCCTGTTTTCGGCTGACCCAGCACGCCTGCCTTTGGAGATACCTGCCACCTTCTGTTTTTGTGACTTTCTAGGACTCTGCTCTTCAGTTAGTGACTTTGCTTCTCATTTGCTTCTGCCCTGCAAATATTTAGGATACCAACTTCTCTGGTCCTCTGAATCAATTGGTACCAGCCCACTTACTGTCCAGCTTCCAAAAATTTTGCTGTTGTCACCTCTTTCTTCTAATACAGTCATGTCAGTGGGATTACAGAGGGGAGCAGAAAATGGAGCATGTGGCCCATCTACCATATTTACTCATAATTCTAAATATTTTAATCCTATAACTCCCTTTTTTCACACTCCCTTGTTCTCCAAGAAACCTGACGGTTATGGCTTCTCACACAGCTGTACTCCAGTGCTAGCTAGAAGACTCACCCTATACTCTCTGTTCAGCAGGTAGTAACTGCACACACATTGGTCTATGACCTTAGTAAAGTCTACCCAAGAGAGATATCTACTCTGAGGATGCTGACACATCAGAAGGCTGAAAATCACACTGAGATAACATAATCTTAGAAGGCTCTTGGGAGACAGCCAGCAACCCTGTTGGTTTTTATTCATTTATCCACTACTCTGAATATTTCATATTTTAATTTTCAACAAACAGAGCTGAATTTATTTTTTTTTAAAGGGAGAGGCCTAAAAAAGAACTAGAAGATAAATATAAATAGACAGGCAGGTGGGCAGTTGGGTGGACAGATTAGACAGAAAGACATAGATAATTTATAATAAATATATAATCTTCCATTTGCTGACCACCAAATATACCTTAGGCCTTCTTTAGGCAATTTATATCTACCATAATGTTAACCCTCACACCAACTTTGTAGTCTATTATCCAATTTTATAAAATATTAAGATTCAGAGATCTTATATCATTAGCCTAAGGTCACAGAGCCAGCTGAAATATAGCCAGAACTGTCCAATGCCAAATTCCATTATTTTTATTCTATAGAACACTTTTTTAAAGGGTCAATTAGGGCAGTTTAAAATTCAAAACGAACCCATTCTGGTCAGATTATTTTTTGGTTGTACAACATTGTGAACGTACTTAATACCACAGAACTGCATACTTTGACTTTGAGGATAGTTAATTTTGCATTTGCTTAGTAATTAGCTGTTCTACTTTCTTTACTGTGGTTTTATTACCTCTGGTGACAGCTATTAAACCTTAGGAACACTTCCATCTATAGCAGTCCCTCCAAAACACACTGTAGAGATGGTTTGGGGGAGGTAAATTCTCTCAGCTTTTGCTTATCTGGAAATTATTTAATCCCTCCTTCAAATTTAAATGATAATCTTGACAGATAAAGTAATCTTGGTTCGAGGCCCTTCTGCTTCATTGCATTAAATACATCATGCCACTCCCTTCTGGCCTGTAAGGTTTCTGGTGAGAAGTCTGATGATAGCCTAATGGGCTTTCCTTTGTATGTGATCTTATTTCTCTCTTTGGCTGCTTTTAATAGTTTTCCTTATCCTTGATCTTTGCCATTTTAATTACTACATGTCTTGATGTTGTCTTCCTTGGGTCCCTTGTGTTGGGAGATCCGTGCACCTCCATGGCTTGAGAGACTATCTCCTTCCCTAGATTGGGGAAGTTTTCAGCAATTACCTCCTCAAAGACACTTTCTATCCCTTTTTCTCTCTCTTCTTCTGATACCCCTATAATGCAAACATTGTTCTGTTAGGATTGGTCACACACACTGTTCTCTCAATATTTTTTCATTCTTAGAGATCCTTTTTTCTCTCTGTGCCTCAGCTTATTTGTATTCCTCTTCTCTAGTTTCTATTTCATTTATCGTCTCCTCCACCATATCTAATATGCTTTTAATACCCTCCATTGTGCTCTTCAATGATTGGATCTCCAACTGGAATTCATTCCTGAGTTCTTAAATATCTTTCTGTACCTCCATGAGCATATTAATGATTTTTATTTTGAACTCCCTTTCAGGAAGATTCATGAGATTGATGTCATTTAAATCTTTCTCAGGAGTTGTATTCATAATTTTACTTTGAACCAGGTTCTCTGGCATTTCATATTTGTATATGGCGCCCTCTAGTGCCCAGAAGCTCTACTCTCTGGAGCTGCTCAGCCCCTGAAGCAATGTCGGGGGTCACAGGGGAGTGGTATTGGTGCCTGGGGGAAGGAAAGAGCTGTTTCCTGCTTCCCAGCTGCTATGCCTGACTCCACTGCCTGAACCAGTGGGCCGAGCACACAGGTATAAGCTTTTATGCTTTGCGTTTGTAGTTCCTGTAGATAGATCTTCCCTCTGGCTGGCCTAACACCAGGGTAGAGTTTGCCGGTTTGTGAGCCAGGTGGGGCTGGCCGGGAGAAAGGTGCAGTAGGCTGCGTATCACAGAGGGGGGTCCTTGGAGTTGTGTAGCCAGCCAGGGAGCTGGAGCACCTGAAGAACATGAAAGCTCCCAACCTGCTGGGCAGAGTGCACCCAGACAATTTTGTCTACCTGGCCCTTCTCCTGAGCAGTAAGCTCTGTGCAATCCTTGCCCCTTTAGCAGCCCTCTTGCTAAGGGCTTCCTTGTTAGGAAGTCTCTCAGACTGCCCACCTTTCTTTTGTCCCAGAGCATCCAGATATGGATCTCTGCTTTCCACAGTGGCTGGAATCTCAGTCTCTCCAGGAAGACTGCCTGTCTTAGCTTTCCAACCCCCTAATCATGAGAGTACCATGCAAGCACCATGAAATGTAGGTTTGTGCTCCCAGAGCAGATCTCCAGAGTTAGGAATTCAGCAGTCCCAGGCCTCTACTCCCTCCCTGCTCCATTTCTCTTCCTCTCACCAGTAAGCTGGGGAGGGGGAAGGGCTTGGGTCCCACCGGGCCACAGCTTTGGTACATTGCCCTGTTCCATGAGGTCTGCTCTTTTCTCCAGGTGTATGCAGTCTGGCACAGTCCTCTTTCCTGTTGCTCTTTTAGGAGTAGTTGTATTAATTATAGTTTCATATTATATGTGGTTTTAGGAGGAAACCTCTGTCTTACCTCTCACACCACCATCTTTCAGAACTGTATACTTAAAAATGGTTTAGATGGTAAATTTTATGTGTATTTTACCACAACAGGAAAAAAATGGAAAAAAAAACAACAGTTAATGAAGACCAGCTTTAAAGATATATATGTATCTTTAGAATTTAAAGATATATATACCTCATAGAGAGTAAAGATAAACTTTAAAGTTGGGGAAGAGTATTACTGTTTTCCTCAAACCTTTAGCATAGTTTTAAGTGTTAAAAATGTGTTACTTTGAAAATTCTTAAGAAAATGTAATAAAGTATGTTGTTTATTTGCATGGACAAACTATTCAGTGCATCACTTACACACACACATCCTACAGCAGAGGTAGAGGCTGAATGAGACAGCGTACACATTTTCCTACCAGTGTCTTTCACAGAGAATAACTTTGTTTTTTAATCAATACTTAATTTTTTTAGAGCAGTTTAAGGTTCAAGCAAATGGAGGGAATTTCCCATATGCCCTCATATATACACATAAATAACCTCCCCCATTATCAACATACCCTACCGGAGTGGTACATTTGTTACAACTGGCGAACCTATGCTGATACAAAATAATCACCCAAAGAACATTCTTTACATTACAGTTCACTCCTGGTGTTGTACACAGAGCCATTCTGGTCTGATTTTAACAGAACGATAACTGGTGATAACATTTTGAATGTTTCCGAAAGTTCCATTATTTTTATAACAAGAAACAAATAAACATCAATAAGAATACTAAACATAAAAACATATTGTCCACCCAATTCAAAATGTCAAGTGGCATCAATGGGTACCTTGTGATAGGAAACAACTGCTTTCCATGACACCAACTTCAAAAACTTAGGAGCAAGGCCCTAATACATCCGTATTTTTCCTTAATACCCTACTATACGCCAGTACCCCAATTGTACTGTGTCTATCATCAAGCTCGTACTGGTCCTAAAACAAAGCCTTATTCTGTCAGTGTAGAGAAGGCCCACTATCTCCAGTTGCAGGAATTTCAGGCACATTATCACTGGCTTCTCATGGGAAAAAGGCAAACACTGCCCTTAAGTTCAGAAAAAGAAAATTGAAAACAGTTAAGTAGCCATACCTGGATTAATAATGAATGACAGCAACACAGCCTGGAGCTATTAGTTTCATCCGGGCCGGAAGGAATCTCAGTGGAAGAATTTTTGGCTGTAGCTCTGCTATTTGCTGAGAATTTTGAAAATTAAACACTGATCTACTAAAAGTGGAATGTGCCTATACAGATCACAGTGACATGCAGGCAGTTGCTGCCAAAGATTTATATGAGATCTCATAAAATACTACATGTCAGAATACAGTTCCCAATTTTTTCATTTGAACTCAATAAAAGGTAAATGACAGTGATGGGGCTCAAAATATTCACACCCTGGAGCTACTAAGCTAAATAATTTAATGTCTTTTAGAACAGAAAAGTCTTTTCCCCCAGGACATGTTTTTCAAGATATTAAATGTTCCATTAGTTTAGCTCTCCTCTTGCAAGCAACTGCATTCTTTCTGAAACTCGAGAATGAGGGTTTGCCTCTCCTGTAATGGGAGACAAATTCCAATCACATTAGGTAGGAAGCATTCAAATTGCATACTTTTATAGCTTATAAATCATGAGACTCAATAATATTATGCAAAATTCGACTTATTCAAAATATCTTCACAAGGTAGAGATAAAACCATCTTTTGAAATGAAAAGGAGGAAGCATTTCACACCACATTAAGCTAGTAACTCCTCAAATTTTCATTAAGCAAGGAAAGCACTTAGCAACCAAATGAGATTAACTGGGAAAATCAGAATGCCCTGGTGTAATGAAGACTTAGTCCTTGACTTAAGAAGTATGGTGAAAGGGACCTAATTGCTGGTACATAGGAACGATTTCCATGTGCTAATCCTGTAAAGGTTAAGACTCATTACTGGTTAAAATACGTTGCTTTCTAAATAGTTCAGGGTGTTGTTTATTTCCGTATATATTCTTCTTAATGAAGATAACAGTTTTCCATTTAGTGAAAAGATTTAAGAGCTTAACTTCCACAGCTTTCAAATACTGTCTAAATCTATCATTCCTACCAGGTTCTATATAGCTCCCACTGTGTGGAACCAGGTGCTGTATGGGTTTTGCCTACTTGCTTTCTACAAAAGGGCCTGTGTGAGAAGGGCACAGGAAAAAAGCAGGAGCAAAGAGCAGGGGAGCCCAGGTACGAGGCGCTGATGAGGCTCCCTGCCGCACGCAAGGAAACCCTCAACCGTTGGTGCACAAACTCTCCAACTCAGGAAGGTTCTACGACAAAGAAGCAAGAATTCGTTTTCTGTTTTCAAGTTCTGTTTTGCTTTGTGTCTAGCAGTATCTCTCCGGTTAAAGTGGGTGGGGTTGAGCAGAGACCCTCCCTGCTTCCCAAACCTACTCCCACTGGCAGCCCTGAAGGTCCTCTGAGGGGCACCTAAGCTCCCTAGGCAAGTTTGAAAGTGCTTTGGCCTGCACCCATTCAGGTCCCCAGGACACAAACAGAACTGTTAATGTGCTAGAGAAGACCCTCTTCTATTCCCCACAGTCTCCACTGCGAGCAGCTGGGTATCCACATTTGTCTCCTTTAACACTAAATTTTCAAAGCAGTCCTCTGGTTAGGCATAACATTAGCTGACTACAAAGAAAGAAAGGGCAAAACACTGAATCAGACGATTTAGGCTCAACAACAGCCTTGTCCTCTAACCGACTGACAAGAAGGCACTGAAGCCCTCCATTTCTTCACCTGGCAAATGAAAGGGTCAGGCTAGATGGGTAGTGTCCAAACTCTACTTACTCCTTGGAGACCAGAGTTCAGAGCTTTCTCTACAGCAGGGGCTTAGGGCTTCGGCTTCTAAGATTCAGACTTGGTAAGTCAGAGGAACACAGAGTCATGGAGCTCTTTCAGCTTTACTCCCATGTATAGGCTGTGGCCAATATCCCTTGCATACGTAGTCGTGTATTTTTATTCCCAGAGCAGATTTTATGTTTCAAGGTATAAGAATGTTTGGATGGCTAGAGCTTTTCTGAACCACCACTACCATGGCCTCCCATCAACTTTATTATTAAAATACAGAAAACTAAGACCAAGAAAATCAAGACTAAATGAGGGCTCTGTTTTTTTCGACCTAAAATAACTAATTGCAGATGGCATTATAAAGCAAAATTTACTCTCCCCTCAGGCCCTATTCATTTCTTTGCTGAACTTATCACTATTTGTATATGAACACACACACACACACACACACACACACACACACACACATGCATGCATAAACATGTTTGTTTTTCTCAAGGGCAAGGCCCTTAAAGGCCATGCTTATTACTGCACTGCCTATGCCGAGCACTTGCTAGGTCTCAGTTCACTGGTCTTAAATGTGCATGTGGCACTGTGCTAGCTCCACACACTAAGTCAGCATTGATCACCAGAATTTTTTAAAAAGGAGTGGGGGAAGGAGTCTGCACTTGATAATTTGGTTTGATTACTCCCCAGCAGAATAAAGGCCCTTGAAAATAGGCATTTTGTTTCTGAGGTTAGAACTATCAGTACAGAGATGAAAGAAGCGCTATTTTCAAAGGAGTGTTTTTCTTCCTTAGGCATTTGTACATGATGTGTGAAGAATGTGTTATCTGGGCATCTCCTTTTCCTCGAGGAGCTCTAGATTTTTCACTCTGTCATGATGATTCATGTGAATGATGATTTCAGTTAAGAAAACTTCAGCTCTTTGGCCAACTAGAAAAAAATACACCAAAAATCTACATTACTCTTTTGTTATAGTTGACATGCCTGCCTTCAAAGGCTTAAAAGAAACCCAAAATGCTGTCAGTCGTAATTTTTTCCCAATGAATTTATAACTAGTTCCAAATACACTGGTTTTTTCCACTGGACAGTCACCTCCTAATAAACTGAATGCTCTGTTCCCAAGTTGGCATGAGTGCCATCACACAAAAGTGGGAAAAATAAAATTAAAAAGAGAAGTACATATACTTTGTTTTAAATTGAGCTGGCCATTGTTATGAATATTTGAAATGGGAAAAATAACTTTATGGAATGCATAATGTTACATCTCTAAAAACCACTAAAATTTTTTAAAGTTGCATGCAAATATTAAGGCACACACAGTAATGCAACAATTAATGAATCACCTGCAAATTAATTCCTTCACTGTGGTGCAAATCTCCTGAGCATAGGGAACAGAGTGGGGAGCACACTTCCATGTACACAGAGGTCCCCAAGTACCAGTGAGGCAGATGGCAAGGAAGCCCAGCAACTCATCCTGCGCAGCAAGGGTTCTCACCTTGGAGAATCCGTGAAACCCTCGGAAACTCCAGAAAGGAACTATGGAAACTTTCCTTAAAAAAATGCATCTTTATAAACTTTTGTGTACAATTTCAGGGGATCTTTAGGCCCTGTGATGAGGCAGAGACACAGGCCTATGAAGCGAAGAAGGAAGTATGGACACTGGGCCTATCAGACAAAATAACAGGAATTGAGAAATTTATAGATAGTAAAAACTTGGGATGAAGTAGGAGAAAGCAGAGTTAAAAGGAAACAAGCAAGAATGAACAAGGGAGCTAGTAAGTAGAAAAAAGTGGGAAGATGAAAACACTAAAAAGAAAGGGTAAAAATAAGCAGAGAAGAAAGGGAGAAAGGTGCATGACAGGACAGTGCTACCCTCCACAGTCAGTATTGCTGTTGCCTGAATGCTAATGACACACTGAGCATTTTTCAGGTTATCTACTCACTTCAATTTCACAACAACAGTAGGAGATTATCTTACACTTTTCATAGCTTAAGAAACTGAGGCACAGCAAGTTAAGTGTCCTGTTTAATAGACTAGAAAATGAGGAAGCTGGGATTTAAACAGACTGGCTGATCTTTACAGCAATGCCCACTCTACAGCTTGTCTTTCTGACAATCTGAAGGCATCTCTAGGCCTCTCATATTTGTACTTCTTTTGAGGACAATTTCCTAATAATGAAAATGACACTAGAATACATTATCTTTCTGAGTACACACAGTACCAGAATCTAAATTACACTCTCATCAAGATCTGAAATTGTCATGATTTTTCTTCTTTTTCCAGCTTTATTGAGATACATGATTGGCATATAACATTGTGTGTCATGGTTTTCATTCGAACTGAAATGGTACTTTTATTTAAATGCTTTTTAATTTGGGGATATTCCGTAAGTCAAAGTACTTCACATGTAATAAAACAGTACCAAAAGTACTATAAATATTAAAAAAAAACAACTAGTGGCCTGTGACAGTCCATTCGAATTTAGTCTGAGGGGTCACTCACCAAAGCACTCTGAGCACCACAGCCTTCTGCCACAGCATGCCTGTCACACTGCTGCCAGCTGTTTCACTTCAGTTATTCTTAACAATACTGTTTTGTTAAAACTGCCTTCCCAAACCACGGGTATTTTTTTAGCTACACTGATCTTGAAAGGTTTATGTTATACAGATTTGGTCTATTACATCTCAGTGTGGTTTTGATTTGGAGGGCCTTTTTTGTACAAATATTAAGTTTACAAATAACTTCATTCTTCCCAGAGTCTTAGTAATTGGTATTTTTCACATGGTTACCAAGCAAAAAATAGAACATACATGCTTCAAAGCTGTGTTAACCCTGACAATGTGTTTCTCTTTTGTAAGTGAATGGTTAAAATCATTGTGTCACAGGTATAGAACATATACAGAACAGATGCTTGGGTTTTAAGATGCATTAATTTGATCTTATAAAATACAAATTAATTATATGATTTTAATGAAAGAACTAGAAGCAGCATTCAGAGAAAATAATATTAGAATGAGGTACTGAAATTACTATCATTTTGTTAATATGTAGTATACACACACTTGCTATTCAGGATTAAACACGGAATACATAGAGTTAACATCTTTAAAAGCAGACAACATATCTACAAAAGAAGCATTCCAAAAATGTGGCTTTTTGCCTTCTTTGTGATTACAAGGATTTGGGGGACAAATAAGTGCCCTGAGATATAGTTTTTGGGGAGCTAGCATAAAAACACAATTTAAATCTTCTCATCATCTCATCCCTGTGTTTAGGAAAATGTCTCAGTGATGTATGCAGTTCTGACATCAATATTTATTTACACATCAGTGGAAGACAACTAAAAACATCAGCATATATGTTAGCACTTTTCACCTTTTTGTATTTATTTGTTTATATGTCTGCTTCTCCAACTAGACTGTGAGCTGCTCAAGGCAGATGTTATGATTTGTTCTATGTGCAGTACCTGGCCACTGAGGTGCTGGATAAATATTTGTCAAATGATAGAAGACACACTCTTTGCCCTCAAAGAGCTTATAATCTAGAATACCTATAACTGTAAATAACTAAGCTTCATCTAATTTTGATTGCATTTTTAATATAATTAATCTGTATACAAGGAATATGAGCTCTTGTCATTCTGTAAGCATAGCATAAAACTAGGAATTCCACATTTTTATAGAAAAGAGATGCCAGTACTTCTTACTACACTTTTTGCCATTTTGGCAATCTACTCCCCTACTGTTTTAAAAATTGATTCCTTTTACACTGAGTAATAATGACTAATATGTGTTGATTATACTAGATGGCTGACACTAATCATTTTTTTTTCTTATTGAGGTATAAATGACCAACATTAGTTTCAGTTGCACAACATAATTTGCTCTTCGTATATACTGAAAAATGATAACGATAAGGTCTAGTTTTGACATTCACCTCCATAATAGTTACACAAAAATTTCTGTGATGAAAACTTAAGATTTATCCTCTTACTAACTTCCAAAAATGCAATACAGTATTTTTAACTATAGTCACCATGCTGTACATTACATCCCAAAGACTTACTTATTTTGTAACTGGAAATTTCTATCTTTTGATTCCCTTCAGCATGTGCCCACCTCTTACCCTGTCTCTGGCAACCATCAGTCTATTCTCTGTATCTATGAGCTTGTTTTTTTTTAATTCCACATATAAGTGAAATCATATGGCATTTGTCTTTCTTTGTCTGACATTTCTCTTAGCATAATGTCCTCAAGGTCCATTCATGTTGTCAGAAATGGCAAATTTCATTGTTTTTATTCCATTGTGTGCATGTATGTATACACACACACACACACACACACACACACACACAACCTTCTCTAACCGTTACTATTCCTTTCATATGCATTTCTCATTTAAGGCTCACAATCATCCTATGAGATAATACCCCATTATCAGGCATGCATGGGAAGAAATAAACAGATAAATAGAATATAAGAATATAGAAATACAACAATGGGAAATGGGATCCAAGGGAAGTGAATTTCAAATCAGCAGGGAAAAGATGGATTAGACCACGTTAATGTTGGAATAACTTACCATCCATCTGGAAAAACAAAATATAATTAGACCCTAAAACATCCCCAAATAAATCTCAGGTGGATTAAAGATTCAAATATCAAAAATAAAACAAAAGGCATAAAAAGTACTACAAAAAAATATTTTTATGAACTTAGCTTATGACATGAAAGCCAGAAACAATAAAGAAAAAAAAGTGAGTGAAAAAATGGACTATTCTCAAGTTTAAATTCAATATGGCCTCTTCCTTCCTTCAGTTCTTCTCATCCAATGGAGTAACTGAGCCAAAATACCATTAGGAGGACCTTCCTCCACCTCCCTTCTCTTTCATCCTTTTCCCTTTCCACAGGGCTGGGCATGGCTACTGGGGAGAAGAGAGTTGGCATGTCTTAGAGCAAAAATGTGCCCAGTAGTAGCCAGAGATTTGTTGTATACAAAGGAATTAAGCAAACAAGCAAATATATTGAGGCTAATGGGAGGCAAGTTTCCTTACATGAGAAGATGAGAGCTTAGGGAAAAGGTCTTATGATACTAGAAGTACAGGTATGAAACTGTGGTTTTGGACTGACACAGAAATAAATACAGATATGTATGTATCATATATATAAATATATATATATTTATATATATACACACACACCTGAATGTATACTTATGTATACACACACTTTTATATACAATTTACATATAATTTCCAAGCTCTGCCCACTAAAAGCAACTAAAAGCAACCAGGCCTTGGTAGCAATGAACACACCTAGTGACTACATCTGTTTCTAAATACCACTGTCCACTAAAAATAACCAGAGCTCCTTAGAGAAATGAGTTCAGGGCTCAGGCAGGGGAAGTACAAGATGAGCCTAGAATATCTTGTTATGACAAAATATAAGAAAGCGCTCAAACAGTCATAGAGAGATGTCAGAAGTACAGAAGAAGTAACTTGAAGTAGCTCATTTTCACTGGCCATGCCTGGGATAATTTCAGCATCAAAATAAATAAGGGTAATATAATCTTACTTATGTCAAAAGTATGCTATGAGATGCCGGCACACCTAGACAAAAACTGAAAGAATATCCTTATTGGAGGCTATGTTTTAATGGAAACAATGGAAATCACTTTGGTGGCATTTATTTTTTTAAAAGATCATTCTTTTATATGGCAGACATAATAGCTTCACTACAAAACTTTAACACTGTGAAGCCATAAAATGTACCATAATAGAGACTATGTAACAACATAGGAAACTGGTTACAGTGGGTTAAAGGAAAAAATGTTTTCACTAAAAATGCAGCTGTACCCAGCATGTGTGCACGTGGACAAGGACTGATCATCCCACTATCATGTAAGTCAATAGTTTGAAAACAGAACTCCTCTATCCACCATAAACCTTTTCCTTGTCATTTATTTCAGCCCTGGTCAGAAGCCATACTATTTCCTGCAACCCTAAGCCTTAGACTCATCTTTATCCTCCATCCAATTCACTCTATTTCTAAAATGCCATCAAATCTATCAACTTCCCAGCACTCTCCATATACGTGACTACTAGCCTAGTTCAGGGCATTATTGCCTCGGACCATCTGTCTTTTCACCCTTTCACTGCAATCTCCATACTGTCACTAAAGTTGTCTCCATGTATGAGCATTTTCAATGGGTTTCTACTAACTACATGCAATGAAAATCCATACTCAACATACAAAAAAAAAATTAACTCAGAATGTATTGTAGACCTAAAAGTAAAAGCCAAAAACGATAAATTTCTAGAGGAAAATCTAGGAAGAAATCCTCAAGACCTTAGGCTGAGCAAAGATTTCTTAGACAAGGTAAAAAAAAGCACAAACCATCTAAGAATAACTGATAAACTAAACTTTATCAAAATAAAGATTTATACCCTCAAAAAGCACCATTAAGAAAGAGAAATGGCAAGCCATAGACTGGAGAAAATATTTAAAATACATACATCCAACAAAGGACTTGTATCCAGAACATATAAAGAACCCTTACAACTCAATAACAAGAAGACAACCCAATTCAAAACTGGGCAAAAGATCTGAATAGACATTTCACAAGCACACGAAAAGATACAGATTCAAACCAAATGAGATACCACTACACATCCACCAGAATGGCTAACATTTAAAATGACTAAGAATACTGAGTGTTGAGGATACAGAGCATCTGGAACTCTCATACATGGTTGGTGGGAATAGGAAACAGTCTAACTCTGAGAACTGTTTGGCAGTTTCTCATAAAATTAACAGAAACTTACTGTAAGATCCTACTATCCTACTCCTGAGTATTCACCTGAGCGATATGAAGACATTTTTCTACACAAGGCCTGTCCATAACGTTCACAGGAGTTTTATTTATAATAAAAAAAAAACCAGGAAGCAACTCAAATGCCATCAGCAAAGGACAAATGTATGTGACAGATGCACACGATGGAATACCACTCAGCAGTGGAAACAAAGAAACTACTCATACACCATGAATGAATTCCAGAAACATTATGCTGAGCAAAAGAAACCAGACACAAAAGAGGGCAGAGTATGTGATGTCATTTGTACTAAATTCAAAAACAGGTAAAACTAATCTATAGTGATATGGTTGTCAGGATTGGCTGGGGAGGGGAAACTAAGCATGTGAGGGCACACAGGAGCTTCTGAGGTGATGAAAATGTTCTGAATCTTGACTGCGGTTTTGGTTACATAGCTGTATAGATTTGTATAGGTCAAACACCTAAAGCTATATACACTTAAAAGGGGTACATTTTATTTCACACACATTACATCTCAATAAAGTTAATTTTACAAGAAAGTAAAATTGAGAGACTCAAAAATTTCATTCAACACCAGTTACTGAGGTCAGATTAACTTTCTTACACTTCCCTGGCCCCCATGCTATTCAAGGTATTTGGCTTTCTGCAAACTCTAGTTTGGCAGTACAAAATTTTGATGCATATCATTAGTTTTCCTTTTTAAGAGTCATCCTGCTACAACATTCTTCAAAATTATTTTTAAATTTTTCTAAACAAGATTTGTACACAGAAACTTTCACTGAAGTATTGTTCACAAAATCCAAAAATAACAACTTATAGTTCCCCCAAAGAGAGCTAAATTCCATCCACCCATACAATAGAATTTTAAGCAGCTCTATGTACATTAATTAATATCTATAATCTATACTCCTTACAGCAGCCAGAATTCTCTCTTAAAAACCTAAAGCTGGTATCATGCCCTTGATAAAACAACTAAACGAACCTCGTATGGCCTCTCATCACACTCAAAAAACAGATTACTTAAGTATCACTAGGATGGTGACAAAAATTACTCAAACCTATTTAGAGTTAATGACATTTTGTTCTATGAGCAAGATTCTACAATGCGGAACTAGAACAAAACAAATAAATCAAAACAAATAAAAACTAGCTAATAAACTAAAATTTTTTTTTTTTAACCGAGATTTTTTTCAAAATTAAAAATTAAACTGGTAAAAAAAAAACATAAAAAATATCCTATAAGTTAAACTTCACAAATTTACATTGTACTTAAGTAAAAATAGCTATTCAACAAAGGACACTGACTGGTTTCTGAAAATTCAGTTTCACTGTAAATTACTCTGAATATTGAAGCATGGCAAGTGATTCATACATTTCCAAATACTATACCCCAAAACACATTTCCACCCAAAAAGTTGTGTATCAGAGGGGAAAAAAAGTAAATAATAAGACCTCACAGTTATCTTACACTAGAACTGTCAGTAAACAACCTGGTTGAGGTCCAGATAAAGCCAACACACTCACACACACAAAAGAAAACAAATCAGTTTGCATTCATAATAAAAATAATTCAGAATGACCTAAACATATTCAAATAATCAGAAACTCATAAAGGCCTATGCTCAGAAATGTTTATTGTGCTAATGTGAATAACATTGCAAATCTACATTTCAAAAACACTTGTTGAAACGGATCTTAATAGTTATGTAATTTTTAAGTCTTTTATTTCACAATGAAAAATTACACAACTTAAAATGACTCTGAATAAAAAGTACTTATCCTAATATTTGAAAAAAAAGAGTCCTTGCACGCACCTATGGTAAAATGTCAAAACATACTTATAAACCATCAGACTGTACTTACACCGCACCTAATTATTCTTTCTTTTTTTCACTTTAGGAAGATGAAATGATTACCAATGCACACATAACATTAGTAATACTTTACTGTGCTTGTCTTTGAGATTTACCAGAAGCAAAGTAAATCAGTTTGATTATTGAAAGAATAATCTTCTTTGCCTAATTCTTGCCCAGCTAAACACAAGCAAGTGAACACTTTACCGTTTTAATCCCTAGATTACAGAAAGTCATTATTTCCCTTAATAGATAAATAGTCATTGGCAGTCTTCTTGAAATGTATAGTCAAAAAGTTAAAGTATCCCATTTTTAGTCAGGTCAATTAGCTATATACCCTAAATGCCGAGTTTGAAGTTTTGTTATCCAACCACTCTCATCCTAAATATTCAAAATACCTCTTTCATGGTCTACAACTAAAATAAAGCAATTTTTGGAACACACTAGGAAGTTATCCTAAATTCTGCTTCACAATATATAAACTACTCAGTTAAAAACACAATTATCAATACAAATCCCACTGTAATTGTTTCATTCTGTTTCCTTGCCATGAGGCACAGTGTCACGTAACATATTTTTCATATTCTGGAAAACCCAATGTCTTACTTAGAAACAGCTTTGAAAATTGGCTCAGGGCCTATTTGCAATTGATACTATAGCTTAAACACCTTCCCAGAAAAGTTACACTAACTTCAAAATACTCTGGGATCAACCATTAAAATGTTTTGTTTTAGTTACAATACTAGTGAGCACCAAATGTTAGAATTTGTTTTAACAATCTAATACATCAAGGTTTCTATTAAAAGGAAAGCCTGGATCAACTATCCCATTATATAATGAAAGGCAGATAAGACAGTACTGATATAGATAATACTTGAAAGATTTAATCCTTAAGTTTAGAATCAAGCATACAAAAGTTAAATTGATAAAGCCTGCTCAATTAGCCATTATATTTGTTCCCTAAGGAAATACCAAACTCCTCTTTCCAAGCTATATTTGAAAGCCTCCTTCCCTTCATTCCTGGCAAAAGCCACCTAACCTTCACCTTGATTTCCCCAACCTACAAAATGGGTGATACCACTATACTATATTTTCTTAAACCATTAAGGAATGTAAAATATCGAAGTAAGTAAAATTCAGTTAGAGGAATTTTCAACATACCGGGTCTACTAAAGCCTATAAGGAACTACTGATATGACAGTGTTTTAAGAAACAAATGAGTAAATGCTATTTTAAAAATACAAAAGCAAAGAGTAGATAATGGGCTATTTGGGATAAATTTTAGAGATGAGGGATGACCAGCTTAACATATAAAAAAGTAACACTTTAATGGGTACTTCAATTCCATGGGTATCTTTCCTAGGTATTAGGCTCACAGATTTCCCAATAAAATGAGTCTGGTCTGCAACTAAAAGCCTTAGAGGAAACCAATGAAAACAGGGTTTCCACTAAGGTATTAGCTAAACATATGAGGGACACTTCTACCAAGAAAGAAAACAAACCAAACAGAAAACAAAGAGGTGAATTATTTTTTTTAAACTATAGCTAACATCTTCAGACAGAGGAGATGAAATTATATCCTTAAAATAATAATAGTGGACTATAAAAAGGAACAGCTACGGGACTGATTATGGCGGTGTGAGAAGTATGACAGAAACCTCTTACCAAAACCACATATACTATGAAAATAAATACATGAAATTCTGAAAGAGCAACAGGAAAGAAGGCTGTAGCAGACTGCCAACACCTGGGGAAACCAGCAGACCTCAAGGAAAAGGGTAACATACCAAACCCATGATCTGGAGGGACAAAAGCCCTTCCCCTACCCCAGCTCACCAGAGGAAGGAAGAGAAACGGAGCAGGGAAGTGGTAGAGGCCTAGGACTCCTGAACACCCAGACCTGAAGATCTGCTCTGGGATCACAAACCTACATTACATGGTGCTCTGGATTATCAGTGGGGTTGGAAAGCTAAGACAGGTGGAATACTTGGAGAGACTGAGATTCCAGCCACTTATGGAAAACAGGGATCCATATCTGGCTGCTCTGGGACAAAAGAAAGGCAGGGAGTCTGAGAGACTTACTAACAGCGAGAGGGGTGCTAAAGGGGCAAGGATTGCAAAGAACTTGCTGCTCAGGAGCAAAGTGTACAAAATTGTCCAGATGCACTCTACCCAGCAGGTTGGGAACTTTTAGGAGCTTCAGGCACACCAACCCTCTGGCTTGGTATGCAGCTCCAAGGCCCCCCACCATGATACGCAGCCTGCCGCACCTTCTTCCTGGCCGGCACCAGCTTGCAAAACAGCTTCCCCCGCCATTGTGCCAGGCAAGTCAGAGGGCGGTCTGACCTATAGCAGCTACAAGTACAAAGCATAGAGGATTCGCCCTGTGTGAATGGCCCACTGGCCCTGGCAGTGGAGACAGGCACTGCAACCTGGAAGAAGGAATGACCTTTTTCCTCCCAACAGGCACCAGCGCCACTCCCCTGTGACACCCACCATCACTCCAGCGGCTGAGTGGCTCCAGAGAGTACAGTTTATGGGCACTAGAGGACGCCTACAAATATGAAACGTCAAAGGAACCTGATTCAAACCAAAATCCCACAAATACCAGAAAAAGGCCCAAGTGAAACTGAACTCATCAATCTCCTGAAAGAGATTTCAAAATAAAAATCATGAACATGCTCATGGAGCTCCAGAAAAATATTCAACAACTGAGGGAGGAATTCAGGAATGAGACACAAATGTTCAAAAATACAGTATATGAAAAGAAACATACAACAGAGAGACTTAAAAGCAGACTGGATGAAGTAGAGGACACAGTAAATGTAAGAGAGATTAGAGAACAAGAATACAAAGAAGCAGAGGCACAGAGAGAAAAATGGATCTCTAGGAATGAAAGAATATTGAGAGAACTGTGTGGCTAATCCAAACGGAACAATATTCGCATTATAGGGTATCAGAAGATGAAAAGAAAGAAAAAGGGATAGAAAGTGTCTTTGAGGAGGTAATTGCTGAAAAGTTCCTCAGTCTGGAGAAGGAGAAAGTACTCAGGCCATGGAGGTGCACAGATCTCCCAGCACAAGGGAGCCACGAAAGACAACACCAAGCCATATAATAATTAAAATGGCAAAGATCAATAAGGACAGAGTATTAAAAGCAGCCAGAGAGAGAAGAAAGATCACATACAAAGGAAAACCCATCAGGCTATCATGAGACTTCTCAACAGAAACCTTACAGGCCAGAAGGGAGTGGCACGATATATTTAATGCAATGAAACAGAATGGAATTGAACAAAGAATACTCTACTTGGCAAGATTATCATTTAAATTTAAAGGAGGAATTAACTTCCAGATAAGCAAAAGCTGAGAGAATTTACCTCCCACAAAGCATCTTTACACTGTATTTTAGAGGGACTGCTATAGACAGACTAAATAGCTATCACCAGAAGAAATGAAACCATAGTAAAAAAAAAAGTAGACCAATTAATTACTAAGCAGATGCAAAATCAAATCAACCATCCCAAAGCCAGTCAAGGATAAACAAAGAGTACAGAATATGATATCTAATATATAAAGAATGGAGAAGGAAGAAAAAGGAGGAAAAAGAAAAAAGAACCTTTAGATTGTGTTTCCAATAGCAAACTAAGTGAGTTAAATTAGACTGTTACTTATTAAGGAAGTCACCCTTGAACCTTTGGTAACCATGAATCTAAAGCCTGCAATGGCAATAAGCACATACATATTGATAATCACCCTAAATGTAAAAGGACTGAATTCACCGTTCGAAAGACACAGAGACACTGAATGGATTAAAAAAACAAGACCCACCTGTATGCTGCCTACAAGAGACTAACGCCAAATCCAATGACATACACAGAACAAAACTGAAGGAATGGAAAAAGATATTTCATGCAAATAATAGGAGAAAAAAGGAGGAGTTGCAGTACTTGTATCAGACAAAATAGACTTCAAAACAAAGAAAGTAACAAGAGACAAAGAAGGACATTACAAAATCATAAAAAGGTCAGTCCAACAAGAAGACACAACCATTATAAATATGGATGCACACAACACAGGAGCACCTACATATGTGAAACAAACACTAACAGAACTAAAGGCTGAAATAGAATGCAATGCATTCATTTTAGGAGACTTCAACACTCCATTCCCTCCAAAGGACAGATCAACCAGACAGAAAATAAGCAAGGAGACAAAGGCACTTAACGACACATTTGAACACATGGACCTAACAGACATCTACAGAACACTCCACCCAAAAGCAACAGGATATACATTCTTCTCAAGTGCACATGGAACATTTTCAAGAATAGATCATACACTAGGCCAAAAAAAGAGCCTCAGTGAATTCAAAAAGACTGAAATTGTACCAACCAGGTTCTCAGACCACAAAGGTATGAAACCAGAAATGAATTACGCAAAGAAAACAAAGAAGCCCACAAACACCCGGAGACTGAACAACATGATGCTAAATAATCAATGGATCAATGACTAAATACAGATATCAAGCAACATACGGAAATAAATGACAACGATAACTCAACACCACAAAATCTGTGGGACACAGCAAAGGCTATGCTAAGAGGGAAGTAATATTGCAACACAGGCTTACCTCAGGAAAGAACAAACCCATATGAACAGTATAATTTCACAATTAATGAAACTAGAAAAACAAGAACAAATGACGCCCAAAATCAGTGGAAGGAGGGACATAATAAAGATTTGAGAAGAAATAAATAAACTTGAGAAGAATAACACAATAGAAAGAATCAATGAAAGCAGAAGCTGGTTCTTCGAGAAAATAAACCAAATATATAAACCCCTAGCCAGACCTATCAAGAAAGAGACTCTACACACATAAAGATTCAGAAATGAGAAAGGAAAAATCACTGCGAATACCCTAGAAATACAAAGAATTATGAGAGAATATTACAAAAAATTATATGCTAACAAACTGGATAACCTAGAAGAAATGGATAACTTTCTAGAAAAATACAACTTTCCAAGGCTGACCCAAGAAGAAACAGGACATTTGAACAGACCAATTACAAGAAACAAAATTGACTTGGTAATCCAAAAACTACCTAAGAACAAAATCCCTGAACCAGAAGGCTTCACCACTGAATTTTATCAGACATTTAGTGAAGACCTAACACCCATCCTCCTTAAAGTTTTCCAAAAAACAGAGGACAAGGGAACACTTCCATACTCATTCTATGAGGCAAGCATAACTCTAACAAAAGCCACACAAATACACCACAAAAAAAGAAAATTACAGACCAATATCCCTGATGAACTTAGATGCAAAAATACTCAACACACTATTAGCAAACTGAATTCAAAAACACATCAAAAAGATCATCCATCATGATCAAGTGGGATTTATTCCAGGGATGCAAGGATGTTACAATATTCCAAAATCCATCAACATTATACACCACATCAACAAAAAGGACAAAAACCACATGATCATCTCCATAGATGCTGAAAAAGCATTCGACAAAATTCAACATCCACTCATGATAAAAACTCTCAACGAAATGGGTATAGAGGGTGAGTACCTCAACATAATAAAGACCATATATTACAAACCCACGGCCAACATCATACTTAACAAGCATACTTAACATGCCTAAAGCTTTTCCTTTAAGATTGAGAACAAGGGATGCCCACTCTCCCCACTTTTATTCATATAATTTTGGAGGTCCTAGCCAGAGAAATCAGACAACACAAAGAAATAAAAGGTATCCAGACTGGTAAGGAAGAAGTTAAATTGTCACTGCAGGTGACATGATATTGTACACCCTAAAGAATCCACCCGAAAACTACTACAATAATTGAATTCAGCAAAGTTGCAGGATACAAAATTAATACACAGAAATCTGTTGCATTCCTATACACTAATGAACTACCAGAAAGAGAAATCAAGAACACAATTCCATTTACAATTACAACCAAAATAATAAAATACCTAGGAATAAACCTAACCAAGAAAGTAAGACCTATACCCTGAAAAACTACAAGGCACTCATGAGAGAAATGAAAGACGATACCAATAAATGGAAACACATCCCATGCTCATGGATAGGAAGAATTAATATTGTCAAAATGGCCATCCTGCCTAAAGCAATCTACAGATTCAATGCAATTCCTATCAAAATACCAAAAGCATTCTTCAATGAACTAGAGCAAATAGTTCTAAAATTCATATGGAACTATAAAGGACCCTGAATAGCCAAAGCAATCCCAAGAAGGAAGAATAAAGCTGGGGGATTACGCTACCTGACATCAAGCTCTACTACAAAGACACAGTAATCAAGACAATTTGGTGCTGGTGCAAGAACAGAACCATATATCAATGGAACAGAATAGAGAGCCCAGATATAAATCCAACCATATATGTTCAATTAATATATGATAAAGGAGCCATGGATATACAATGCGGTAATGACAGCCTCTTCAACAACTGGTATGTTGGCAAAACTGGACAACTACATGCAAGAGAATGAAACTGAATTATTGTCTAACTCCATACACAAAAGTAAACTCAAAATGGATCAAAGACCTGAATGTAAATCATGAAACCATAAAACTCTTAGAAGAAAACAGGCAAAAATCTCTTGGACATAAACATGAGCAACTTTTACCTGAATGCATCTCTTTGGGCAAGGGAAACAATATCAAAAATCAAAACATGGGACTACATCAAAGTAAAAAGTTTCTGTACAGCAAAGGACACCATCAACAGAAAAAAAAGGCACCCTACGGTATGGGAGAATATATTTGTAAATGCCATATCTGACAAGGGGTTAACATCCAAAATATATAAAGAACTCACATGCCTCAACACCCAAAAAGCAAATAACCCGATTTAAAAATAGGTGGAGGATATGAACGGACAATCCTCCAAAGAAGAAATTCAGATGGCCAACAGGCACATGAAAAGAAGCTCCACATAGGTAATTATCATGGAAATAGAAGTTAAAACCACAGTGAGGTATCAACTCACACCAGTTAGGATGGCCAACATCCAAAAGACTAACAACAAATGCTGGTGAGGATGAAGAGAATCGGGAACCCTCCTTCATTGTTGGTGGGAATGTAAAATAGTTCAACCACTGTGGCAAGCAATATGGAGGTTCCTCGAAAAAATTAGAAATAGAAATACCATTTGACCCGGGAATTCCACTCCTAGGAGTTTACCCAAAGAAAGCAAGTTCTCAGATTCAAAAAGACATAGGCACCCCTATGTTTACTGCAGCACTATTTACAATAGCCAAGATATGGAAGCAACCTGAGTGCCCATCAGTAGATGAATGGATAAAGAAGATGTGGTACATATACACAATGGAATACTATTTAGCCATAAGAAGAAAACAAATACTACCATTTGCAACAAGATGGAGTCGGAGGGTATTATGCTCAGTGAAATAAGCAAGGCAGAGAAAGATAAGCACTAAATGATTTCCCTCATTTGTGGACTGTAACAACAAAGCAAAACTGAAGCAAAACAGCAGCTGACTTACAGACTCCAAGAAGGAACTAGGGGTGGGAGGGATGGGAGACGGTGGGTGGGAGGGAGGGAGAAGGGGATTGAGCGTTATTATGATTAGTACACACATTGTGATGGGGGGGGGTCACGGGGAAGACAGTGTAGCACAGCAAACCAGTAGTGACCCAGTGGCATGTTACTACACTGATGGACAGTGACTTCAATGGGGTATGGGGAGGGACTCGATAATACAGGTGAATGTAGTAACCACAATGTCTTTCATGTGAAACCTTCATGAGAGTGTATATCAATGATACTTTAATATAAATCAGTAATTAGGAACACTTAGCAAGAAAAAGCTTTTGGAAATTTTAAATGAGAGCAGAAATTTTAAAAATATGTAATAGTAAGATTAGAAGATAAAACTGAAGAAATCTCCCAGACACCAGAAAATTAAAAGATCAAAATCAAGGAGATCCAGTATTAGACTATAAAATTCTATAAAATAAAAAACAGAAGAAATTATCAAAGATATAATACAAGACAATTTTCCACAAACTCCAAGAAAAACAAGTTATGGGGAAGAAATGAATGTAACCATAATCATTTTGTGGCACAGCTGTAAATACATAATTATAATAAGACACTGACTAACCAAATATTATAGTAACTATTATAGGGGAAGAAAGTTGAGGGGTAGAGGGAAAGAATTGATAAGGGAGGTATAAAAGAGCTAAATCTTCATTCAACTTGTTAAAAAGTCAACAGATAGTGACTAAAATTGAAAAATTAAGAAATGGCATCTAAGTAATACTTAAAAATATGGAGATAAATACCAGAAGAAACTGCAGAAGAATTCAAAGTAGTCAGCTATGGAAATAATGACCCAGGGTTGAGAAAGATGCACCAAGGACCAGTGTTTTCCATTACACACTTTACTTCATATTTGAGCTTTCAGCATTAACATAACCTGTAAACTTTTATGAAAACTTTTTTTTAAATTTTAGTATCATTAATATACAATCACATGAGCAACACTGTGGTTACTAGATTCCTCCTGTTATCAAGTCCCCACCACATACCCCATTCCAGTCAGTCCATCAACATAGTATGATGCTATAGTCACTACTTGTCTTCTCTGTGCTATAGTGCCTTCCCCTTGCATCTCCCCTATGTTATGTATGCTAATCGTATAATGCCCCTTATTCCACCCTTCCTACCCACCCTTCCCAGTCACTTTCCCTTTGGTAACTGTTAGTCCATTCTTGGGTTCTGTGAGTCTGCTGTTTTGTTCCTGCAGGTTTTGCTTTGTTCTTATACTCCACGTATGAGTGAAATCATTTGACACTTGTCTTTCTTTGCCTGGCTTATTTCACTGAGCATAATACCCTCTAGCTCCATCCATGTTGTTGCAAATGGTAGGATTTGTTTTCTTCTTATGGCTGAATAATATTCCATTGTGTATGTGTACTACCTCTTCTTTATTCATTCATCTACTGATGGACACTTACATTGCTCCCATTTCTTGGCTATTGTAAATAGTGCTGCAAGAAACATAGGGGTGCCTATGTCTTTTTCAAACTGCACTGCTGCATTCTTAGGGTAAATTCCTAAAAGTGGTATTCCTGGGTCAAATGACATTTCTACTTTTAGTTTTTTGAGGAACCTCCATACTGCTTTCCACAATGGTTGAACTAGTTTACATTCCCACCAGCAGTGTAGGAGGGTTCCCCTTTCTCCACATCCAGGCTAACATTCATTGTTGTTTGTCTTTTGGATGGTGGCCATCCTAACTGGTGTGAGGTGATACCTCATTGTGGTTTTAATTTGCATTTCTCTGATGATTAGCGATGTGGAGCATCTTTTCATGTGCCTGTTGGCTATCTGAATTTCTTCTTTGGAGAAGTGTCTGTTCAGATCCTCTGCCCATTTTTTAATTGGATTATTTGCATTTTGTTGTTGAGGTGCATGAGCTCTTTATATATTTTGGATGTCAACCCTTTATCAGATATGTCATTTACAAATACATTATCCCATACTGTAGGATGCCTTTTTGTTCTGCTGATGGTGTCCTTTGCTGTACAGAAGCTTTTTAGCATAATGTAGGCCCATTTGTTCATTTTTTATTTTGTTTCCCTTGCCCAGGAAGATGTGTTCAGGAAAAAGTTGCTCATGTTTATATTCAAAAGAGTTTTGCAGTTTTGCCTATGTTTTCTTCTAAGAGTTTTATGGTTTCATGATACATTCAGGTCTTTGATCCATTTTGTTTACTTTTGTGTATGGAGTTAGAAAGTAATCCAGTTTCACTCTCTTGCATGTAGCCTGTCCAGTTTTGCCAACACCAGCTGTTGAAGAGACTGTTATTTCCCCATTGTACATCCATGGCTGCTTTATCATATATGAATAGACCATATATGCTTGGGTTAATATCTGGACTCTCTATTCTGGTTCCACTAGTTTATGTGTCTGTTCTTGTGCCAGTACCAAATTGTCTTGATTACTGTGGCTTTGTAGTAGAGCTTGAAGTTGGGAAGCAAGATCTCCCTGCTTTATTCTTCCTTCTCAGGATTGCTTTAGCTATTCAGGGTCTTTAGTGGTTCCATATCCATTTTAGAACTATTTGTTCCAGTTTGTTGAAGATTGCTGTCAGTATTTTGATAGGGTTTGCATTGAATCTGTAGATTGGTTTCGGCAGGATGGCCATTTTGACAATATTAATTCTTCCTATCCAAGAGCATGGGATGAATTTTCATTTATTAGTGTCCTCTTTAATTTCTCTTAAGTGTCTTGTAGTTTTCACGGTATAGGTCTTTCACTTCCTTGGTTAGGTTTGTTGTAAAAAAAATTTTAAAACATTACATAACATGAAATATCTATGCATTCCATTTTACATTCTTTTATGTCTCAATTAAATTGTATGTTTTTCTCATATGGGTCCTTTTTCCCATTTCTTATTGTTTCACTCTAGACAAAGTATATTTTGGTTACCATTATAAATGACAGTATAAAAGTTTTGTTCTGCAACAGTTGTTGCTATAACATATTTTTTAATTGAAAGAATGCTTGGTTTTAATTTCCTTAAATTCACTAAATAATAGAAACCATTTTCACGATCTTTTTATTTAGCATTGTGTCCCATCCACAAAAGGTAGAAAGTATTTAATAAATAACAGATAATGCTGACAGAGCACTTACTATGCATCACACACCAAATTAGGCAATTTATAATCTCTAGTCTTCACAACTTTTTTTTTGTATTGAGGTACAATTGACATAACATTTTATTAATTTCAGGTCTACAACATTATTTGATATTTGTACACATTGCAAAATGATCACCACAGTAAGTCAACACCCAGTTATCACCATACAGTGACAAATCTTTTTCTTGTGATGAGAACTTCCAAGATTCAGTCTCCTACCTGTCAAATATGCAATACAGTATTATTAACAACAATCACCATGCTGTACATCACATTCCCATGACTTATTCATTTTATAACTGGAAATTTGTACCTCTTGACCCCTTCAACCATTTTGTCCACTCCCACCCCCAGCCCTCAGGCAACCACCAATATGTTTTCCACATCCATGACCTGTTTTCTGGTGGGGGATGGGGGGGTTGTTTTAGGTTCCGCATATGAAATCATATGGTATTTATCTTTTTCTGTCTTACTTCATTTAGCATAATGCCATCAAGGTCCCTCAGAGTTGTTGCAAACAGCAAGACTGCATTCTTTTATATATGGTTGAATAATATTACATTACATGTATACATATATAGGCATATATACATACTGTTGACTCTTCAACACAGGTTTGAACTGTGGGGTGTAAATATATCTTTTTCAATAAATACATTGGAAAAAATTTCTGGAGATTTGTGAAAATTTCACAGAGCATTTTTTTTTCTCTAGCTTACTTTATTCTAAGAATACTATACATAATACATTAACATATAAAATATGTTGACTGTTTATGTTGTCAGTAAGTCTTCCAATCAACAATAGACTATTAGTTTAGTTATTGGGGAATTAAAAATTACTATGTGATTTTCAACTATGCTAATAGCCCCACATTGTTCAAGGGTCAACTACACACACACACTGCATTTTCTTCATTCACTCATTCATCCATTGAGGTTGTTTCCATGTGTTTGGCTGTTGTAAATAATGCTGCAGTGAACATGAAGGTGTACATATCTTTTTGATTCATGTTTTCATTTTCTTCAGATAAATACCAGAAGTGGAATGGCTGGGTTGAATGGCAGTTCTATTTTCAACTTTTGAGGAACCTTATATTGTTTTTCATCGTGGGTCCACCAATTTATTTTCCCACGAATAGTGCACCAGGGCTCCCTTTTCTCCACATCCTCACCAACACTTGTTATTCCTTGCCTCTTTGTTAACTGCCATCCTAGAAGCTATGAAGTGATATTTCACCAAGGTTTTGATTTGTATTTCCCTGATGATTAGTGATATTGAGCAGCTCTTCACGTGTCTGTTGGCCATTTATATGTCTTCTTTGGAAAAATGTCTATTCAGATCCTCTGCCCATTTTTCAATCAGACTGTTTTTTGCTATCGAGTTCTGTAACTTCTTTATATATTTTGGATGTTAACCCTTACCAGACATATGATTTGCAAATATTTTCTCCCATTTAATAGGCAACCCACAACTCCTTGAGGCAGTGTTTTGTGTATGCCACCAAGTAGAGTGCATCACATTTCAAGAATTGTGACAAAGAAATAAAAAAATACAAGGGCTTATAAATAAGGTAGAGATTTGTCTCTCAGAAAACAGTTCAAAGGTAAGTGAGAAACCTAGAGTGCTCCAGGGAGCCCAGGACAGCTAGGCAGATCTGACACCCTCATCATTTGGTGTCAGTCTCTGGATCCAAGGCTGTTGCTTCAATTCTTATCATTTCCCAGCTAAAGAGATAAAGGAAACAAGGACATCCAGGGAAAAGGACTTTAAGAAGATGATCCAGAAAGCTGTCGACATCTCCTTCCTTTCACATCCCAATGTCCAAAACTTAGTCACACCCTGGGGTGTCTAGCTGGGAAATGGGATTATAGTTGGGTGGTCCAGCAGTAGTGGCCTCGCCACCCACAGTGGGCTCTGCCTTTCTACCTCCACCTGAGGGAATTAACCCTGCATTGCCAGAGGAAACAGTAATGCTCTCCCCAGACACAGCTGCCTTGCAACACAATGCTGATTCTCCTCGAGGGGACCCACTTCCACCACCACCCTTTATTAATGAGTCCTCTCAGCCGAGATTCTGCATTTAATGTTGCAGCCTGGGGTGTTAGAAAAGGCTCTAAAGGTTCGGTCAGTTGCCTGAAAAATGGATCAAAAGATGATCTACTGTGACTGAACTGGAAATGACTAACCTCCCTTGGTTTAATGCAGAGGAGGGGATTCAAAGCTTAGGGAGACTGAAGTGTTAGAATGGATTGTCTTTTAAGGCCAACTCACCCACAGTGAGAGGGTCCAGAAGATGTAATTTTTTTACCAATACTTTGAGAAAGAAATTTGTGAGGGGAACCCCAGCATCCTTGAAGAGCTCTGTGATTGCTCTCCCCTGCAGGCCAGATCTTGCACTGGGAACCACAACCAGCTCTACTGGAAAACCTAAATGCCATGGGAGTAATTGGAGCCTGAAGCGGCAGGTGCCAGCTGGCAGAACTCAAAGCCAAAGGCTAGGTGGGTCTAATTACCATATGGACAGCAGTGTCAAAGCAGCACACAGACAAGCATGATTCGTGCAGACTTATGGCACTAGCTACTTAATCATGGCATAGCTAGAAGTAACATAGGTAGGAAGCCTACCAAATTCTTACTTGATCTGCATAAGCAGAAAAGTTCTACGTTAAGTGAACAAAAGTGTAACTCAAAACATAAAAACAGAGTCCTATGTGGCTGGCCCCTAAACCAATTCCCAGACCTGAGCCAGTGTACAGACCCAGAACCCCTTGAATGAAAGGGAAGCCAGGCCCACTGAAGAAGAACCCTGATATACTGTGAAAATGTACATTGTTAATATTTCTCCCAGTCTTCCCCCAAAGAACAGACACACTTTCCCAGGGTAACTGTGCATTAGGGAAAAGGAAATAATGAGACCTTTCAAGAACTGTTAGACACTGGTTCTGAACTGACAATGATTCCAGAATATCACTATGGCCTTCCAGTCAGAGAAGAGGCTTACAGAGGTCAGGTGACTGATGAAGTTTGGGCTCAGGTCCATCTCACAGTGGGTCCAGTGGGCCCCAGAACCCTGCTGTGGTTACTTCCCTAGTTACAGCATGCATAAGTGGAATGGACATACTTAGCAGCTGGCAGAATCCCCCCATTGGTTCCCTGACATGTGGAATGAGGACTATTACGGTGGGAAAGGCCAAGTGGAAGCCCCTAGAATAGCCTCTACACAGGAAACAGCAAATCAAAAGCAATACTACCCTCCAGAGGGACTACTGAGATTAGTGCTACCATCAAGGGCTTGAGAGATGCTGAGGGGTGGCGATTCCCATCTCATCTCCATTCAACTCTCCTACTGGACCTGCAGGGAGGACAGATGGGGCTTGAAGAATGGTGGGTTATCCTAGGTTGAACCAGGTGGGGACTGCACTTGGAGCTGCCATGCTAGACATGGTTCCACCTCTTGAGTAACTAAGCACATTGTCGGACCTGGTGTGCAGCCACTGGCAGGTGCCTTCTTCTCTGTCCCTGTCCAAGGCCCCCAGAGCAACATGCTTTCAGCTTTAAAGCCCACAGGACACCATCGCTGTCCTCTCTCAGAGGCACACCAACCCTGCAGCCTGAACCAAAACCTCTTTCAGAGACCTGGCTCAGGCCTCCCTCTCACAAGACTCCACACTGGCCCATTACACTGATGACATCACACTGACGGGCCTGAGTGAAAAGCAGCAACTACTCTAGGCTTATTGGTAAGATATTTGCATGTCAGAGGGTGGGAAAGAAATCCCACTAAGATTCAGAGGCCTTTTACCTCACTGACATCCCTAGGAGCCCAGTGGAGTGCCCCTTCTGAGGCGAAGGATAAGATGCTGCACACAGCCCCTTCTACAACCAACGAGGGCCGGCACTCATGCGCCTACTTGGATTTGGGAGGCAACACATCCCCCATCAGGGTACATCTCTCAAGCCCATTTACCTGCTGGCTTGAAGAGCTGCGAGTCTGACTTGGGCCCAAAAGAAGAGCAGGCTCTGCAGCAGGTGCTGGCTACAACACAGGCCACGTCACCACCTGGGCCACATGACCCAACAGGTCCCATGGCACCTAAAGGTACTTGAGTTTCATGTGAATGCTCACCCAAAGGGTGATCTCAGCAGAGGAAGATTTTAATAATCAAGTGGCTAGGAGAACCCATTCTGTGGATATCAGTCAGCCTCTTTCCCCAGCCACCACTGGGCTCATGAACAAAGTGGCCACAGTGGCAGGAACGGAGGTTATGCACAGGCTCAGCAACAGGGACTTCCACTTCCTAGGCCGACCTTGCTACAGCCACCATCGAGTGCCCAAATGTCAGCAGCAAAGAGCGAAACTGAGCCCCAACCAATAGGTAGTCAGTCAACTACCCGGTGCCAAGTCGATTATATCGGACTGCTTCCCTCAGGGAAGGGGCAGCATTTTGTCCTTACTGGAATAAACACTTATTCTGATTGGTTTGCATTCCTTGAATGCAATGCTTCTGGCGAAATTACCATCCACAAATTTATAGAATGCCTTAGCCACCATCATGGTATTCCACCCAGCATTGCTTTTCACCAAGAAATTTGCTTCCACAGAGTGTGGCAATGGACCAATGTTCATACAATTCACTGATTACCATGTTCCCTACAATTCCTGAGGCAGCTCACTTGACAGAATGACGGAATGGCCTTTTGAAGCCTAGGTTACAGTCCAGCTAGGTTGTAGTACCTCACAGGACTGGGGCAAGGGTCTCCAGAAGGTTGTATATGCTCTGGATCAGCATCCAATGCATGGCGCCCCTTCTCTGACAGTCCAGCAATCACAGGGTGGGAATAGGAGTCACACTACTCACTAGTACCCTAGGGGCCCACTAATAAAAATTTGGCTTCCTATTATAACTTTATGCTCTCTCTGCTGGCTTAGAGGACTTAGTTCCAAAGGGAGAAATACAACGCCCTAGTAGACACAAGAGATTCCACTGGATATAAGACTGCCACTCAGCCATTTGGGGCTCCTCATCCTCTGAGTCTACAGGCAATGTGGTGCTGGCTGGAATGATCCAGACGACCAGGGGGAAATGGAATACTACTTCACAATAGAGGTAAGAGTATGTCTGGAATACAGGAGATGCCCTAGACTGTCTCTTAGTGTTATCATGCTCTATAATTAAGGTCATTGGAAAACTACACCAACCCAATTCTAGGCCTGACTATTAATGGACCAGATCCTTCAAGAATGAAGGTTTGAGTCACTCTGCCAAGTACAGAACCATAACCAGCTGAGATCCTTGCTGAAGACAAAGGGAATACAGAATGAGTAATAGAATAAGGTAGTTTTAAACACCATCTATAGCCATGTGTCCAGTTACAGAAGTGAGGACTATAATTGTCACAAGTATTCCTCCTTGTGTTATGAATGTTTGTGCGTATATATACATACATTAATCAAATATGTTTTCTTTTCTCTTATCCCCTTATCATGTAACATATTTCCTTATTATGTAACATAAGATGTACTGACTTTATATCAGTATTTAAGTGTTGTTACTTTTACATAATAGTATTCAAGTTACAGCATACAAAGAGAAAACATCACTCAAGAACCTCACCTCCCCTGGGGAAGGGATTATTGCATTTTGTTGTACACCAGATAACTCTATCATGTTACACAGAATTATAACCTTGTGATGGTCTTTATTTGGAGATTATGTATGGTTTAAGGAGATGTGTGTAGGTGCCAAGTTGACAAGGGGTGAACTTGTAATGATTAATGGTCAAGCTGACTGGGCTAAAGGATGCCCAGATAGCTGGCAAACATTATTTCTGGGTGTTTCTGTGAAGGTGTTGCTGAAAGAGAGTAGAATTCAAATTGGTGCACTGAGTAAAACAAGGGCCTCCCCTAATGTAAGTGGGCATCACCCAGCCCACTGAGGGGAGGGCCGAAACAGAACAAGGTGACCGACATATGAATTTGTCCTCTGTTTGATCTAGGACATCCATCCTCTGCTGCCCTCGAACACTGGCACTCCTGGTTCTCAGGCCTCAGACTCAAACTGAATTACACTATCAGCTTTCCTCATTCACCAGTTTGCAGATGGAAGACTGTGGAATTTCCTATGAGAGCATGAACCACTTCCTGTAATAAATATCCTCTTAGATATACAAATTTATCTCCTTCCCGTAGGTGGAGGGGACCCTTAATATTTAATTGTAAGGCTCTCGTTTTATACACAGAATAGGTGAAACTCAGAGATTAAATGTTTTGCCAGTTATTAAAAGAAAGGTAAAGTACCCTTTCAGCATGAAGCAGCAGCTAGGGTCTCCATCTGTACAGGGGGGAATCAGACAGGGACCATGGGATTAGACAGAGTAGGGTGAGGGCCTCTGGAAAAAACAAAGCAAGACAACCCATTGTGGGATTTGCTTTGGCCTGCTGGGGGGGCACAGCTTCTTTTTCTGACTTTACTCAGGTGCTGCTTTTCTTCCTCCAGCCCTGATCAAGTGATTTGCCACCTGGGCAATTTAACAAGCAAACCCAAAACAAACAGGAAGGACTCCATCTTGAAAATAAGATTGCATTTTAAAACCCAGTTTGTTAAACAGTAACTCACCCTACTCTGTCTAAGCCCATGGTCCCTGTCTCATTCCCCCTCTACAGATGGAGATCCTAGCTGCTGCTTCATGCTGAAAGGGTACTTTCCCTTTCTTTTAATAACTGGCAAAACATTTAATCTCTGAGTTTTACCTATTCTGTGTATAAAATGAGAGCCTTACAATTAAATATTAACATACCCTTTAACAAACAGACAACTCAGCCCACCTTGGGAGCAAAGCAGGCAGTCTTGAATGATATGCTCCCAGACCAGGAGGCTGCTATCCTGGGAGGAAATCAGACCAGTAAATTTCTTGTAAATAACCAGGAAGACTAATCAGAAACTTAATGTCTCTTCAAAGATAAACATTTTGGGACCACTTAGCAGGCATACATCCCTAGCCCTTTGTTTCTCAACCGCCTATACATCCCCCAGACAACACACCACCCCTGGGCTCTCTTGTCCCCTCCTGGAGTGAGCCGGGAGCTCTGTCCTCTCACTTTATCTCTAAATAAAAGCCTCTCGCTTGCTCTCCTAAAAAAAAAAAGAAAAAAGAAAGGGCAAGTGGATCCTAATTCCTGACTTTCATTCCAGTGCTCTTTCAACTATCCTACTATATCTCCCAGTGAAAGTCATGTTTGTCCTGTCATTCCCACATGTTAAATGGTTTAAATAACTTCCTTCCAGTGATAATACACTTCTACTCCCAAGCAGATCCTAAAGTTCAGTCACACATTACCACTTCTGAACATTTACTGAGAATTCATCAAGCAATGTCATCTTTGGACTAATAAAGAGCTAATAAAGCGTCTAGTGTGCTCACTCACAGACATCATTAGAATAAAAGAATTTAAGCCTGAGGTTTTTTTTCAACTTTACCTTCATGGTCACTAAAATATCCCACTACCAAGTTTGTCCTCAGAGAATGAAGCACCTATTCCTTCTATCTTAAAAGTCAAAATTATTCACATTCCACTACAAGGTCTATTTGTTACTATCCTAAATATAAAATAAGAATCAAGAATTCTGCTGAATTTTTAAATAAATGCCAAAGTTGTCCAAAAGATGCATAAAATTTACCACTGCAATTTCTTTCCAGCTTATTCTCTTCCCACTCCAGTAATGAATTCCCCACTGAGATTATTTTACCTGACGCTTTCTCTTTGAATGAAATATACTGTAAATAATTTGGGAAAAATTTTAAAATATTTGCAAGGCAACAACTTATTCCCTTTATGCATATCATATAGCACAGCAGTTATCATCAGGGTTGGAAAATGAAAATCAACTGTATTAACAAAGGTGGAGAAGGGCGGGAGGAGAAGGAGATGGCACTCCATACAGAGTGAATACGATAGAACTGGTATATCTTAGAGTCTGCATGACTTCAGTTTAGTTTGAGAAGACTATTAGCTATCTTCATCAAAGATACAAATATAACCCAAGTAAAATTTAAAAATAAGTGACCCTTTCATAACTTGAAATTATTTTTCAATGAAGCTGCTTCTGACAAATAATACATGCTTTCTGAAGTTTATTACCTGTATAATTCAACAGAATATGGGTCTGCTTTCTCAGAAATCTGTGAATGAGCATTATACATATTTAGTCTAAAAACAAATATTGAAATCCACCAAGACTGACACTTGGAATATTCATATCAATGGAACGTATTGCCAGTGATACAAATAGTTACACAGTAAGCCTAGATCAAAAAATAATACCTATCATTTACTGAATACTCCTGTGCACTCGGCACTGTATTAGGTCCTTTACGTAAATTATTGTTCATCCCAACAACCCTCTAAAGTATTGTTTTACAGCTGATGGGAAAAAAACAGCATTCAAACAGAGCTGAGTGACTTGCCCAATGCCACATAGCCCATGTGTAACAACCAGCATAAGAGTCAAACAGTCCACTTGCAGGAAAACTAACTTGAATGTATTTAGCTCACTAAAAAGAATGTTAAGTGTATCGCCAGCAAATAGAAAGATCTAACTATCCTCTATCAGTATATGAATGCTGATTCACAAACATAAAAAATGTAAGTAGGCAGCATCTTGAGCATGTGCAGTGTGCACCATCCATGAGGTGTGTAAGCTCAGCATGCGTTGCTGGCTGTGACGGAACGTCTCAATAGGAAGGCCTCACAGGCCCCATTAAGGACCCACACCAAACTCCTTCTCTGGATTCTCCACGCAACTGCTAAGCTTGATTTCCTGTCTATGTTCTACCCTAATAACCCTTTCAGTATTTGTGTCCTCCAGATTCCCATGTATTTTCTTGCTCCTGTTTATTTGGGGCACACAGAGAACTAAAAGAGAACCCAGCAGTTAACTTCTTGCCCTTTTGTTTCTTCTAGGGATCAGCAAGGGTGCACTATGCTTTGTAGTACTATTTTTTCTAAGATGGAGAAGAAATAAACTTCTGAGGAAAAGGGGTGAATAAAGGCAATGGTGAAAATGAGACAAGCACAATCCTGTAAGGGTGCTGGGTGTACACAGTGCCAAGGTGGAACAGACGGCTCCACCCTCACAGTGCTCTCAGCGTCAAGGTGGGAGCCTCAGCACTGCGGGCACTGGTGCACACTGCCTGCCTCCAGGAACTCAGAGTCTCCCGACGACACAGACAGTTGCACAAATGGCTCTTTAGTAATTTTATACAATGTTCTCTTAGGCATCTTACTAAAACCTCACTGCAACAACTAGCAATAGGAATAATTATCCCTCCCTTTACTAAAGAGAAAGCAGATCAAGAAAAACTGCATTTCTTGCTCAAAGTGACACAAATAGTAAGAGGAGGAGCCGAGATTCAAGCCCAGGTCTTCTGGCTCCAATTCTACTGCACTAAGGGTATCTCAGGAAAAATGAGTCTGGTTTCTGTCTAGTGAATTTAGAGCACAAGTCTTAACAACTTAAATGACCTCATACTGTAGCAACCTCATAACCCACACCTCACACTAGTTTCATTCGGTCACGGCAAAGCAGGCGCCACGCGAAGAAAGCAGTCAGCAACCAAAGGGACATAATTTATGAAGCCGAGGCACAGCAGCACCCTCGGTCTTTCCTGCTTCCCTTCTCGTTTGGCAAACCCCATTTTCCACTCTCCATTACATGTCTCACAACACAGTTTGGATAGGCAAACTGTCCAACAGAGTCAGGGATCAAAAGGCAGTTTATGGTAATAAGTAGAGTCCTAGAGAGTAGCTATGGGATATGCAATTATTAAATACTGTCAACCCAAGATCACAGCCCTGAAGTGTCCTTGAACAAAAACACAGACAGTCTGGAAGGACCTACTTAATACCCACGTTAAGATGAGCTCCTCTGAAGCTGCACTGGTGACTCATTTCAGCTGTTCTTACCACTTCATTAGCAGTCTATTCTCAAAGACAGCAATCTACCCAACCCTCAGACTGTAACAGGCTACGGAAGCTATAATTCTGTCTACGCAGCATGCTTTCCAAACTCACTTTTCTAAGAAAACAGCAGTGACACAACAAGTAAACATCCACTTTGTGTGAAAATCCTTCCTCACTCATGTGGTATGAGTAGAGTCATCAAACAGAGTCCACAGTGCCTCCACTCCAGCCTCCCAGCTGCAAGGTGGGTATGAGTTTGTTCTTGTTAACTGTGATTTCTTTGGAGGGCTTTTGGATTTTATTTTTAACTTATTTAAATCTAAAAATTTAAATCAAATTTAACTACTTTCACTTTAAATTTAACTTGAAATTAATTTACCAATATTCAAAAGAAATCAAAATCAGCTAAAACAATCCTTCGTTTAAAAATCCTCAACTGAAAAACCGCTAAGTAAAATTTTATGATCAGTAACCAAAAATGAAACTTCTTATGAAGACCTTAAACTTATGAGAAACTTGATAAAACCAATGACTTTATGATTTGACAAACTTATCATCACAGACCATAGACCTATCAGAGAGGGTTGAGAAATTTGCAGGTCACTAAACCATCAAGTACTACATCAGGACTTAAACCTGGAAGTTTAGGCCTTCCAGGGCCTGTATAGCCACTCTACTCTTCTCCCTAGGGTGTACCTGGCACAAAATTAATATTCAGTCAGCTGGCAAATGAATGAATGATCAGTCACTCACTGTTTCACAAGATTTAAAGTCTGCTCAGTATGGCACTCAATGCTTTACAATTCCTAGTGCCAATCTCATGTTCCCTACTTTCTAATGTGTGTCCCATATGCTGCAACCAAACTGGCCCCTCACACATATCCCACACTCCCCCTTACCTTCACCCAGGCTCCTTCCACTAGTTATTTACCCCTCTACACCTAGGCCTCTCCACATCCTATATTCAGGTCCCAGCCCAGGTCTCCATGCTCAAGTTTTCTCTACACTCTGTCCTGGGATAATCTCTTTCTTCTGAGCTACCACAATACTTACATTCAGTAATTATAGGATATAGGGCCTTTAAGGATAAGGGATAAGAACTTATTAGAGCTCTTCATAAATTCTATATAGCATCAAACATACTTCTGCATACATCATGGGTAGTTAGCATATATTTGGTCAAATGAATTTAAGATACTCTTATTATCCAAAAACAAACTTATTGGCTCTGAAGTAATCTCTGAATATTTTACATGTCACCGCCTAACTTTAATTCACAATTCCACAGGTTATGTGTGTATACTTATAAATGCCAAACTGAGTAACACTTACAAAGAAGTAGGAGCTCTCAGCAGATAATGCTCTGAAATCCTCAATGTCGAAGCAACCCAGTTTTTAAGAGGAGAGTCACCAGAGAAGCATTTCACATTATCACAATTGGAGGTTAGCACAGTAAAGGTCCTATATACTAATATGTACACATACTCTGCAAAGAACCCAGGGAATTTTAATGTAAACACACGTTGAGAATATTGCAGTTATCTAAATCCGAAAGACCCATCAGTTACATGTGTCACCACGACAATATTTACAGGTTCTTCACAAACTCAGATACCATTCTTTAGGGATTAGGCTCCTTCCCCATTAACCCTAAAACAAAAAGATAAAGAGCAGATCTAAATTAAGGACAGAGGTTACACTTGCACAGATGCTGACTTACTGTCATGTCTGAAACATGGTCGCAGAATACGTGTTGATTTTCTAAAATGTAATGGTCTATTAGCCTTTGCACAAAGCCAACTCCACTGATAGCAGGGACGATTGGGGAAGATCAACCAAAAAGTATTCTAGAAATCTTTGCACTGAAACTTGATTTAAAGAAGGTGGAAGGAAGAGGTAAGGGAGGGAAGGAAGGGGGAAGTTCCAATAAGCATACACCAACTGCACAATCTTCTTTTCATTGCAACGACCACCTCCCCTGCTCCCCCTACACCCCCTCAAAAAAAAATCTACTTGCAAAGAGTCCTTTGAAACGGCTCCTTGATTTCATGGTCAAGTTATGTGCTTTGTAAGACTTGAAGATATTCAAGTCAGTGATAAAGACCAAATCATATGACCCACTTGAGGAAAAGGCACAGAGAAATTTGTCTGGAGTTTATATTGGCTCTGCAAATGAATGTACTTAGTCTGTTCTCAACATCACCACTTAAAAGCAAGCAACTGTTCCCTTCAAATGCTCATCTTTTCTATTAGTGCTAAGGGAAAACCATGGCCAAAAATGCTAAATTAACACTGCCTGCTACAGAAATAATGACTGGACAAAATATTACCTTGACCCACGAAGAATTATATATGGAATAAGCATCTTTTCCACTTAATATTATTTTTAACAGTGTTTACTGAGCAAAGGAAAAACATACACCTTACTTTGGTAATCAGGTTACAAAATTATATCAAAGAAAACAAAGGAATCATTGCTCTTACTTTCTACTCCTGGATGCCCTAATATTTATTACTAAATAAGGAGAATAAGAAAAAAAGCACAGGCACAATTTTTTAATTTTAGTATCGTTAATGTACAATCACCTGAACAACATTATGGTTACTAGAGGCCCCATTACCAAGTCCCCCCACATACACCACTATAGTCACTGTCAATCAGCATAGTAAGATGCTATAGAATCATTGTCTTCTCTATAAATACTGCCTTTCCCGTGTCCCCCACCACTGCATTACATGTGCTAATCATAATGCCCCTTCTCCCCCCTTATTCTCCCTTCCCACCTATCCTCCCGAGTCCCTTTCCCTTTGGTAACTGTTAGTCCATTCTTGGCTTTTGTGAGTCTGCTGCTGTTTTGTTCCTTCAGTTTTTTCTTTGTTTTATCCTCCACAAATGAGTGAAATCATTTGATACTTGTCTTTCTCCACCTGGCTTATTTCACTGAACATAATACCTTCTAGCTCCATCCATGTTGTTGCAAATGGTAGGATTTGTTTTCTTCTTATGGCTGAATAATATTCCATTATGTATATATACCAAATCTTCTTTATCCATTCATCTACTGATGGACACTTAGGTTGCTTCCATTTCTTGGCTATTGTAAATAGTGCTGCGATAAACATAGGGGTGCATCTGTCTTTTTCAAACTGGGCTGCTGCATTCTTAGGGTAAATTCCTAGGAGTGGAATTCCTGGGTCAAATGGTATTTCTATTTTGAGTTTTTTGAGGAACCTCCATACTGCTTTCCACAATGGTTGAACTAATTTGCATTCCTACCAGCAGTGTAGGAGGGTTCCCTTTTCTCCACATCCTCGGCAACACTTGTTGCTGTTTGTCTTTTGGATGTTGGCCATCCTAACTGGTGTGAGGTGATATCTCATTGTGGTTTTAATTTGCATTTCTCTGATGATTAGCGATGTGGAGCATCTTTTCATGTGCCCGATGGCCATCTGAATTTCTTCTTTGGAGAAGTGTCTGTTCAGATCCTCTGCCCACTTTTTAATTGGCTTATTTGCTTTTTGTTTGTTGAGGTGCATGAACTCTATATATTTTTGATGTCAACTCCTTATTGGAAGTGTCATTTATGAATATATTCTCCCATACTGTAGGATGTCTTTTTATTCTACTGATGGTGTACTTTGCTGTATAGACACCTTTTAGTTTGATATAGTCCCACTTGTTCATTTTTGCTCTTGTTTCCCTTGCCGGGGGATATGTTCATGAAAAAGTTGCTCATGTTTATGTCCCAGAGATTTTTGCCTATATTTTTTTCTAAGGGTTTTATGGTTTCATGACTTGCATTCAGGTCTTTGATCTATTTTGAGTTTACTTTTGTGTATGGGGTTAGACAGTAATCCAGTTTCTCTCTTACATGTAGCTGTCCAGTTTTGCCAACACCAGCTGTTGAAGAGGCTGTCATTTCCCCATTGTATGTCCATGGCTCCTTTATCATATATTAATTGACTATATATGCTTGGGTTTATATCTGGGCTCTCTAGTCTGTTCCACTGGTCTATGGGTCTGTTCTTGTGCCAGTACCAAATTGTCTTGATTACTGTAGCTTTGTAGTACAGCTTGACATCAGGGAGCGTAATTCCCCCTGCTTTATTCTTCCTTCTCAGGATAGCTTTGGCTATTTGGGGTCTTTTGGCATACCATTTGAAATTTAGAACTATTTCCTCTAGATCGTTGAAGAATGATGTTGGTATTTTGATAGGGATTGCATTGAACCTGTAGATTGCTTTAGGCAGGATGGCCATTTTGACAATATTAATTCTTCCTAGCCAAGGGCATGAGATGAATTTCCATTTATTGGTGTCCTCTTTAATTTCACTTAAGTGTCTTGTAGTTTTCAGAGTATAGGTCTTTCACTTCCTTGGTTAGGTTTATTCCTAGATATTTTATTCTTTTTGATGTAATTGTGAATGGAATTGTTTTCCTGATTTCTCTTGCTGCTAGTTCACTGTTAGTGTATAGGAATGCAACTGATTTCTGGGTATTAATTTTGTATCCTGCAACTTTGATGAGTTCAGATATAGATCTAGTAGTTTTGGAGTGGATTCTTTAGGTTTTTTATGTACACTATCATGTCATCTGCAAACAGGGACAGCTTGACTTCTTCCTTACCAATCTGGATGCCTTTTATTTCTTTGTGTTGTCTGTTTGCCATGGCTACGACCTCCAGATCTACGTTGAATAATAGTGCAGAGGCTGCACATCCTTGTCTTGTTCCCGATCTTAAAGGAAAAGCTTTCAGCTTCTCACTGTTAAGTATAATGTTGGCTGTGGGTTTGTCATATATGGCCTTTATTATGTTCAGGTACTTGCCCTCTTATACCCATTTTCTTGAGAGTTTTTATCATGGATGGATGTTGAATTTTGTCGAATGTTTCAGCATCTATGGAGTTGATCATGTGGTTTTTGTCTTTCTTTTTGTTGATGTAGTGGATGATGTTGATGGATTTTCAAATGTTGTACCATTCTTGCATCCCTGGGATGAATCCCATTTGATCATGATGGATGATCTTTTTAATGTATTTTTGAATTCGGTTTGCTAATATTTTGTTGAGTATTTTTGCATCTATGTTCATCAGGGATATTGGTCTGTAATATTCTTTTTTGTGGTTTCTTTGCCTGGTTTTGGTATTAGAGTGATGTTGGCCTTGTAGAATGAGTTTGGGAGTATTCCCTCCTCTTCTACTTTTTGCATAACTTTAAGGAGGATGGGTATTCAGTCTTCACTAAATGTTTGATAAAATTCAGAAGTGAAACAATCTGGTGCATGGGTTTTGATCTTAGGTAGTTTTTTTATTACCAATTCAATTTCTTTGCTGGTAATTGATCTATTCATATTTTCTGTTTCTTCCTGGGTCAGCCTTGGAAGGCTGATTTTTCTAGAAAGTTGTCCTTTTCTTCTAGATTATCCAGTTTGTTACCATATAATTTTTCATAGTATTGTCTCATAATTCTTTGTATTTGTGTGGTGTCCGTAGTGATTTTTCCTTTCTCATTTCTGATTCTGTTTATGTGTGTAGACTCTCTTTTTTTCTTGATAAGTCTGGCTAGGGGTTTATCTATTTTGTTTATATTCTCAAAGAACCAGCTCCTACTATCATTGATTCTTTCTATTGTTTTATTCTTCTCAATTTTATTTATTTCTGCTTTAATCTTTATTATGTCCCTCCTTCTACTGACTTTGGGCCTCATTTATTCTTCCTTTCCTAGTTTCATTAATTGTGAGTTTAGACTGTTCATTTGCGATTGTTCTTCTTTCCTGAGGTAGGCCTGTATTTGAATATATTTCTCTCTTAGCACAGCCTTCGCTGCGTCCCACAGACTTTGCCATGGTGAATTATTCTTGTCATTTGTCTCCATATTTTGCTTGATCTCTGTTCTTATTTGGTCATTGATCCATTGATTATTTAGGAGCATGTTATTAAGCCTCCATGTGCTTGTGGGCTTTTTCATTTTCTTTGAGTAATTTCTTACTGGTTTCATGCCTGTGTGATCCGAGAAGCTGGTTGGTACAATTTCAATTTTTTTGAATTTACTGATGTTCTTTTTGTGACCTCGTATGTGATCTATTCTTGAAAATGTCCTATGTGCACTTGAGAAGAATGTGTATCCTGCTGCTTTTGGATGGAGTGTTCTGTAGATGTCTGTTAGGTCCATCTGTTCTAATATGTTGTTCAGTGCCTCTGTCTCTTTATTTATTTTCTGTCTGGTTGATCTGTCCTTTGGAGTGAGTGGTGTATTGAAGTGTCCTAAAATGAATGCATTGCATTCTATTTCCCCCTTAATTCTGTTAGTATTTGTTTCACAAATGTAGGTGATCCTGTGTTGGGTCATTGATATTTATAATAGTTATATCCTCTTGTTGGACTGACCCCTTTATCATTATGTAATGTCGTTCTTTGTCTCTTGTGACTTTCTTTGTTTTGAAGTCTATTTTGTCTGATACAAGTATGGCAACTCCTGCTTTTTTCTCCCTATTAGGTGCATGAAATATCTTTTTCCATCCCTTTAGTCTCAGTCTGTGTATGTCTTTGGGTTTGAAGTGAGTTGCATATAGATGGGTCCGTTTTTTTATCCATTCAGTAACTCTATGCCTTTTGATTGGTGCATTCAGACCATTTACATTTAGGGTGATTTTCGACAGGTATGTACTTATTGCCATTGCAGGCTTTAGATTCGTAGTTACTAAAGCTTCACGGGTAATTCCCTTACTATCTAACAGTCTCACTTAACTCACTTCATATGCTATTACAAACACAACCTAAAGATTCTCTTTTTTTCTTTCTTCCTTTTTCTTCCTCCTCCATTCTTTGTATGTTTTGAATTCATAATCTTTACTTTGTCTATCCTTTAGGTGACATCTATTTAGCCTTAGGAATACTTCCATCTATAGGAGTCCCTCCAATATACACTGTAGAGGTGGTTTGTGGAGGGTAAATTCTCTCAGCTTTTGCTTATCTGAAAATTATTTAATACCTCCTTCAAATTTAAGTGATAACCTTGACAGGTAGAGTACTCTTGGTTCAAGGCCCTTCTGCCTCATTGCATTAAATACATCATGCCACTCCCTTCTGGCCTGTAAGGTTTCTGTTGAGAAATATGATGATAGCCTGATGGGTTTTCCTTTGTATGTGATCTTTCTTCTCTCTCTACCTGCTTTTAAAAGTCTGTCTTTATCCTTGATCTTTGCCATTTTAATTATTATATTGATTTTTTAAAAAATTATACTGATGTTGTCTTCCTTGGGTCCCTTGTGTTGGGAGATATGTGCACCTCCATGGCTTGAGACGCTATCTCTTTCCCCAGATTGGGGAAGTTCTCAGCAATTACCTCCTCAATGACACTTTCTCTTTTTCTGCCTCTTCCTCTTCTGGTACCCCTATTATGCAAATATTGTTCTGTTTGGATTGGTCACACAGTTTCCTCAATATTCTTTCATTCTTAGAGATTCTTTTTTCTCTCTGTGCCTCAGCTTCTTTGTATTCCTCTTCTCTAATTTCTATTCCATATTCCGTCTCTTCTACTACATCTAATCCACTTTTAAATCCCTCCATTGTATGTTTCACTTCAGATATGGAATTTCTTAATGATTGAATCTCCATCTTAAATTCATTCCTGAGTTCTTGAATATTTTTCTGTACTTCCATAAGCATGTTTATGACTTTTATTTTGAACTTTCTGGAAGATTGGTGACTTCTGTTTCATTTGGCCCTTTTTCTGGAGTTTGTGAGATTTTGGTCTGAACCATGTTCTTTTGACATTTCATATTTCTGTGTGTTGCCCTCTACTGCCCAGAAGCTCCAGTCTCTGGAGCAGCTCAGCCCCTAGAGTGAGGTTGGGGGTCATAGGAGAGCGGAGCTGCTACCTGGAGGGAGGAATGATCTGTTTCCTGATCCCCTGTCTCCAGTATCAGAGCCAGTAGGCCGAGCACCCAGGTGTAAGCCTCTGTGCTTAGCGTCTCTAGCTGTTGTAGGTGGGGCCTCCCTCTGACTTGTCTGATGCCAGCGCAGTGACTGCCCATTTGTAGCCAGTGCTGTCAGGCCAGGAGGAAGGCACAGCAGGCTGTCAAGGTGGGGGGCCTTGGAGCTGAACAGCCAGCCAGGAGGATGAGCTCCTTAAGCTCCTCAAAGTTTCCTACTGCTAGGCAGAGTGCACCCAGACAACCTTGTCCCCCCATCCCTTCCCCCGCGGAGCAAGCTCCATGCAAACCCCGCCCCTTCAGCAGCCCTTTCACTGCTAGGAAGCCCCTCAGACTGCCTGCTTTTCCCTTGTCCCAGTGCTTCCGGGTGTGGATCCCATCCTCCCCAAACGGCCGGAATCTGTTTCTCATCCTCCAGAGCACTACACAGTGCATGTTTCTGCTCGCAAAGCAGATCTCCAGGACTAGGTGTTTAGCAGTCCCAGGTTTCCACCCCTTCCCCACTCCATTTCTCTTCCTCCTGTCGGTGAGCTGGGGTGGGGAAGTGCCTGGGTCCCACAGGATAAAGGCTTTGGTACGTTACCCTGTTTCGTGAGGTCTGCTCTGTTTGTGAGATCTGCATGCAGTCTGGTACAGCCTTCTTTCCTGTTGCTGTTTTAGGGTTAGTTGTATTAACTATATTTTCACACTATCTGTGGTTTTGGGAGGAGTTCTCTGTCTCACCTCTCATGCCACCATCTTGAATCTCCCCAAAAGGGTTTTATAAGCATTAGCTCCATAAAGACCACCTCAGTTCCTTAAAAGTATCTGCTCATACCTGATTTTACACATCATTTTCAAATATGACACGCCAGTCAAGGCCTCAGGAATATAAGCAATTTTTTCAATTATGTCCTATTATCAGGAAAATAGATTTTTATTGAATTTATGCAAATAACTATATTGCCATGAAAGTGAAAATGCTCAGCAAGAGTTTCTGAATTCTGGCCCTCCAAATAGGGAATAAAGTAACTGTTTCATCTTTGTTCACAAAGGTGGACTTTACCAAATTGCTGTAAGTTATAGTAAATTGAGAGAAAATGGAAAAAGAAAACATTAAAGAACCATTAACATTTCAAACAAAATGTCATTAAAAAATTATAATCATCCTCCTACATTCATTCAGTGTCACATAATTAATTCTTGTTCCATTTGATCTTGGGTTAGCAGTTCCAGTCAACTGGCATGGCCTCAGCGTCATTCAAGTGATGGCCTTACTGAGCATTCTCACCTGCAGCTGACTGAAAACACTTTCAGAGAAGAGCCAGGAGTAAAAAACAGTTATCTGTGAATGACAAAAGACTTTAAAATGGCCACAGTTAAAGATCTAGTGAGAGGTCATTATAATTAGCAAGGAAATTTATTTTAATGACAAACAATATTCTAATGTAATTATGACTGACAACATGATGCTGACCATATCATTAACATCAAGGGTACTGACAAATTTCTATGAACTTCATACAATTCTGAAATACTTATATTAATAACATATATCCATACAAGTATAACCTAAATAAGGTTTATCATCATTTCTTATTCGACAATGCTTCCCACGTTGCTTACCATAGCAAATAAACCTAACCAGTTTAACATCTCTCTTCTACAGGGTGAGAGAGAAATCCTTTGAGATTTTCCATGGGCTCCCTGGGAAATCTTAAAGTTAGTTTAGGTCTATTTAGAATTTGATTTGGGGAAGTTTGTGAAAAATGTCAAACTTGAACACCTAATTAAATAGGATCACAGATTATAAAATATTTAATTACCTATTTAGCCAAAGTGACAAAGATCTTGAAGACAGATAATAGAACGTTACACAGATGTGAACAAACCCTTAGCTCTTTTGATATTGAGAAAATTTGGTTTTCTTAAGAAATCAAAGACCTGATAAAGACAACAGGAAGCACAGGAAATCATTTTGATGAGACACAAAATCTTAGTTCCCCACATAGATTACTTAAAAGGCAGAGAAAAATCTTTTTACAATTTCTTAATAAGGGCAGATCAATAATTCAAGAAGAATGTCATTCTAGTTTTGCATCAGTATACTTATGATATTACGGCTCATCTTTGTTTGTGTTTTTTCTTTTCCTATAAATAAATCCATTCAATCTTAGTAGCTTGACAATTCCTTTTCCTCAAACCTTCTACAAAATTTTTTTAAATACCACCCCAGTGTTTGTCCTACTCTTTTCTCCCTTCTCATTCTGGAACAGCCAGTCATTCTGCTTTAGAACAAATTACTTTCTTTTTCCTTTAACAAAAATACATCCTTCATACCTTGTATACTTTTCCTTATCACAAACACATCTTTTTTTCCTTTCATACTTTGTAAATTTTTCTTCTTTGTCCTTATTGTTCTTGGTACTTTCATTTACATAATCGAGAAGAATTTCTAATCCTTAGTAACCCTAATTTCCAGTAAAAACGAGGAAGCAGGCAATTGTGAACTGTCTGTCACATCCTAACATTCTGCAGTAGATTAGTAAATTTATACATACACAACTTCACAATTTCTAGAGGCATATGCTTCCTCTTAGTACAGTTTTTCAGCGTGGCAAAGGAGATATTTGCTAACAGAACCAAATACCTTTGTCTCCCTACAGAATTTAAGAAGCCAAAGCAGATAAATTTATGTTCATCAATTAATGTTTCAGTATTTTATTTGAAAATGATCTGAATATTTAATGAATATCCACCGTAACTTAACTTAGTATAGCTTTAAGGTTTAAAGTTACCGACAAGACTTGGAAACTATTTTTAAGCAGATATATTATAAAACAGTTATTGTTGAAAAGTTCATTTATACACTTTAACCCGACTTACACTAACTTACTTGTTTGTAACAGTTATGCCTGTATTGCTCATGAAAATTGCATGACATTAACCAAAGCCAGTCACCATTTTACCTTACTTTTCTTGTCAACACATCAGGCAAGTATGGAAAATACAACAGCAGCAAAGAACCTAAAAAGTTAAACATGATTCTCCATCTACTCTTTTCTTTTTTTTACTGTTGTGCTTGATATACACCCAGTAATTCATGTCTGCTATACATTTTGTTCTTAGGTTGGATTTATATTTTCATAACTTTAAACATCAAATAGATATAACTAAGCTTGTTTGATGACTTGTAAGCCTAGGTAGGAAAAAAAAACTGTACGTCTGCATTATATTTAATGCTGACAACTGAAAACATACCTGTTTCTATTTTAACAACATTCTTAAAACTAGCTTTATTTACCAAAGGTTATCCCAGATCACCTGAACTTAAAAATAGTCTGAGTTATTCCCATACTTCAAAGAGTTTTAGGAATACTTAATTTATATAAGCATTCATTCATCCCTAAGCCAATTTAAATAAAACTTCTTTAAGGGATTTTATGAATTAACTCAGTAATACTTTGCAGAGAGAAAAATATCACTTATACACAACACATATGCATGGGAATATACCAGGCAATATACCGACTAAGGCAAACAAAAATTTTACAGCTTTCATTCTAAAATTTTAGCCATGTCAGTAAAACAAACTCACTGGCTTTTAATCCACTCCATATTTTTATCTGAATGCGTTTATGGCAAATGAGATAAGTTGAGGTTACCTAATTGATCTGAGGGCTTTTTACCAATATTTGTGAAGAAGGTTTTCAAGATTTTCATTTGCCTTGGCATGTAATCTTATGATATGTAATCTACATTTTAGGAGAGTGACTGAGATTATTTAGTGCTGTCTGGTTGTCTCTAAAGCTCACCTGAGTGGGTAAAATATGTCATCAATTTCCAATTAGCCTTTTCCTTTTCAGCCTCAGATAGTTGTTTTTGAGATACCCTGAGTCTCCGAGACCAGAAGAGGTTCAAGTGATTAAGGGCTGGAGTGGAAAAAGGTCTGCCAGGGATGGATAGAAGAATGGAAGAAACAGAGGCTTGAAGGGAGGCACATCAAAAGATTCAAGAGAACTGAAAGGAAGATCAAAGGTAGCAAAAGGAGGGAGGAGCAGAAGCAATGGGAAGAAAGAGATCTTAGAGGAACCAGTTTGAGATCTGAAGTTTCCCACAGAAACTAATGAAGTTCCAAATCATCTTCAGCAAAACTGTACCAACAAGAAGGGAAGTTGACAGAGCTGGTAGAACATACAGTCAGTGGGAGTTCAAGAAGGGAGTTCCAGTTGACTTGGGAGTTCCCATGGGAGGACAGGATCATAGAACAGAGCAGACTAAAAATAAATAAATAAACAAATAAATAAAAGGCACTTATCAAGCCCTGAATACCGGCTTCCAATTAGGCCAAAGAGAGCTTTTAAAAAATGTTAGATATCTTATAAAGTTTAAGACAGGACAAACAATAAATATTCCTGGCTGTACTGAACTCTTTTTTTCTTTTCTAAACTAAAGATATACCTATTCCAAGTGACTCAAAACCTATAAGCTTTTATAACGTAAAACCAACGAGCCTTTTAAGGCTCAACCATGCACACAGACACTTCCCCAAAGAGGGTGCAGAAGACAGACTCTTCCCAAGATTCACAGCCACTCCCAATGCCAGCCAAAAGCAAAAAATGACCTAGACTACTTCCCCTGAGAGGTGGCAACAGTAGGCAGAATGTTAGCTGCAAATGGGGTACAACCCACATTTCTCTTCAGCCATGTTCTCAGGGCCCCCTATCGGACAGTAGGGCACCCGAACACACAGATCCAATAACCTGCATGTTGCAGCAGGCAGAAGGCCAAGCCAAGCTTTCAGGACACAAAATAAGACATACAGGAAAACACTAGCTTTCCCTGGAGGGAAAGGATCAATAGTCAATGGCTACCCAAAATCAAACTCACAAGAGTCACAACTTAAAGATCCAATTTTTACAACTGTTTTTCTCCTGGAATCTGAATTTGGAACAGAAGAGACTAAGAGAAAGTTTTACCTTCCTCCTTTGACCAGGCACTAAGCACAGATCTGGGAGAGTCACCCAGTAAGAATTCTTACCTTTCATTGACTTTTGTCTGTTTTCCCCAAGTCCCACCTGTAGGCTCTGGAGCAAGCTGGGTGTCCCAGCCATCCCTTCATGGTCACTGGAAACTGTAGGGGAGGAAAAATCTTTTCCCTCTACCCTTCTAAGCTCTTGGCTGGGTCTCTGTAACAAAAGACAGATAAACAAGAGAAAAGCATACAGATTTATTTAATGTACATTTTACATGACATAGGAGACTTCATAAGGAAATGAAAACCAAGGAAATGGTTAAACCTGGGTGTTGTTACACTAGGTTTGACAAAGAGTAGAGATAATGGAAAATGTGATAAAATAAAAAGGGTTGTGAACCTAGAATAGGACACTTAGCAAGGACTATTCCTCCAGATTCTTCTCGGTCTTCTTCCTTCAGAGATAAAGATGACCCCTTCCTCTGGGTATAGGGAGGGCACCTTTCACATGAGGGTCTTAGGGCCTGCTTCAGGGAAAAGCCAAAGAGTCCTCTTCCTGCCTGTACCTGCCACTTCTCAGATTCTTTCAGCTTCATATATTCAATATGCCAAGGTGCTATATTTTGGGCTAGCATATCCTGAACCCCGTCATTCTTCTCCAGTTTCTTATGATTCTCAATGAAAGAGTTTTGCCAACTCATAGGAATAGGCATGGTACATTGAATTAAATCAAGTCTTCTCCCTACCCCCTAGGTTCAATGCAAAACACTACAATCAAGCACAAGGACAACGTGGATTTCTATTTCTGGCAATGCAGACCCAATGGCTGAAGGTCACCTAAAAATGCTGAATTAAATATTTTCAATATCTTTTTAAAATGTATACAGAGCTAGCTATAAAGAGAATTGCTCCAATGGCAGAATAATAAGAAAGCAAGTCTAGAGAGGTGGGTTAGCACTGAAGCCAGCATTCCCGAGGGGCATCTGCACAGCCCTAGTGGCATGACCTTGATGGGAAGAAGCGGAGCTACAGGAAATGGGGCAACAGGAGGCAAAATGCAAGGGCCTGTGCAGGGTAAAGATCCAGATTAGAAACGCCCCCCCACCCCAACCAGGCAGATAAATCAAACAGCAATTCATCTGACAGTTGAGATGCATGAAGGAATGGCCAGAAGGAGGAAAAAAAAAAGGATAAATGCAAAGACAGGATTTACATTTAGACTGAAGTATTATACATCTTAACATTTCTTAGGGTAAAAGACAAGAAATAGAAAACTTCCAAAAGAGTCAGCCAAAGGGTAAAAATGAAATGAGAAAATAAGAAAATCCAAAAGACAGAAAGTATTCACTATTATAGAGTTCAAGCCAAAGCAAGATATTCTTGGGTTCAAATCCTAACTCTACATGTATTAATTCTAATCACAGACAAGTCATCCACTTTTTAAATTTCAGTTTCTTCATCTTTTAAAAAGGAGAAAATAATACATAGTTTTTAGCCTAGGATCTGAGCTAACACACAAGCATGCAATACCTAGCATGGTGCTTGGCACAAAGATGCACAGATACCCTCTCCCTTCCCCCTCCATGTAACTATAATCACTCACAGCACAAAGGGCACTGGGTTGGAAACCAGATCTGGCTTCTGATTCTGGTTCTTCTACTCACTGTCTTACCTGGGCAAATCACCTTTCTGGGACAAGTTTCTCAAGCATAGATGAGGAAAATTAGATTAAATAAGGTCAAAAATAACTCTCCATGTCTAAATAAGATCTAAGAATTTTTAAGGCAAAAAAGTTAGCAAAAGTATTAACTTATAAAAACAGAAAAATTGTAATAAAATCTTAAAAATTTTTAAGTCACCTTAAATTTTATAAAGTTAATACACATAACATAAAAAAAATAAAGAATAATTTTTAAATTTCAAAGGGTGACAAAGTTAATTCAGTAGTTCATTTTCTATTCTTCATTTGACTTATGAATGAAAACACAGGTAATTCCTTAAAGACTATTGGGCAACGAATACAGACACCCTTTTATTTAATAATCACTATGTATTATTTTATATACCACATATTTTTTTAAATACCAAACGTGTTTAAACACTAACTGTGATAGTCTTTTGGGTCAACTTGGTTAGGTTACAGCACCCAGTTATTTAATCAAACACTAATCTCAGTGTTGCAGTAAAGGTGTTTTGTAGATGTGGCTATAATTAATTGATTCTAAGTAAAGAAGACGACCCTTGATTGTGTCGGTAGGACACATCTAATCAGCTGTAGGCCTTAACAACAAAAATTGAGATTTTCCAGAGAGAAATTCTTCCTCAAGACTCCAGCATCAACTCCTGCCTGACCTTCCAACCTACCAGCTTGTGCTACAAATTCTGTACTTGCCAATCCCCACAATTTCATGAGCCAATTCGTTAAAATACATCTCTTTTTAAACACACCCACACACAGACAGACACGATACTGGCTGTGCTTCTCTAGAAAACCCTGATGCACTAACACACTGAAAAACTCAAATGGCATTTTTTTTAAGTAAGGGTTAACAATGTCTGTTTCTTGTAACCTCTTTACAATATTGAAGTATTTTAAATAACTGCTCAGAAGGTTATTTATTTTGTAGGTTAGTACTTCCTACACAATGCCAACAAATTAGCAATGCTGTTATCTCACTGGGCTTTCCTTTTTTTAAATATGTAGGAGGAGAAAGAAGAGTGATCTATCTAACATGGAATTTTTAAGCTCCAAAACTGATTTCAGAAGATCCTGAGATGCAATTTTTTTCTCATTGTCACGGCTTTCAAAGTATCCCTACCTACCACTTAGATGACTCACTGCAAGAAAAGTCACCTGCACGCCCTGCAATGCTAGGGACAGCTCTATACAGTAAAGGATTATCCTGCAACCTACATGTTTTAATATCCCACCAGAAATACAGGTGGGTAAAAACCCTACTTAAATTTCTAAGCCTTAACATAGGAACACAAATTAACTTTTTCACACTTTTAGTAATCAGTAAATCCTCCCAAAATGTAACTGCTTTGAAAGATAAGGCAGGACTGTACTTAACTCTTCTTTGAATTTACCAAGTCATTCACCATTTTGGAAAATTACCTCAATGACAGCAATATAATTCAGTGTATGTAAGTACAACTTACTACATAAGTCTGCATTTGAAGCTGTCTCATTCACAGTAATTCTAGATACAGGTACAAAGAATTGACCACTTAGTGACTGCAATGGGGCACGGGGGGGAGGGGACTTGATAATATGGGTGAAAGCAGTAATCACATTGTTTTTCATGTGAAACATTTATAAGAGTGTATATCAATGATACCTTAAATAAAAGAGTTGACCACTGGTATGTGTAGAGCATACACATATAAAAAATGTATTTTTTAATGATGTCATTTTTATTTCTCCTTTATGTCACAGAAAATTATGTTCATTTCTTTGCAATCAGGTTTGTAAGTAGTCACAGCATATATATGAATTCATTTCAGGATTGTAAAGGAGGAATTATAAACTTTGTTTTAAAAATAGTGTTGGATATGACAGATGAAGAACCAAAGGTCTTAACTACAGGCACCTCTTTGGCCAAATTTTCCACACACAGACACCTCTGTTGCTCACACTCTTGAAACAAATGTAATGCATTTCTACAGTTTGAACACAACTTTTGAAGCCATTTTATAGATAAAGACTGCATCTCACAATATAAATGCAGTTTCCTCCTTTCCTCTGTGGTGTAAAATATACAAGAAATGGCTGGGAAACCAAGGGCTTAGGACCTCTAGGTCCTCCAGCACATTGTATCTGTCTCTGTAGTTACTTCCACCTCATTGTGGGGAACTGGCAGGAAGTAATTGAAGAACCTATCCTGAGTGAGTCCACTTCTGCATTAAATTATGCTACTGAGCTCTGTCCCTTGCTTTACACAGAGCAAGCTCTAGAACAGTGCCCAAAACAGTGTCCCACAGAACACTGAGCGGGCAGAAATGTCCTTTATCTGCACCATCTAATGTGGTAACTACCACATGTGGCATCTGAGCACTTGAAACGTGGCTTAGTGACCTAAGAACTAACTTTTTAATTTGATTTAATTTTAATTAGAATAGCCACATATGGGTTGCCATGGGGAATGGGGGCAGGAGAAATAGATGAAGGGTTTAAAGGGGGACAAACTTATGTCACCAATAATGGTCAGCCTCCCCCACCTGACCATACCTTTTACCCAGTAGTTTTCTTCTTTAGGATCTCAAACTAAAAAAAACAACAACTAATAACAACAATGAAGAGAAAGGGCAATCAATGTATTTTCCTTAGTATTTGCAATTGTGAGATTTATCAATCATATCATTTTAATAGAAAAGTTCATGGGTAATTTAATGTGATGCTTCACTCTAAGCAAAATTGAGCCCATTTACTTAATCTGACCAATTATGATTTAGTATTAAAATTGTTTGTCAAACAACAATAATGTAAACAAGTGGTTCACAGCCATAACTACATGTCTGAAGACTGGACAATTTGCCAGAATGTCTGTGATCAGACTCAGCAGAATGGACCAGGTTCCACTAACAGGACTGCAGTCCTTTCCGCTACTCTGATCCCCTTGAGTCACTTTGAGGCCCAGGTCATCTTAGTCACTATGACAGAAAAGGTCTCACTGAGCAGAAGGAAAAGGACAGAAAGTAATACTAAAAGAAGGGGTCGACTATGCCTCAGCCAGTCTTGCTGAGGGCCACGCCTACATTTTGGCAACACAGCAACTGGATGGTAGGTCAGCAGATCAACACTCCGCTTCGTATCTCCCTGCCCAAAAGCTGTATTCCTCAGCTATTAATAAGTTCTCCTGATTCTATCAAATGGTACAGGATGGCTTTCTAACTAGGGTATGCAGATAACTGAGAATGGACTATAATATGCAGATAATTGAGAATGGACTATAATAATGAAACTGATAATCTGAGAGCAAAGAACCAAAAAACTCAATATAAGAAATTAGTCCACACATTACAAACTAGTGATAAAGGAAAATGAAAAGTTTAAGTGTGTACATATGAAGACAGGGTTTTGGTTACTGCTTTTTTAATAGTTCTTCCAATGCACGGATATATACTTCACTGTAGCAAAAATAAAAAGAAATAGTAAATCTGTAAGAATAACTAGCAATTTGCTGCACCCTAATAAAAAATTGCAGCTATTGGTTAAACTGCAAAATACATCTAAATCCTAAATAACACATAACATTATCTATAGAAAGCTAAGAAATGTACTCAACAATCAGAACAAAGAAGAAAAATTCCAAAGATTATCCGAACACAATCACATTTCAAACATACTATTCACATACATAACTAAGGACTTCCCACTGAAGGCGGGGCTCCTGCGTTTCAACAACTAGCACTTCCTCTACAGAACTAAAGTCTCAAGACCTACTTTCTCAAGTGCTCTATCTCCCAACAACCAAGAGAAAAGAGGGAAGAACACATTTTGAAACCAAGATTGTGTGGAAAAATCAGAACAAGCCTTATCAGAAAAACAGTACTATCTAATTTAAAGAAATGAGTTTAATACATATACAAAAATCTACATAACACTTAATTTAATAACTGTAAAGATCAACATCACCTTTTCATTTTCTGATTTGAAAAATTATAAAATATGCTCATTTACATATGAAAGCATTTTGGAGGGCAGTTTTCCTCTTGTAAATATCAGCTGTGCCCCAACCATCAGGAAATTATAACTATCTAACTCAAGCAAAGATTTTCAAGGCCATCAAGAGTTATAAGCTAATAGTTAATAATATTGTATATTTAAAATTTGGAAGAGAGATCATAAGTCTTCCTGCCACAAAAAAAAAAGAGGAAGAAAGAAAAAATGTTAGGTAGGTGAGTGAGAATCTGTTAGTCTGACGTGGTATTCATTTCACAATGTACATGTTTATCAAATCATACACCTTAAATATAAACAATTTTTGTGAATTATACCACAACAAAGTTGGGGGAAGGGGAAAAATTTACAAGCCAGCAGCAATACACGAAGGCACCAATAAAGATAAAATGTTTACTTGAAGTAGTGCATGTCAGAACACCAAATCAGATCTAAAATTTACCTATACCAATACAGTAGTTTTAGAAATAAAAAGTTTAACACTTGAAATCTGAAACAAGGAAAACAATCATCAGACACTGTTATAGCTCTCCCAGCTACCTTAACCAGTTTGTGGCAAAACTCCTGTCACCATCTCTTGAAGCTAGAAGAGTCTTCCTAATAACACAAGTGAGACGCTCTTATAATATAGATTAGACATACTTACTAATTGCATCTGATAAACATACATACAATGTAGACAATAACTGAAATTAGTGACTACTACCTCTGGTAATAAAACAAGCCCACCTACTATTCACTGTCCACTAGGAAAGCTAAATGTGCTAATGTGTATATAACAACATATCTTGGGTTATCAATATTTTTTTAAACACTAACAGTGGCAAATATATTTTTTTCCTTGTAGGAAAAATAAGAAGTAACAATAAATTCCTAGGAATGGGTAGTAACTGGCTGCACCCTAATGTAAAACTGCCCTTACTGGTTAACCTGAAAAACTAAACCCAATAGGGTAACTCGTAATATGGACGTGTTAGAAAGCAGGCAGAAAACAATGAACTGTAACTGCAAAAGTTGACAGCACTGGCTTTCCGTGTGATTACCACCGTAATCCTACAGGCATTTCGGAGTTCATTCCATGACAAAGAAGTAAAACAACCTAAACTGCAGGGTTGAGAAGATCCCAAAAAGGAAACTGGTGGGCGTGCTTGTATGAGGACTACTTTGAAACACTATCAGCGTGACAGAGAAATCCAGCCTAAGTTGGCTCTGGGTGCGAAGAGTTCAGCTTCTCCCTCGGTCCACCAGGGCAAGCACCGCGCACCGCCAGCACTGACAGCGCGGCCCCGAGTTGGGCACCGGGCGGCCGGACGTCGTGCTGACCAGGAGGTCGAGTCGCCCTTCGGAGGACCCCTCAGGATGCGGACGCCGCTCTAGCCGCCCCCGGAAGAAGCCGGGGCCACCTCGCGCCACCCTCGCGGGCAGCTGCCAAGCCCCTCGCCGGACACCTTCCCCCGGGACACCCCGGTGCCTCCCAGCCCTCCCGGCTGCCCGCACGACTCCCGCGTACCTCTCCCGCACTGAGGTCCCCTCCCTCAAGCCTGGGTCCCACTTCTCCCTACGCTCGCGAAGGGAGTCCCGCCTCTCCCGTCCCTACCCGGTCTCCCCGTCCGGCGGCGCGGGGCGGCGAGCCGAGGGGCGGCCACCTAGGGAACCGGCGGCCACGGAGGGAACGCGCGCCCGGGACACGCCAGCACCGATTCCGACTCGCAACCCGGCTTCCGCCTAGCGCCGGAAGGCGTTTCCGCCGGGACAGGAAGTCCCGCCCCCGCCAGGTCTCGGGTGAGTGCAGACAGCCCCCCGAGGGGCGCAGGTTGCCGGGGTTCGCGCCGGGGACCCCGGGGCGGTGCTGGGACGCAGAGCGTGCAGGGCTCGCCCGGGCGCGCGCCCCAGGCCGCACTTCCCTGCAGCGTCCCATGTCGCGGGGCCGTCGGCCGGCCTGAGGCTGGACCGAGCTGTGCTGTGCCGGCCCCGGGAGACGAGGCGTCTCAGCGCTGCGCTAGTCTTCCGGCCCAGTGGAACGTCGCCAGCGCGAGGAGCAGGCGGTAATCACACCACAGGGCAGCACTGCCTCACTTCATGCAGATCTGTACCACCAGCTACAGATCGCTCATTCGACCACACAGACGAAGGCTCCGGGCAGTGACGGCGCAGAGAACAGCACACAGCCGGCGCGCCCGCCGGAAGCCTCTGGACCACGGGGACAGGTTCCCGGGAAGGAGCGTGGGCAGAGGGCTGTGGCCGTGCTGCCAGGACGGTGGGCTAGGGACCCGGGCTGAGAAGGACGAGAGGTTAGGGCTCTTCAATTGAGACCGAAATAAATGATAAGTAAGTTAATGTCAGACAAGGTGGGAAAGGGAGTGCAGAGGAGAAAGATGCCAGAAAGTGAGAGTTTGGCTTCATCAAGGAGCTGGAAGGAGGTACAGCCAGGTTAGCAAGGTCTGAGATCATACAGGCAAGAACAAACAGTAAGAGGACGCAAGGCAAGATGGTGAAGACTTGCACCTTACGCTTAGAATTTAGACTTTAGACTCCGTGTGACAGGGGATCAGGGGAATAGACAAGAGAGTGAGTTAGGGGGTTGGTTGTCTAGAGCGGTTGACCTAGTCATCAAAGAAAAATAAGCACTTGAAAGATCATGAATAGAACATTTTACCCTCGAGGGTGCTTTCTCCAAATGCCATACCCAGAAGTAAAAGCAACGGATGAATACTACAATCCTATACAAGCAGGGTGACCAGGCTTCACAGCCCAGGTTGCCCCATTGGCCAATCACCAAACCAAGAGGCCAGCTGAAGCTCCAGGGAGCCGTGGAAACTTCCATCCCAGTGATAGTAAAGAGGACTGTTGCCTCTTACTACTATTTTCTTGGATGCTAAGAGTGTTTAATAAACACTCTCTTGCATATCAAGCCCCCTTTGTCCTTTTTAAACAGAAATAGCATAATAATTTTTCCTTCATTTTCTTTTCCTTTTACCAGCAAAAGGAAACGTTTTGATACATGGAGATAAGATTATGGTAGAAGGAAAGGAAAAATAGACATCATGTAGGAAGTCTGTAGAGGGCATGATGTCACCTCTGGTTGGCAAGGACACGGCTTTGGGTTCTCCCCCACTGGAAATGTTACCAATCCTTTTGTGGTAGTACAGGAAATTACCGAATCATGTGTCTTTGTAAGAATGGGAAAAAGGAAGTGTGTATGTGTGTTGTGATGTATGTAGTATGTGTACAGGGTGGGAGTGTTGGGATATATATGTGTATGTGTAGTGTGCCACCAAGAAGTAGAACATAACAGGCACTCCGTGAAATGTTTTCCTATAGCTCACCGTGATTCCTCTTTCTGCAGGAATGGCTCCAATCCACAGGGAAATCCCTTGAATGACCATATAGGCATGTACTAGTTGCCATGCTCTAGGGTGACCAACATCCTGGTTTGCCTAGGGTTGAGGGGTATCTTAGGATGCTGTATTTTTTGTGCTTAAACTGGGATAGTCCTGGAAAAACTGGGAAAAGCTGGTCACACTATCATGTTCTCTATGTAACAGATTAGTCGAGAGAGGGAAACAGGCTAAACCAGGCCATTTGAACTCTTCCCCCCAGGAATTTTACATATGACATAGGGAAACAGAGAGGAGATGGCCATTAGAGCTGAGTCACATAAATGGCAGTGCTCCAAAGAAAAGATATATTAAACCCTTTGCCAAGGACCCAGGACCTACCCTGCTTCCTTTGCTTGCAGAAGATCCCTGTGTGCTTCCAAAACCGTTTTGCTTGACTAGGCAAAGAAGGCTTCTGCTGCTTGCAACCAAAGTAATCTTAAGGAGTGTACCCTATCTCTTTCTTGGAAGAAGATAATCTGCTTCCATATTTGCTTCCAATCTACTGAATGTTCAGTGAGCCACATGACCCATACTCATTGCCCTAGTAGATGGGTAGATGTAGATGCAACCCAAATAGGCTAAGAGAGTCTCTCATGCATGGATTTTGGAGTTCACAACTGGTCTCTCTTTGTTGAGATAGCAATGTCATGTGGACCTAGGATTGGGTTAGGCATGAGCAAGATGTCCAAAGGGTGAAGACACTGGAGGGCAGAGGAGAAAGATGAGGAGAGAAAGAAGGGAGAAGAGGAGATAGTATCTGACAGGTGGTCATCTTAGTTCCCACCTTACCAGTTTTTGATTCCCCTGCCCTTGTGAGAATCAGCTAAAATTCCTGTCCTGAAATTCTGTGAAAACTCTTAAGTCCTTAGAGTAAATTTCCCATTTTACTTGAATTCGTTTTAGTAGTTTTCTATTCCTAGCGATAAACACCAAGACATTCACAAAACACAAGGCTGCCTGCCCACTCAGTAGCATCAGTCTTTTCTTACCAGACCTCTGGAACGAGCTTCTCTTTCTTCTCAGGCCAGTGGCAGAAGGATGGACACACCTCCACTGCTGCCTGGTCCCCTCAGGAACACTGTCACAGTTACCATGTGGTTTGATGGATGGGGAGAATCACACAATGTATCAATCTGGATGGAAACTTTGGAAACCAGGTATTTCAAATTTTCTATTATGCAGAGAAGGGAACTAAAGTCCAGCTAGACATAGTGGTTTGCCAAAGGTCAAACAGCACATTAGTCCCAGAGACAGGACTCTTTCAAATTATTCTCAGTGCAACTTTTCTCCACAGAAGTCTGGATAGAACATTGGACTGTCAATATACGTATAACAACTATCCTCCTTTGTAGTTTGTTCTTAACATTTGATAATAAAAGATAGAAGCAAGACCAAAGATCTGTGATGGGTATTGTTAAGAAGTAAATGGAAAGTATGTAAGACTGAATCAGAGAAACTGATCAGATTTCCGTATGCTTATAAGAGAGTAACTTACAGATTGGTATTAGTTAGTATGGAGTCGAGGATTTCCCTGAGAACAGAGTGGACAAGTGCTACTGAACCAGCCTAGTCTCACTCTAGTTCCTTTGAAAGTACTTTTCTGTAGGTTTTTAGTCATGTATATATATATATATATATGTGTGTGTGTGTGTATATATATATATATTTTGGTCATGGAAGTCAAGTAGGTTTTTGATATTAGAGGAGTACAGCCCAAAGCAATTTGGACGAATTTATGTGACACTTCTGGAAAATGGGATATTGGGACTATATTTACAAATAAATATGGACACTGCTGCTCTCTCTCTCCATACCCCTTAGGGTATGGAGCACATAGTTTCTGAGACATCACTGCAGCCCTGGCCAAGGAGCCTATCTATATATGTCATCTAAGTTTCCAGCCCTTGAAGGTCTCAGTGTGGAGGTACTTGGAAATGCCCTCTCCCCACGCATGTCTTGCTATATCGCCTGAGCTACCCTCCAAGGAGCACCACTAAAACCCGTCTTACAAACACTGTTTGTGAAACACCTCCTTCATCTTCTTCCTGCAGCTCCCTCTCTACACAGAAGGGAGATCACTCACGTCTAAGACAGACACAATACCATCCTTATTAGACTTTTTTATTAGTCTTATGCCCCAAACAACTTTCTTATTCTTCCTCTACTAAGCATAGTCTCATTCATCTGTTAACTGAGCAAACTAGTTCTAAATCCATTGGTAAAAAAAAAGACAAAGATTCCTACCATTGTGGAGTTTGCATGCTGATGGGGGTGGGGATAGAAAATAAGCAGTAAAACAATCAATATATATGTTAAACATGTTACAGTTTAACATGTTCCTTTATTTAACATAATGATAAGTATTTTAATTTAACATTTATTTGACACACTGATAAATATTTCAGGAGAAAATAGGGCACAATAGAAGGGCATGGTGGGTAGGGGGGTTGCAGCATCAAGAAGTAACACTGGGACACATGCTTGGAAGAAGTGAAAAAAATGCATGACTGGGGAAAAGTGTCCAAGACAGAAAGAATAGCTAGGGCAAAGGCCCTGGGCAGGAGTATGCACATCAAATTCTGAGTATCCAGCTCTCAAGCTTACAGCATGCTCAGAAGTCTCAATTCCAGCCTAAGCTCAGACTGAAGTCCCTGCTAGAATGGTTGATTTGTTTGCATTTCTGTCCCCACGCATCAGCCCTGCAAATATTTTTCCTTGGCCAATTGCTCCTTGTTAGGCTTTGCCAATGGCGGGGGGGGGGAGGGGGGGGTGCCTGGAGGCCCAGAGGCAGAGAGACTTGCTCATTCTAGTCTAATTCCTATTTTCTGTCAGCGTCACCTAGGGCCCTTCACCTTGGAAATAGCCGTGAGGGTCAGTTACCAGCTTTTACCCAACTTCCCAAACCAGCCTCATCAGGTCCCTCAGAATACCAGTTCCTAAAGGCAGCCTCACCTGAGTCCCAGGCTCCTCTTCTGCAGACCCTGCTCTTCCCGGTGCTTCCAGAGCCCTAAAAGGCATGAGCTGCTTCCTGCAGCTATGTCTCTCTGTGGCCTCAGAGTTCCCTTTGCCTTTTCATCTGTCCATCACCCATTTAACCAATTCCCAACACTGAATTCTCTTTACTAAGATAACTAGTGTGGTTTCTTTTTCTGAACTGGAATTTGACCGGCAAGGAAGCTAAAATGTAACTGGTTTGCTGAAGTCACAAACCATGTTTTCTTCATCTCTCACTCCAAGCACTTAGCACAAAACCTAGCATGTAGTAGTGCTCAGTCAAAGTTTGTTGAATGAATAATAAAACAAGTATCATCTATTCACTGGCAAAGTAAACTGAGACCAATGCCTGGACAAATAACACCCGACCCCAGCTTCCCAGTAAGTGCTCAGAAAACTGCTTTTGTTTCCTTGCCCATGTAGAATAAATGCAGGGTCTTAATGGGGGCAGCAGCTTCCACCCCTGCTCCCATCTGCACAGAGGGGTGTTCAAAAAGGGCACACGTGGAGAAAGCAGTCAGGAACAGGCAGTCCTTAGGCACCCCTATTAGTCCATGGAGGTTGTGAAACAAGAAGAGGGTGTGTGGGTTAAAATTATTTACTAAAATAATTAGCATTTGGCCCACTGCCCACCAAAACTCTGACGGATTCATTGCAAGACTCTGAGCAGTTTATTTTAGTTTGGTCAGAAAAAATAGAACATCGCTGGGAATACTCATGCGCTAAGGAACACCATGTCAGATTTTAAATGCTAGAGTATATTCCTGCAAGGAAATTTAGTTGTCATAAAAACAAAGCAAATGGTAACCTGAAAGTAGAGTCAAGGTACGCATGTCCTTGCAGGTAGTGAGCATGTAATAAATAATTCTTTTGTTGACACTCTAAGTTCTAATCTATGATAAAGTCATCCTAGAGAATTCAGACTGCTTTGGATCCCATAATAAGCATGTGAGAGAGAGAATTTTGACAGTAGACTTTTGATGTACTTTTCCATCCCAGCCACTGTCTCAGTATAAATTCTCTTTTTTGGATTATTATAATAGCCTCCAGACTGGACTTCATGCCACTGGACCACACTCCACATTGCTCTTGGTTAATATTCCAAAGCCCCCTTACTAAGTTCAGATCCCAGCTTGTCACCTACTAGCTGTGTGGCCTTAGGTAACTTTATGAACCTCTCTGTGCCTCAGTTTTACCACCTTAAAATGGGGATAACAACAGTACCTACCTCATAGGTTTGGTATAAGGTCTAAATGAATTAATGTCTCTAGGACAATACCTAACATATTGAAACTGCAATATAAGTGACAGCTATTGTTATTACACTTGAAAACACTAACTAGCTTCCTGTTGCTTATGAGGTAAAATCCAGTTCTTTGGCAGATAAGAGTTTTCCTTCTCAGAACCTCCAGCTATCTCTCCAGACTCATCCTCCACCTTTCCTCTCTCTCCTTCTCCCCATAATTACCTGTCTCCTCTCCCCCTCTAACAAAACCTTTCTGCTAGAAGGTTCCATGAGATGGACCTCTAACCACCACTGTCACACCACCACGACCATCTTTCCAGTCTTTTTTTACGGAGTGTTTCCGCATGTGTTTTCTCTGTGCTGGAATGTCTTCCTCCTGCCTCTTCAACTGGCACCCCTACTCAACCTTCAGGACCATCTCAGATGTGACTCTATGAAGCTTCCCAGTGCCTTCCAAGGTAATGACTCTCATCCTCTAGGTCAATAGAAGACTTCATATTTCTGAAGTGTTAACAATGACACTATGTGCCATCTTGCTTATTCACATATTTGTCTCTCCTCACAGGATTTAGACTTGTGGGGCAGGAAATATACCAAAAAAACATGACTCTCTTTTTCACAGCAGTGTCTTAACACAGCAATTGGCATAGTATGTGTTGAATAAATGATGAATAAATGAACAATACATAAATAGATGAAATGACAGCAACTCAAAAAGGCAGGAATTGTCCATTACTTAAGACCTTCAATCGGAATCTAAGTGAGCATATCCCACCATTGCTTTATTGAGAAGTGGATGAAAGTTTGGATGAGATAACCTAACTTCTGGCTCAAATTCCAAGAGAAATTCCAAGAGAAAAATATATTTTGGTTGATATGAATGAACTCAAATAGACTCCAATGTTGTCATTTCATCTTACCACTCAAATTTTAAACTAAAAAGATGTATGTATATACATATAAAATACTAAAAATTGATTCTCTAATGAATTTTGCAAAAGTTCACAGAAGGAAGAACACAACTTTGCTTGTATTTTGCACAAGGAGTCATTCTTCCAAGTGGAAGAACCAAAAAATGCAAATTTAATCTAGCCCTATTACTAAAAGAAAGTCAAATACAGAGGAAGGAGAATACTAAAATGGTAGGTGCCGCAAGGAGAGAGTTACGGACCTGCCAGTGGGACTAGGAAAAAAATAGATGAGCAACAGTAAGTGGTTCTACATGACTCAGAAGACCTAACTGTCCAAACATTTCCAAATCTAAAATTAATGTGTTTATTTAAATAGTACATAAAATGAAAAGAGTCAAGCAGTAAAAATATGAGCAGTTTTCCTTTGACAAATATACAGCATGCATAGCTTGGAAACTACCTCTTTTCATTTAAGAAGCTTCTCCCTTTTTCAGACTTGAGTACTTAACATGCAAGTGTGACATGAATCCTTTTGTAAAAGCAGAGGTGAAAGAATAAACCTGAAAATAAAATCACTCCCAGTTACTTTAACAAAACACGTTTATGTTTAAAATTCTAAAATTGTTCAGTCATGATGCAAAATGTAAGGGTTTTTTTTAATTAACAAAAATAACTAACTTCTGGCAAAACCATTGTGAGAAACACTGAAAATACTGGGTTACCAAGAAAACTCAGTTTTCACCTTTCTCTTCCTGTTTATTCATAGACTAAAGAAGGGGATAAACTTTCCTCCTTTTTTTCTTTATAAGGTCCCAAAGAGATCTCAGTTTACAGAGACAGATAGCATTCTTGCGATCCCTGAGAAAGCGTCAGTTTCTCTGAGAAGCTGGACCTCCCAGGATTCCAGGCGCTCACATGTCCTGCAAAACACGAAGAGTGATCTGCAATGGGCTCCTTATAGTTCACCCCTAGCAGCGCATATGAATTTACTAAGACCAATTGAATTTAACATATGTGAAATAAAGGTGTTTATACAAAAGGGCCCAAATAAAAAGTATAATATTACCCAAACTTTTAAAGCAGTGATTTCTCGACAATTTTCAAAGGCAAGTAAAATTCCTGTCCTATAGTTCACGTGGTTTCCAGCCAGCAGATCCAACTGTAGGTAGGGAAGAATATAACCCTATAAACTAATGGGAGTCAGCCACCTTTGGGTACAGTTCAGTCTAATCTCAAATATCCTATCCCACTTTCCATGTAAGTACACTTAGATAGATCAGATCACTTGAGGAAATTATTATTTCAAAAAGATGATCAACGAACTTTTGTCATTTAGGCCACTAATAACTTTTGGCTGCTGGAACAAGAATTCTGAATTGAATTCCTTAGGTAAACTCAGGAAACAGCACCATCAGCCCTCCCATTTTCCTCCTATTCCCAACCCTTATTATGTTATTAACTAATAATCGAGGTGTTCACTGAAGAGGTCTTAAGCATTGATCCTCCTGGGGATATATTTATTTTCTTGAAAAATGTCCTTAAAAAAGGAAAAAGCCTTCAGGAGTTAACTAAGTGACCAGTAGTGTGAACTGATAATGCTGGAACGGGAGTGCATCAGGGTAGCGCTGTAGCCCCAGGCCCTCCCACACCCACCGGGAGTTGTGGAGCTCAGGGTGCCCCGGGGCCAGTGTCCTTCTGCCAGCTCCCCTCCTCCCTCTGTCTACTCCGTGTCCCTTCAGCTGCTCTAGTGTCACCTGTGTCTCAAGTTCCCACCAGACTGGATGCATAGAAAAAGATGTGCTGCTTTGGAAAAGGATGACTTCTGGTCAAATCACAAACTGAAAAGACCTGAAATGACCAGTCTAAACAATGAGCCCCTCACCCCTTGCTAAGACGGAAGCTGGTGAATTCAGCCAGGCCGCCTCCACTTCCTTAGCCTCTGCTTGTTGGCTGAGTATTTGCAGGCCCACGACAGGCATTTTCCCTTTCTCCAAACAGCTCTGGCAGATCATCTTGATCTGAATGGTTTGTGTGAGTCTGACTCCAGAAAATCAGTTGTGGCAAATTGAGCTCAGAGTGTTTACAAAATATAAGCCCTGTCTTTCGGAGGCAGATGGCTCTCTGCTCCTGGACAGCTATTTCCTAGTTTAATGCTTCAGCACCCTTGTGCCACTCCCTCACCAGCCCCTCCAGCTGACTTTGCAGGAGGTTAGGCTTTGCTCTTGGTTGTGGTTTTCTGAACCTCACCCTGAGGCCAGTGATTCTTAACCTTGTTTCAGTCACAGCCCCTTCTGAGAACATGATGAAAAATATGCACCTGTTCCCCCCGACGAAGCAGGTGGCACGCACACACAACCTCACGCACAGCTTCAGTGTGCTCATGGTCAATCCTGCGGCCTCAGTCTTATGTTAGGAAACTGTAACTATATAGACAAAGGTGACCCAATATATTAGAGACAAAACATACTCTACATTGTCTAAATTATGCTTACATTGGTAGTCTGAAAAGTATTGTTCGACACAGTCTAGTTCATTAGGGAGCAAAGTTTGTGAGACTAGTCTTTAGAAACCCACACTATTCGAATCAACCCAAAGTGTCTCTCACCTTTGGACATTTTCACAGTCTACACAGTGAAAGATTCAGGCCTCACTTATGTTAGCTGGAGGAATGCTGACCAGTCTACAGATTTGTGCCTAAGGCTCCATTTTGCTTTTACCAAAATAGGATTTGAATTAGTCCTTTCTTTTGAAGACGTTCATGGGTAGTTTATACTTCTTTCTCCATGCCCTTACCTTCCCCACATTATACTTTTGTTTTAGAGGCGAGAAAGAAACAAGATCAGGGGAAGAAAGTTAAATCAAATTTGTTAAGTATCTGTGATGTCACCAAGTCACAAGTTTCAGGGTGTGATTATGTAATGCCACTTGCTGACACATAATCAAGTTACAGTGATTCTCATGTAGAACAAATCTTGTGACATAAAGAACTCAATGGTGCCATTATAATTACTGAGAATTATAATTACTTTTAGGTTATGGCTGTCCATTAATTTGGCAATGACAATATAGGTGCAGTCTGGCACTTTATGGAGACATTTTTACATTTATATATTGAAATATAACTATATGGAATATAGTACTTTAAAAAGCACTTTCAAAGCCTTCTTGATAACAATGATTATAGGCCCCAAACCACTACTTAAGTTGCTTTGAATCTGAAAATTCCTGAGGAAACGAATAGGTGGACAGAGAAAAGCAAATGGGAAGAAATGTTCCAATTCTTTTTTTATGGTATTATTGTTCTTCAACATTTCTAGGTATGCATACGTTCTTAGCAGAGGACATGAAGACCCAGGCATTAACAGTGTGTGTGGGCTCAATATATAGGCAGACTGAGCACAGTGGAGCACACACTGTGGGACGTCCGACCGCTGAAGGGCTGCAGTCCCCTCCGTCACACCAGCCTCATCAGGGCACCTAAGGCAGGAGGAGTGTGCAGGCTGACACCTCAGTGAGTGAGGGATCGAGGACCAGGGGCTGCTGCCGAAGCACATGCAGGAGGGGGTTCTGGCTGCAACGGGGCTTAGGGGCTTGTCTTGAAGCTGCCTCCAGAGCAAGTCTGCGTACTTCTCTTAAGCCGTGATAAGAAGTGCTGACCGTAGACTGTACTTACGTGGGGTAGTTGTGGAAGGCTGATGGAGCTATATGCTGTGGGGGTGTCCCCTAAGTCCGTCTCTAGAGCTGCTCCCCCTGTTTTCCTACTTCTCCTGCCCCCCATTATGATTCTCCCAGAAAGAACTTGCTAGCCACCCCTACCCCACCCCTTGCCTGAGCCAGGACTTTTGAGTAGCTTATTTCACTCAACATTTTGTCTGTGGGATTCATCTAAATTGCTGGGATGACTAATTCATTCTTTCACACTGTGGCACAGAATTCCCCTGAGTTCATGAGCACAGGATTTCCTACCCTAGGTAGGCATGAAGACTGTTGTGTTAACAGCACAACAGAGCAGATAGCTCTCTTCCTGTTTAATCCCATGAATTACTCATGAGTTACTGAAGTTCTTTAGGGATATTTTAATTACACTTTTAAAAGTAAGGTTTAGCTAAAAGACAGAAAAGAAGGGAAGCACATTTAGGGTTGAGATTCCTGTCGGTGACTGAGAGCAAGTGGGGAAATTCTGGAGCTGTTCTCTGGGTTCCCTGACATTTTAAGGTGAAGCCTAGCGCTTAAGAAAGTTCAGCAAAAGAGATAGACAAAAAGGTCTTCAAATATAAAGGCCATAATTTTAGAGAAGTGTTAAACTTCTAGGTAAGAGTTCTCATTTTCTAGAAGTTAAACTTCCAGGGTAATATTGACTTTTTTTAGAACTTAGAGCTCATATTCACAGAGTCGTGTGCTGAAGATCAGCTCTGAATATGTGTGTTTAACCCAAACTTTATCTAGACTGAGATACACTGACATTTGAAGATTTTAGTTCCTCCCAATTATCCTCTTTATAGCTGAAGTGTCACATCTTTAAATTTAAAGTCTTACTACTTTGACCACGATTATGTGGTGAAACAACCCTGCTGAATAATTTTTCTTCACCAATATTATCAAGAGAGGGAACTTGCTGAGAAACTCATGAAGCCACATAACCAACAGGGTGGCTGACTTCCTTCAGGATATCAAGAGAACAGAAAAGAACAAAGTAGTGTTTTGCTTGTCTCCAGAAAAGGACAATATATTCTCATTAAAATTTCAAGCAAAAATATATTATTTCCTTTATTCTAGAAGAATTTCCCCCATGTTCAAATTAAATAAATATTTAATCTGTGTGCAACTCCCAGTAATGAGTGCCATAAGGAATATAAAAACAAGTAAGAGGCATTTCCTTCTATTGCGGGACTTGTAATTGGGAAGATAGATAAATCAGAAATGCGCGAATTCGTATATACATCTATGGAAGAGGGGGACTGTCAGAAAGGCACTCAAAAAATGTTACGGGAGTCCAAAGGAAAGACAGATCAAATCAAGGTCAGAGCAGAGGAAAAACTGTGGAGAAGTTCTCAATGCGCTGGCCCTGGAAGGTGGGTAAAATTCTGATAGCAGAGATAGGACGGGAAGGAGCATGTACCAGGGGAAGAGGCCAGAGCTAAGAGACTGGACAAACCTGGACATGTTAGAAGAACGTTAAATAATACAACTGGTAATAGTGCCCCACTGGGCTTACAAAGGAGAAGTAAGTTAACTACTCCCTCCTTCTGGCCCCAGGATGCAGGTCAGCACCCTTTCTCCAAAGAATTGTTGTATTTATTTATTGCGTTAATTTGCTAGGGCTGCCAAAATAAAACCCCACAGACTGGGTGGCTTAAAAAACAGAAATGCATTTTCTCACAGTTCTGGCAACTAGAAGTCCAAGATTAAGGTGTGGGCAGGTTTAGTTTCTCCCGAAGTTTCTCTCCTTGGCTTACAGACGGCAGCCTTCTTGCTGTGAGCTCACATGGCCTTCTGTTTGTGTGCCTTCTCTTCCCTGTGTCACTCCCTCTTCTTGTAAGGACACCAGTCATACTGGGCTAGGGCCCACCTGTAAGACATCGTTTAATCTTCACTTCTTTAAAGGCCAGATCTCCAAATGCGGCCATGCTCTAAGGTACTTGGGGTTAGGACTTCGACATATGAATTAGGGGTGGAGGGGCACAGTTCAGTCCATAACACTTATTTAAAAACCTGCTTATCATGAAAGAAGGTCTGGTTTTGTTCATTTCTCCACTTTGTGTGTCTTAACCCAATGCCTTGCAAATAAATATTTCTTGATACATTTTTTGTTAATTTAAAGGTAGAATGCAGATTATGCAGGCTAGAGTCAGATGATGGAGAAGAGCTTTAGATGCTAAGGAGAGGTTTAAATATTTTAAAATTAAGAATGAGGTGGTAACCAGAAATAAACCCACACATATATAGCTAATCAATATATACAAAGGAGGCAAGAAATACAATGGGGAAAAGACAGTCTTTTCAATAAATGGTGTTGGGAAAAGTGGACAGCTATGTGCAAGAGAATGAAACTGGATCACTGTCTGACACCATACTCAAAAGTAAACTTGAAATGGATTAAAGACATAAATACAAGACATGAAACCATAAAACTGTTAGAAGAAAACAGGCAAAAATCTCTTGAACATAAGCATGAGTGATTTTTTTCTGGAGACATCTTTCCAGGAAAGAGAAACAAAAGCTAAAAAAAAGGAAAAAATCTTGCTGTTCGCAACAACATGGATGGAACTAAAGGGTAATATGTTAAGTGAAATAAGCCAGGTGGAGAAAGAAAAATACCATATGATTTAACTCATATGTGTAATCTAAAAGCAAAACACCAGTAGTCTCATAGATACTGAGAAGTGACTGGTGGTTACCGTGGGGGAGGCATTGGGGTGGATGGGTGAAATAGGTGAAGGAGATAAAAAGGCACAAAAATATCGATCATAATGTAAATTAGTATTGGGAATGAAAGCACAGGATAGAGAATATAGGCAATAAATAATTCTGTAACACCTTTCTTTGTTGACGGATGGTAACCACACTAGTTGGAGTGAGCATTTAATAATGTAGGTAACTGTCTAATCACTTCACTATATTGTATACTTGAAACCAATATAATATTGTGTATCAACTCTATGTCGATAAATAAAAGAATGGAGTTGGGGTTATACAGTGGGAAGTGCTCTTCAGGAGAATCACTCTGTGAAGAGCATAGATTTGTTGGGGGTAAAAGTGAAGGAATCATGAAGGCCAGTCTGGAGTTATTAAAGGCAAGAGATATTAAAGATCTGAATGCTAGTGGTGCTTTGGGGAAGGAGATGGAGGGAAGACCTGCCCCCAGGGTTGTATGTGACAATCGACTCGGTGTGGGCAAGGAGAGACGGCAGCCCAAGGAAAGTGAAGTTTGAGCTTGATGACTTGAGAGAAGGAGTGATGGTTCCACTCAAGGTGAGAGATGGTACTCAAGATGAATACGATGAGTCTGAGATGCAGATGAGCTACATGAATGCTACCTGGGGAAATTTTTCCATGTGGGTAATAGAAGGACAAGTGGGTTTGTTCAGTTCACTTCCTAACAGGAAGCTGGAAGTGTGGATCTGTATTCCAAGAAAGAGCTATATCATGAGCTCCATGATGGATGGAATTTGTCTTTTATTCATCCTGTATCTGTGGCTCCCAGTCCAATGCTTGGCCCACATACAATGCTCCATGTTTGTTGAATGGATGGAATAATCTGTTGAGGAGTAATCTGCATGGCAGGCATTGCAGTATGGTGGATGATTGTTCAAATCAAGGGCCTGACAGCAGAAAAAGAGGTAAACCTAAGGACATTTAGTCTCTCTTTCTGACTCCTAATTATGTCACTACATGTAAATTATGGGAAACATAGTGGGCAATTCTCAAAATCAAATGGAGAAAAAACAATCTCAGTACCTCTACAAAAACTACACATATTTTGGAGTTAGGGAGTAATAAGCTATCTTAGCAAACAGCACCACCTAGTGACCAGTTTCGAAACTACATGAGGACTTCTGAGTATTTTTCAGTAAGGATTTTCACACCACTCAGAATGTGAGGAAGGAAAGGTAAAGAAATTAGCCAGTTCTGCTGATGGTCATGATGATGATCACTAATATTTGTTTGGCATTTAATAATTTCAAAACACTCTCCTATATCTTATCTCATTTGGTAACTGAGATAGATGTTGTTGAATAAAACTGAGTTTGATGTGGAAAAGACGGCAGGGGTCTAGGCTGCCTGGCATGAATACCCCTTTGCTGTCTGTCACAGAAATGGTGCATGGAAAGAAGGGTCAGACAGCAGGAGAAGATGACCCACAGCAACCCTTCACCACCACTGGAAAGAACAGCTCCAAGGACAGCCAAGCAGCTTACACACGCACATATGCATGTAAGTACATGCACACGCATACAGATACACGCACACATGTGCACACACATGCACACGTGTACGGATACACGTGCACGCACACACGCACACATACTTTTCCCCTTTAACCTCAGTTAGCAACTTTATCCAGTTCGTCAACCCCTCTGTTGATTCCCACTTGAATTCCCCTCAGCAAGCTTCCTGAACCTTTTCCACTCTAAAGCCCTGAATTCCAGAACCGGGCTGATCTGGGGTTTGCATGCCAACTCTAACCCTTGCTGCATGACTTTGGACAAGTCACTTAATCTTTCTGTGGCTCAGTTTCACCATCTAAAAATGGGAACGATCATAGGATGTATCTTGAAGGCTTGCGACTTAACATATCTCAAGCACTTAAAAATGCCTATCCTGTAGTGAGTGTTAACTACTATTTTTATGTTATTGGATTGTAATTATTTATTTTCATTTTCGGTCTCTTCTCCTGGACTCCGGTTTCCTTGATTGTAGAGTTTTATTCATCTCTGAAACCCCAGCACTTATGGGTGGCACATAGTAGGTCTGGGGAGGCAATTAGCTCTGTTGTTTCAGAGGAATAGCAGCATGACTGAGCAGTTTTCTGAAATATGATGATATTGAAGGGAACCAGAATATGTCACCTCAAAATATGCCACTTTGCCATAGGAATTATTTTGAGCTGAAGGCCATCAAGAAGCAGCAGACACAAGAAGAGCTCTTCGCTCTCCCTGTATTTGCCTAAAGACAGGGCACAATTTTCAAAGGTGTCCCTCCTCCCCTCTCAGTCAGGAAGGACAAAAGGCAGTCATCAGAGGCAGCTTCAGGTCCTGTGAGCATGGAGAGGGCACCAGAGGAGACTCCGTAACAAACTACTAACTAGCCCTTATTTACCATCCGTTTCCTCTCATATATCTCTACCTCTCCACAGTTTCCCATCCTTGGGAAGTCCCTTTTCCTTTTTCCTGTCATTTCACTACAATTTATGGACCTTTGTTAAAGATATTCTGTAGGCCTGAATTCTAAGCCACCTCTTTCAGTTTCTCTCCCTGAATTTCTCCCACGTGTATGAGACACACATGTTAATATTAATAAACTTCTGTTTGTTTTTCTCTTACTAATCTATCTTTATTACAGAGCCCCAGCCAAGAACCTAAGGTGAATAGAAGAACATTTTTCCTCCTCTACCATATTTAAGGCAGGGAGTAGTAGGGGACCCACACAGGCTGTCAAGTCTAGGGTTCTGAGCAGTCCCCAATATTTGAGTGGGTCAGTCCTCAGTGGGCTAAAAAGTCAGGAGCAGCAACAGGAAATTAGAAAGGGATCCATTTACTACAACTAGGATAAAATGGGAGTAGGATTCAGGATTCAGGAATAGGGCAGAACTCTTGATGTCAGAAGTGCGGCAAACCCAGCCCTGGACAGAGAGCTGCATCTTTCCTGGACAGTCAGTGGTCTCCTAAGTCTCTCCTGGTTTTAATTCATTCTTGCACTACCACCAGAGGTAGCTTCCTAAAACTCTGTGTATGCCCCTTCCTTGTCATAAGTGTTCAGTGGCCTGCTGTATGTGTCTCATCTTCAAACCACCTTCTGTCCTCTGCTCTTGCTGCAGGAACTGGAACTTTGCAAGCAGTTTGCCAGATGCTCCAAGTTGAGTTCTATGGAGAAGGGACCCCAAGGGAGACTGATAGCTGTGGAGGAGAGAGGCATTTCTCCTTTCATTCTGCTTCCTATTCCCATCGGCAGTGTCCAGCAACCTGGGCTTCCACAGTACAGAGGGCGGACTTAGCCTTTGTTTAGATGTTAATTCCCCCCAAATACATTCAGCCTTTAATGTGGGGGCCTGTTAGGAAAGAAAACCCCACACCTCAAAGTTCCCTGGCTCATCCTTTTGGGAGTAGAGGGGGAACACTGCCTCTCCAGGGGCTCTCAGGAGTAGCCACAGCCATCTCCATTATGTCAGTCGTGTTTCTCCCACACCTCAGTGCTGGCTGTTGAAGTTTATGGTGTAGTCCTGGCTGCCTGGGGTAAGGATGATATACTGAGGACTTACACGAATTGCTTATCCTGCAAACTGGATGTACTGAGGAAAAGAGTCCTGGCACAGGATCAAGAACACCAGGTGCTGGAACAATTGGGAAAATTTAGATCAGGTTCTGTATTAGGAGATATTGCTGATCCAATGTTAAATAGCACAGTTATATAGGAAAGCATCCTTATTCTTAGGAGACAGTTGTTGAAGTATTCAAGGGCAAATTGCCATGATGTCTGCAACTTTCTGAGTATAGGTATCTGGATCTATCTGGATCTCTGTCATCCATCTCTATATCTATCTATGCTGAGTATACCTCTATGCTATGATATATAGATTTATAATATATATATATGAGGGAAATATAGGTATACAGGGATAGATATATGAGAGAGAAAGCGAATATACAGCAAAATATTAAAAATTGGTGAGCCAAGATAGATAATGCTATATAAATGTTTATTGTGCTATTCTTTCCATTTTTACATAGATTTGATATATTTTGAAATTAAAAGTTGGGAGAAGAAGAAAAAAAAAGAAGACTATCTATCAGGTATCTGTCATGAGTCAGTTCTCAGACCTCATGTTTCCTGTCCATTTCTCTGAGATGATGGCTATGTGGGACCTCTACTCACTTACCGATGGCCTACTTACTTCAGCATCTTGGAGTAAGCAGAATACATAAAATCTTGAAAATCTGTTTTGCAGTTCCATAGTTCAAAATCAAAAGACACATGCCAAAATACTAAGAAATTGTTCTGCACAGTCTGCAAGATTCTGTTGCTTTCTTGTGTTGGAAAATGATTTATATAAATAAGCTAGTCAGCATTTTATTTGAAAATACCACACACAGGAATCATATCATCTTTATGTTTCGCCTTTCTAGGGATTTTGGTTTCCAACCACCAACTGAATTCTCACTTCAGGCCCTCAAGATCTATGCTGCCTTAAATAATTCATAAGAACACTCTATCATCTGTTACCACTATATTTCTCACTCCAGAGATTTATAAAATATGTTTTCAGATGATTGCATGTGGGCTGAAGAAATACAGGGAGTGTGTCTTTTGAGAGAAGAGGAAGAAAATGATTTATAACTAGTGAATGTAACAAATGATGTGAGGATGGGTGTAATTAGTGAAGGAAAATGATATGCATGAACAAGCTGCTTACTCTGAGTTTCAATAATTGCCACATGATAGGCATCCTTCAGGAAAGTGGTTATTCATGAAAACTGAGTTTGATCAGAAACCTTTCAGTCTATCCTTCACCATCCGTTTCTGTGAGCATGCTTGGCAATACCCCTAAAGAAATACAGCAGATGATCCCTTCTTTCAACAAGATTTTACCATTCATGATTCACTCTGGATACATCCATTGGATGGAAACCATTGTATGTTTCAGTGCAACAACATGGCTTAGTGTTCTTCAAACATTTTAGCTTTGACCCAGAGAAAGAAATACATTTTCCATGGAGATGTAGTATTCATGCATTTCTATAAAACTGAAACAAAAGTTTCTTATCTCACCTCTTTGTTCAGTACCACTGTGGGCAGTGGTTTTCTAGTTCTTTTTCTCTTCATGCAATCAAGGATCATAAAACTGAGACGTAAATTTTAAAAAATCTGTTGGTTTATAAACCAAATAACAAACTCTCCCTTTGCTTTCCCAGAAGAGGAAGGAATTATCATCCCCTGGTCCCAACTTAATGTTACATAGATAACCAGAAATTATCATTTAGCTAGTGACACTCAAATATATTGCTTCTCTGCCTTTTCTCCCTTCCTTCTGGAGACTTGTGGAGAACTGCTGCCTAGAAGAGCCTTCAGCAGGTGTATTTAGATGCCTAAACCTCCCTGACACTCTGGGAAGACAGTTACGGGGTCGCCAAGTAGTCCAAATGGTCTCAAAGACTTGTGCCAATCCCTGCCCTGTACTGACACACACTGACCACACCTAGGTTGACAGATGGGATCTCTGCACTTCAGTAACACAGTTAGATTGGAAATCCCTGGACTTATTCTAGCAAGAGTGCACACTGCTTCATCCTCCCCTGCCAGCTTTCCCAGGTTCCCACTGTAGCTCCAGTTTCCCCCTACTCCACCTGTCCTGGTGCCCCCCACCCCCTCCCCAGGCCCCCAAGGCAAAGAGAAAACCCTGTGTCTGGAGACTCCTATTCCATCCTGTGGCGATTAGACTGCAAATGCTCTCTGCTGGTCCCACATTGCTTTGAATGGATAAGATTCTGCTCTCCGTTCCGCATTATCGTCATCTCTACTCAGCACTCCCAGAGCTTTGAGAGTCTAACCATCCACGCCAGACCACGTTGAGGTCCCTTCTTTGAGAAAAACTTGTGGAACTCAATCATTTTTATGCTTTGCATTATTTTGATATATTTCCCTGTCAGTGTTCCTTAGTATTTCTTTCTTGAATGGCTCATTGTTGAGTATAAACATTAAATAACAAAAAATAAAAATAAAAATAATGTAAAGCTGTATGTAGGGTCAGAATCACCCTAGCCACCCATGTTTGGCCAAGTGACAGTGGACACTGAGCGAGTCTGCTCATCTGGACGCCACTCACCACAGGCGCATGTCTCAGTGATTGTGCATAAGGCGCTCCAGCTAGTTTCTTCAGAAGTTGAAGAAATTCACCACCACTAAACCAGTTTTACAGGATATGTTAAAGACTACTGTAGATGGAAATGTTTCTAAGGCTAAATAGTTTTCACCAGTAAAAATAAAACCGCATTAAGTGGGTTTTAGACCCATTTATTAGTAGTAGACCATTTAATTTAGATAGTAAACCAATTATTTACCAAGCAAGTATGAAATTAAAACAAAACAAAAGAAGCAAAATCAACTATACACACAATCATTCAAGAGATATACAAAAAGTGCAGATTATGACATCTAATACGTAAAGTGTGGAGGAGGAAAAAGAAAAAAAGTACCTTTAGATTGTATTTGAAATAGAGTAATCAGCAACTTAATATAGATTGTTATATAGTAAGGACACTATCCTTCAACTTTTGTAACCAAAAAACTAAAGCCTACAATAGATACACACAGACAAAAAAATGTTTTAAAGAGAAATCGAATCACAACACTAAAGAAAACCGTCATATAACAAGAGTATAAGAGAGGAAGAAAGGAACAGAGAGGAGCTATAAACAAACAGAAAACAATAAAATGGCAATGAGTACATACCTATCAATAATTACCTTAAATGTAAATGGACTGAATGTACCAATCAAGAGGCATACAGTGGCAGAATGGACAAAGAAACAGAACCCATCTATATGTTGCCTACAGGAGACTCATTTCAGACCCAAAGACATACACAGACTAAAAGTGAAGGGATGGAAAAAGATATTTCATGCAAATAATAGGGAGAAAAAAGCAGGAGTAGCAATACTTACATCTGACAAAATAGATTTCAAAACAAATAAAGTAACGAGACAAAGGAGGACATTATATAATGATAAAGGGGCAGTCCAACAAGAGGATATAACCATTATAAATATCTATGCACCCAATATAGGAGCACATAAAAATGTAAAACAAATGCTAACAGAATTAAAGGGGAACACAGACCTCAACACATTCATTTTAAGAGACTTTAACATGCCACTCACATTATAGATCAACCAGACAGAAAATAAATAAGGAAACAGAGGCACCGAACAATATATTATTAGATAAAATGGACTTAACAAATATCTACAGAACATTACACCCAAAAGCAGCAGGATACATGTTCTTCTCAATTGTCCAGAATAGATCACATACTAGGCCACAAAAAGAGCCTCAATAAATTTAAAAAGATTGAAATAGTATCAGCAGCTTCTCAGACCACAGTGGTATGAAACTAGAAATAAATTACACAAAGAAAACAAAAAAACCTGCCAACACATGGAGGCTAAGCAACATGCTTCTAAATAATCAATGGATTGGTGAACAAATGAAAACAGAAATCAAGCAATACATGGAGACAAATGAAAACAAAAACTCAACAACCTAAAACCTGTGGGATTCAGCAAAGGCAATTATAAGAGGGAAGTACATAGCAATACAGGGTTAACTCAAAAAAAAACCAAGAACAATCCCAAATAAACACTTTAAACTCACAATTAAAGAAACTAGAAAAAGAAGAACAAATGAAGCCCAAAGTCAGCAGAAGGAGGGATGTAATAAAGATGAGAGCAGAAATCAATAAAATAGAGAAGAATAAAACAATAGAAAAAAATCAATGAAACCGGGATCTGGGTCTTTGAAAAAATAAAATAGGTAAACCTCTAGCTAGACTTAGCAAGAAAAAAGAGAGAGTACACACACAAAAAAAATCAGAAATGAAGGAATAATCACAATGCACACCACAGAAATATAAAGAATTATGAGAGAATACTATGAAAATTATATGCCAATAAATTGGAGAACCCAGAAGAAGTGGACAACTTTCTAGAAAAATACAAACTTTCAAGACTAACCCAGGAAGAAACAGAAAAACCAAACAGACCAATTACCAACAATGAAATCAAACTGCAACCAAAAAACTACCTAAAAATAAAACTCCAGGTCCAAATGGCTTCATGGATGAATTCTACCAAACATTTAAAGAGCTAATACCTATCCTTCTTAAAGTATTACAAAAGGTAGATGAGGAAAGAATACTTTCAAACTCATTCTATGAGACCAGCATCACTTTAATGCCAAACCAGACTAAAACATCACAAAAAAAGAAAATTATAGACCAATATCCCTGATGATCATAGATGCAAAAGTTCTCAATAAAATATTAGCAAACCAGATTCAAAAATAAATCAAAAGGATCATCTGTCATGACCAAGTGGGATTTATTTCAGGGATGCACAGATGGTACAATATTTGTAAATCAATCAGTATCATACATCACATCAATAAACAGAAGGACAAAAATTGCATGATCACCTCAATAGATGCTGAAAACGCATTTGACAAAATTCAACATCCATTCATAATAAAAACTCTCAAAATGGCTTTACAGGGTAAGTACCTCAACATACTAAAGGCTATATATGACAAACCCACAGCCAACATCATACTTCATAGTGAAAAGCTCCTCTAAGATTAGGAGCAAGGCAAGGATGTTCACTCTCACCACTTTTATTCAATATAGTACTGGAGATCCTAGCCACAGCAATCAGACAGCACACAGAGATAAAAGGCATCCAAATTGGCAAGGAAGAAGTTAAACTCTCACTATTTGCAGATGACATGATATTATACTTAGAAAACCTTAAACACTCCACCAAAAAACTATTAGAATTAAAAACTGAATTTAGCAAAGTTGTAGGATACAAAATTAATACACAGAAATCTGTTGTAAAGCTATATACTTAGAACTAGCAGACTGAGAAATCAGAAAAACAACTTTATTTACAATTGCATCCAAAAGAATAAAATACCTAGGAATAAACCTAACCAAGGAGGTGACAGACCTATACTCTGAAAACTACAAGACACTCATGAGAGAAATTGAAGACACCAATAAATGGAAATCTATCCCGTGCTTATGGATAGGAAGAATTAACATTGTCAAAATGGCCATCCTGACAAAGCAATTTAGAGATTCAATGCAATCCCTATCGAAACACCAACAACATTCTTCAATGAACTAGAACAAATAGTTCTGAAATTTACGTGGAACCACAAAAGACCCTGAATAGACAAATCAATCCTGAGAAAGAAGAACAAAGCTGGGGGTATTACACTCCCCGACTTCAAGCTCTACTACAAAGCTACAGTAATCAAAACAATTTGGTACAAGAACAAAGAACAGATCCATAGATCAGTGGAACAGAATATAGAGCCCAGATAAAAACCCACACATATATGGTCAGTTAATATACAATAAAGGAGCCATGAATATACAATGGGGAAAAGACAGCCTCTTCAACAGCTGGGGTTGGGAAAACAGGACAGCTACATGCAAGAGAATGAAACTAGATTATTGTCTAACTCCATACACAAATGAAAACTAGAAATATATGAAAGACCTGAATGTAAGTCACCAAACCATAAAACTCTCAGAAGAAAACATAGGCAAAAATATCTTGAATTTAAGCATGAGCAACTTTTTCCTGGACACACTTCCTCAGGCAAAGGAAACAAAATAAAAAATGAACAAGGGCTCTATATCAAACTAAAAACTTCTGTGCAGCAAAGGACACCATCAGCAGAATAAAAAGGCATTCTACAGTATGGGAGAATATATTCATAAATGACTCTCATCTGATAAAGGGTTAACATCCAAAATATATAAAGAGCTCATATGCCTCAACACCAAAAAATCAAATAACCCAATTAAAAAATGCGTGGAGGACCTGAACAGACTCTTCTCCAAAGAAAAAATAACAAACGGCCAACAGGCACATGAAAAGATGCTCCACATGGCTAATCATCAGGGAAATACAAATTAAAACCACAATGAGATATCACCTCACACCAGTTAAGATGGCCATTATCCAAAAGATAAGTAACAACAAATGCAGGCAAGGATGTAGAGAAATGGGAACCCTCCTACACTGTGGGTGGGACTGCAAATTGGTGAAACCACTGTGTAAAGCAGTATGGAGTTTCCTCAAAAAAACTAAATGTAGAAATACCTTTTGACCCAGGAATTCCACTCCTAGGAATTTACCCAATGAAAACAAAATCCTTGATTCGAAAACATATATGCACCCCTATGTTTATCACTGTTTGCAATAGCCAAGATACAGAAGCAACGTAAGTGTCTATCAATATATGAATGGATAAAGAAGAGGTGGTATATATACACAATAGAATATTATTCAGCCATAAAAAGAAAAGAAACCTTCCCATTTGCAGCAACATGTGTGGAGTGTATTATGCTCAGTGAAATAAGCCAGGAGGAGAAAGACAAATACCATATGATTTCACTTATTTGTGGAATATAAAAACAAAGCAAAATATAAGGAACAGAACAGCAGTAGACTCATAGAAACTGAGAAGTGACTTGTGGTTACCAAGAGGTAGGGTTTGGGGCAGGTGGGGGGAAGGGTAAGGGGGATAAAGGGGCACAATAATTCATAATCACAATAAAAGTTGGTCATAGGGACAGTAGTACAGCATGAAGAATATAGTCAATGATTCCCTAACGTCTACTTTGATAGATAGTAACCACACTAGAGAGGGTGAGAATTTAATAATAAGGGTAACTGTTGAACCACTGTGTTGTACATTTGAAACCAATATAAGGTTTTATTTCAATGATACTTCAATAATATATATATATATATATATAAAGGCCCAACAAGAAACCCACTTTAAATATAAAGACACAGCTAAGTTAAAAGTAAAAGAATAGAAAAAAGACATCCCTGCAAACTCTAATTTTAAAAAGAAGCTGTAGTGGCTGTATTAATATTCGACACATGCAGACTTCAGAGAAAGAAATATTACCAGGAAAAAGAGGGTCAATTCATAATAATAAAAGGGCATCATAAGGTTTTATTACAGAGATCTGATAATATGTTGTTATTTCTAGAAAAGCAAGTCCCTCTCATTATTCTTTTTTATTGTAATTTTCTTTCAAGTCTGACATTTAGCCTTCTATAGAAACTTTAAGATTATTTTATCTCATTAAAGAATACAGTGGTGAACCTCATTAAAATGTGTATATGTCTATCAGTATTTGGAAATTTGATTTTTTTATGATATTGTCATCTCAGCTAAAAGCATAAATAGTTTTGCCATTTGTTCCTTTTACATCCAGGAGTTATTTAATAGGATATTTCTTAATTTTCAAGTAGAAGAAAATGTAATTGTCATCTTTTATTTATATTTATTGATTTTTTTAATTCATTGAATTTCTACTAAAGACTTACAGAATTTTCTACTTTTTAAGTTCCACTAAGGGCCTTTTGGTCAAGGTAATAGCAATTTTTGAAAATGCTTCATGGACAATGAAAAAACTTATTATGTATCATTCAATCTTTGTAAGTCCTTACATTTTTGACTACTAGACCTGTTGGTCAAAAAGACTAAATTAAAATCCCTCAGAGTAATTGTATTTTTATCAAGTTCTTGCATTTCTAATTACTTTTGTCTTCATGTATTTAATGCAATGCTGTTTATACATAATTATTACATATCTTCTTTATAAATTGTGCTCTTGGGGAGGAACATTTTTCAAAGGTTCTTCTGGCTGATCTAAGAATTAAATTGACATAAGACAGATTAACAGAAGAGAATCACATTTAATTCTGTACACATGGGAACCCCATACATGAGAGTTTCAAAGACAGAAAGGTTAAAAAAAATGAGGTAACCAAGCCATCCTGAGCTAAGGAATGGGACAGAGGCCTGGGGCTTCCAAGGGGGCAGGGAATTTCACAGGGCAACATGAAGAAAAGCAGAGCTTTGGTAATTAGATGCTTGCCCTGCCACAGAGATGAGTCACTCAGATAAAATTTATCTCTGGTCGTAACTGTTATTCTGGAAAAGACCCCTAATGTAGATGTTTCTAGGTTGTTACGGGGGGAGCAAGAGTTTCTGTTGAGCCCAGTGAGTCTCCATTACCTCCAGCTCAAAATAGTCCCTGTGCAGAAGTGGCCTTTTTTGGGGAGACTTGTTCTGAATTCCTTTGGTGCCTTTTATCATTACTTAATATTATTCTCTATCCTGTTTCATGCTTTTAACCTTGTATTTCACCTTGTCTGACATTAGAGTTGCCATTGCTGCCATTCCTTTTTGTTTGCATTTTGTCTGTTATGTACTTGTCTGTTCCTTTATTTGTAATCTTTATCGATTTGAGTGTTATATAAATATCTGGGCTTTGTTTCTGCTCTCTACTCCACCAGAAAGTTTCTATAACGTAATGGATGAAATTATCCTATTCCTACATAGCAAAATAACGGATGTACTTATTTTTATCACCTCCATTTTGATTTTTATTATTTTCCCTGATTTGTATTTTCTCCATTTTCCTCTTCATTACTCTTTAATTTTTTTCCTTTTTCAGTTTGAGAGTTTTACCATCCTTTGTCATTCCTAATAGTTAACTTCTCTTTCCTAACCTTCATCATCAAATATGTTTCCTGACCACTTCATGGAAACAAGATGCCAACTCATGGCCCCACCCCAACCCCTCTTGTAGGTACCACTGCTCCAGCTGAAATCTTTAGAATGTCCATCACCCCTCCCATGACATACCCCTTCCTCCACAACATGCTGGCACCCAAGGGCTGCTTTACTTTTGTTTGTTCTCTACCATCCATTCCTAGGTTTTGTTGAGATAATTTGATGCCTTTCATTTCAACCCCAAGTTAGATTTTCCCTTGCAGAAAATACCTTCAGTTTCAATACCTGAATTCTACTATATGTTCCAGTCACTGTCATTGCCCTTATAAATGTTAGTACATATTGCAAGTCCCATTAGTCATCACTGTTTTCAAATCTGCCTTATTTTCCTCTCTCAAGATCTGCTTTGAATCTTTTCTTATTTGACTAGAGCTTTTTTCTGAAAGATTTTCTTCAGATGAGATACTCCAGTGGTCTGTTCCTTATTAACTTTCATCCCACCTGTCATGTGATATCTTGGCAGTAGAAATGATATTCAAATACTTAACCAGACACTGAGCAATCAACAAGAAAGGAGAACCCCTGGTGTGCCAGGCATTAACTCTTTAGTTGCTGAATCCTGCAGAACAAGTCCCCAGGACAGAGGCAGGGGGCCAGGAGATGAGGGAGAGGCTCAGGGCCTAAGCTGTTTCCTATCTATTGTAGAAGTGTTTCGATACCTTAACAAAAGGTATGGCTAACCCACTGTTTTTCTGTCAGGAAATTACATGTTATTTCACTATCTTTTAATTTATAGTATAGTAGATGAAAAATCCAATGCCAATCTAATTATTTTCCCTTGTAAAGAATTTTTTATATCTGATGTCTTTAAGAATTTTTTAAACGAGTTTTTGTCTAGTATATGTCTTCTTTAGAGAAATTCTATGTAAAACTTGGTTAACTCTTGAAATTTGCAGCCTCGAGTATTTGTGTAGGTCAGAGAAAATTTTCTTTACTGTTTAATTAATAATTTACCTGTTAATTTGCCTATAATTACTATAGGTTGCAAACTGACAGCCTTTGGGGGAAAAACCCACCCCACAAAAACACATATAATATGAACATACAGCAAATACAATGAATCCTGAAAGAGCAACCAGAAAGAAGACTGCAATAGACTGCCTACATCTGGGGAAAAGAGAAGACCTCACGGAAAAGGGTAAAGTAGCAAAGCTGTTATCTGGCAGGATCCGAACCCTCCCCCAACCCCAGCTCACTGGCAGGAGGAAGAGAAACAGAATGGGGAGGGGGTAGAGGCCTAGGACTACTGAACACCCAGCCCTGGAGATCTGCTCTGGGATCATGAACCTACATTACATGGTGATCTGGAGATTAGTAGGGTTGGAAAGCAAAGACAGGCAGAATACTCAGAGACACTGAGATTCCAGCCACTTGTGGAGAACAAGTACTCACAAACAGCCACTCTGGGACAAAAGAAAAACAGGCACTTTGAAAGACTTCCCAACAGCAAGAGAGCTGATGAAAGGGAAAGGATTACACAAAGCTTGCTGCTCATGAGAAAGGACAGGTGGACAAAATCATGCTGGCACACTCAGCCGAGCAGGTTGGAAACTTTCAGGAGCTTCAGGCACTCCATTTTCCTGGCTGGCAATGCATGCCAAGGTGCTCCACTGCAATACAGAGCCTGCCATTCTTTCCTCCTGGCCAGCACCTGTTCACAAACCTGCTGCACCCACCATCATGCCAGGCCAGCCAGAGGGTGGCCCTGCCCATGGCAGCTACAGGGGTGTAACGCTGAGGCTCCTCCTTGAATGCTCGGCACACTGGCCCTGGCAGTGGAGGCAGGCACTGCAGCCAGGAAGCAGGAAAGAACTCTTTCCTCCCAGCAAGCACCGGCACCACTCACCTGTGACCCCCACCATCACTCCAGAGGCTGGAAAGCTCAGAAGTATAGTTTCTGATCACTAAAGGGTACCACCTCCACAAAGTTATTATTCCATAATAACCATTAGAAATATGAAATGGCAAAAGAACCCGGTACAAACCAAAATCCCAAAAACACCAGAAAGAGGGCTAAGTGAAACTGAAATCACCAAACTTCCTAATAAAAATTTCAAAATAAAAATCATAAACATGCTCACAGAGCTACAGAAAAATATTCAAGACCTCAGGAAGGAATTGAAGAATGAGATACAAAGTTTGAAAAATACATTATCTGAAATAAAACATACAATCAAGCAATTTAAAAGCAGATTAGATGAGGTAGAGGAGATGGTAAAGGAAGTAGAAATTAGAGAAGAGGAATACAAAGAAGCTGAAGCACAGAAAGAAAAAAGGATTTCTAGGAATGAAAGAGTATTAAGAGAACTGTGTGACCAATCCAAAAGGAATAATATTTGCATTATAAGGGTACCAGAAGAAGAAGAGAGAGGAAAAGGGATATAAAATCTCCATGACAAAATAATTTCTGAAAACTTTGCCAATCTAGGGAAGGAAAGAGTCTCTCAGACCATGGAAGTGCACAGATCTTCCAACACAAGGGACACAAGGAAGACAACACCAAGACATATAATAATTAAAATGGCAAAGATCAAGGATAGGACAGAGTATTAAAACCAGAGAAAGAAAAAAGTTCACATACAAAGGAAAATCCATCAGGCTATCATCAGACTCCTCAGCAGATACCTTACAGGCCAGAGGGAGTGGCGCGATATATTTAATGCAATGAAACAGAAGGGCCTCAAACCAAGAATACTCTATCCAGCAAGATTATCATTTAAATTTAAAGCAGAGATTAAACAATTTCCAGATAAGCAGAAGTTGAGGGAATTTACCTCACACAAACCATTTCTACAGTGTATTTTGGAGGGACTGCTGTAGATGGAAGTACTCCGAAGACTAAACAGCTGCCACAGAGAAAATAAAACCACAGTAAAGGAAGTAGGCCAATTAATTACTAAGCAAATGCAAAATTAAATCAACTACTCACAAAGTCAGTCAAGGGATACACAAAGAGCACAGAATATGACACCTAATATATTAACAATAGAGGAGGAAGAAAAAGAAGGGAAGGAAAAAAAGAACCTTTAGATTGTGTATGAAATAGCATACTAAGTGAGTTACGTTAGACTGTTAGATAGTAAAGAAGCTACCCTTGAACCTTTGGTAATCACAAATCTAAAGCCTACAATGGCAAAAATTATGTATCTATCGATAATCACCCTAAATGTAAATGGACTGAATGCACCAATCAAAAGAAATACAGTTACAGAATGGAAGAAAAAACAAGACCCATCTATACGCTGCCTACAAGAGACTCACTTCAAACCCAAAGACATACACAGACTAAAAGTGAAGGGATGGAGAAAGATATTTCATGAAATAATAGGGAGAAAAAAGCAGGAGTTGCAGTACTTGTATCAGACAAAATGGACTTCAAAACAAAGAGAGTAACAAGAAACAAAGAAGGACATTACATAATGATAAAGGGGTCAGTCCCACAAGAGGATATACCCATTATAAATATCTAAGCACCCAACACAGGATCACCTACATATGTGAAACAAATAATAACAGAATTAAAGGAGGAAGTAGATGCAATGAATTCATTTTAGGAGACTACAACACACCACTCACTCCAAAGGACAGATCAACCAGACAGAAAATAAATAAGGAGACAGAGGCACTGAGCAACACAACTGAACAGATGGACATAACAGACATCTACAGAACACTCCACCCAAAAGCAGAAGGATACGTATTCTTCTCAAGTGTACATGGAAGATTTTCAAGAATAGATCACATACTAGGCTGCAAAAAGAGCCACAGTAAATTCGGAAGGATTGAAATTGTACGAACCAGCTTCTTAGACCACAAAGGTATGAAATTATAAATAAACTATGTAAAGAAAACAAAAAAAATCCCACAAACACATGGAGGCTTCACAACATGTGCCTAAATAATCAATGGACCAATGACCAAATAAAAAAAGAGATCAAGCAATATATGGAGACAAATGAAAACAATAACTCAACAGTGCAAAATCTGTGGGATGCAGTGAAGGCTGTGCTAAGCAGGAAGTATATGGCAATGCAGGCCCACCTCAGAAAGAGCAATGCAAATGAACAGTCTGAACTCACAATTAATGAAACTAGGAAAAGAGGAACAAATGAGACCCAAAGTCAATAGAAGGAGGGACATAATAAAGATCAGAGCATAAATAAATAAAATTGATAAGAATGAAACAATAGAGAGAATCCATGAAACAAGGAGGTGGTTCTTCAAGAAAATTAACAAAATAGATAAACCCCTAGCCAGACTTATCAAGAAAAACAGAGAATCTATACACATAAGCAGAATCAGAAATGAGAAAGGAAAAATCACTACGGACACCACAGAAATACAAAGAATTATTAGAGAATACTATGAAAAATTATATGCTAACAAATTGGATAACCTAGAAGAAATGGACAACCTTCTAGAAAAACACGACCTTCCAAGACTGACCCAGGAAAAAACAGAAAATCTGAACAGACCAAAATACAGCACTGAAATTGAATTGGTAATTTAAAAAAACTACCAAAAAACAAAACTCCTGGACGAGATAGTTTCACTGCTGAATTTTATCAAACATTTAGTGAAGACCTAATACCCATCCTCCTTAAAGTTTTTCAAAAAGTAGAAGAGGAGGGAATACTTCCAAACTCATTCTATGAGGCCAGCATCACTCTAATACCAAAATCAGGCAAAGACACCATAAAAAAAGAAAATTACAGACCAATATCCCTGAAGAACATAGATGCAAAAATTCTCAACAAAATATTAGGAAACCAAATTCAAAAATACATTAAAAAGATCATCCATCATGATCAAGCAGGACTTATTCAAGGGATGTAAGGATGGTACAATATTCAAAATCCATCAACATCATACACCACATCAACAAAAAGGAAAAAAAAACACATGATCATCTCCATAGATGCTGAAAAAGCATTTCACAAAATTCAACATCCATTCATGATAAAAATTCTCAACAAAATGGGTATAGAGGGCAAGTACCTCAACATAGTAAAGGCCATATATGACAAACACACAGCCAACATAATGCTTAACAGCAAAGAGCCAAAAGCTTTTCCTTTAAGATTGGGAACAAGACAAGCATGACCACTTTCCACACCTTTATTCAACATAGTACTGGAGGTCCTAGCCTCAGCAATCAGACGACACAAAAATAAAAGGCATCCAGATTGGCAAGGAAGAACTCAAACTGTCCCTGTTTGCAGATGACATGGTAGTGTACATAAAAAACCCTAAGGAATCCACCCCAAAACTACTAAAATAATAACTGAATTCAGCAAAGTTGCAGGATACAAAATTAATACACAAAAATCTGTTGCATTCCTATACTCTAACAATAAACTAGCAGAAAGAGAAATCAGGAAAACAATTCCATTTACAATTACATCCAAAACAATAAATTACCTAGGAATAAGCCTAACCAAGGAAGTGAAAGACCTATATTGTGAGAACTATTAGACACTCATGAGAGAAATTAAAGAAGACACCAATAAATGGAAATACATCCCATGCTCATGGATAGGAAGATTTAATATTGTCAAAATAGTCTCCTGCCTAAAAGCAATCTATAGATTCAATGCAATCCCTATCAAAATAAAAACAGCATTCCTCAATGAACTAGAACAAATAGTTCTAAAATACATACAGAACCACGAAAAGACTCCGAATAGCCAAAGCAATCCTAAGCAGGAAGAATAAAGCTGGGGGGATTATGCTCCCTGACTTCAATATCTACTACAAAACCACAGTAATCAAGAAAATTTGGTACTGGCATAAGAACAGACCCATAGACCAGTGGAACAGACTAGAGAGCCCTGATATAAACCCAACCATATATGGTCAATTAATATACGATAAAGGAGCCATGGATATACAATGGGGAAAATGACAGCCTCTTCAACAATTGGTGTGGGCAAAACTGGACAGCTACATGCAGGAGAATGAAATGATTATTGTCTAACTCCATATACAAAAGTAAACTCAAAATGGATCAAAGACCTGAATGTAAGTCATGAAACCATAAAACTCTTAGAAGAAAACAGGCAAAATTCTCCTGAATACAAACACGAGCTAGTTTTTTCTGATCACATCTCCTCAGGCAAGTGAAACAAAAGCAAAATGAACAAGTGGGACTACATCAAACTAAAAAGCTTCTGTACAGCAAAGGACACCATCAGTAGAACAAAAAGGCATCCTACAGTATGGGAGAATGTATTCATAAACAACCTATCTGACAAGGGGTTAACATCCAAAATATATAAAGAACTCACATGCCTCAACATCCAAAAAGCAAATGACCCAATTATAAAATGGGCAGAGGATCTGAACAGACCCATCTCCAAAGAAGAAATTCAGATGTCCAACAGGCACATGAACAGATGCTCCACATCACTAATTATCAGGGAAATGCAAATTAAAACCTCATATCAGTTAGGATGGCCAACAACCAAGACAAGGAACAACAAATGCTGGCGGGGATGCAGAGAAAAGGGAACCCTCCTACACTGCTGGTGGGAATGTAAATTAGTTTAGCAATGTGGAAAGCAACATGGAGATTCCTTAAAGAACTAAGAATAATATAGAGACTTCCGGGAAGATGGCGGTGTGAGCAGGGCGGCAGAAATCTCCTCCCAACACTATATTTATCTACGAAAACACAGAAAATACATCTATTCCTAAAAGAGAGACGAGAATACACAGGAAAGCGCACAGCGTGCAGCTACACCCGAGAGGACTCGGCACCCCGAGAGGCGGGTAAGATACGGAGCCGCGACCCGGCGGGACCCAAGCCCTCCCCCACCCCACCGCACCGGCGGGAGGAGAGGACTCAGAGCCGGGAGGGAGTGGAAGTGCACCCCGCGAAGTAGCCAGCCCCGGGGATCTGCGCGGGGAGCGCTGACCCACATTGCGCAGTGCAGCGGAGATTGGAGAGACAGAGGGGCAGGATCTGAGCGGGGAACGCGCCAGGGGGCTTGCAGCCGGCTCCGGGAAGGAAAAAAAAAGCGCGCGCTTTCCTCAGCGGTCTTAAAGAGACAGGAGCCCAGCGGAGGAGCCGGATCGCCCCAGCACACTCAGCCCAGCAGGCTGGGAGTCCTGGGGAGTTTCAGACGCCTTAGCTGGCGACTGAGGAAGCATAGCCATACTTAACACTTCTCACTGAGATCAACAGCCTCCTATTCGTTCCCACCCCTGCCAGAGCGATAAAGGGCCCTGCGAGCGGCACAGTCACAGCTGTGGAATAGTGGGGCAATAGCGCCACCTAGAGCATTCCCACAGAATCTACGTCCGGTGGGCATTTTTTTTTGTTTTTTTTGTTTTTTGTTTTTGTTTTTTCTTTTTTCTTTTTTCTTTTTTTCTTTCTTTCTTTCTTTTTTTCTTTTTTTTTCTCTTTTTTTTTCTTCTCTTTTTAAAGTCTTAAAGAGCCCAGCTGACATACGTGGCAACTATCAGTGACCAAATTATACAGCCATGAAAAGACAGAGGAATATGGTTCAGACCAAAATCAACCAGACAACCCCAGAGAGGGAGTCTGAAGGGATGGAAATGCACAGCTTCCTGAAAAAGAATTTCAGAATAAAAGTCATAACCATGCTGATGGACCTACAGAGAAATGTGCAAGAGCTGAGGGAGGAAGTGAGGGAACTGAGGAAAGACAATACAGAAATCAGACAAGCGATCGACGGGCTTAACAGCAGAATGGATGAGATGCAAGAGACTGTTAATGGAATAGAAAACAGAGAACAGGAGTACAGAGCAGCTGAGGCAGAGAGAGATAAAGGATTTCTAGGAATGAAAGAATATTAAGAGAACTGTGTGACCAATCCAAACGGAACAATATTCGCATTATAGGAGTACCTGAGGAAGAAGAGAGAGAAAAAGGGATAGAAAGTGTCTTTGAAGAAATAATTGCTGAAAACTTTCCCTCGCTGGGAAGGAAGTAGTCTCACAGTCCACCGAAGCTCATAGATCTCCCAACACAAGGGACCCAAGGAAGACAACACCAAGACACATAATAATTAAGATGGCACAGATCAAAGATAAAGACAGAGTATTAAAGGCAGCTAGAGAGAGAAAAAAGATCACATACAAAGGAAAACCCATCAGACTATCATCAGACTTCTCAACAGAAACCTTACAGGCCAGAAAAGAATGGCATGATATATTTAATGTAATGAAACAGAAGGGCCTCGAACCAAGAATATTGTATCCAGCACGATTATCATTTAAATATGATGGAGGGATTAAATAATTTCCAGATAAACGAAAGTTAAGAGAATTTGCGTCTCATAAACCACCACTACAGGATATCTTAAATGGACTGCTCTAGATGGAAGCACACCTAAGGCCAAAAAGATGTCACCAGAGGGAAAAAAAATCATAGCAAAGAAAGCAGACCATCCAAATACCAACTAAAGGCAAAGAATAAAACACCTATTATATAAAGAATGGAGGAGGAGGAATAAGAAGGGAGAGAAAGAAAGAAACATCAGACTGTGTTTACAATAACTTAACAAGAAAGTTAAGTTAGATTGGTAGATAGTAAAGAAGCAACCCTTGAACCCTTGGTAACCAGGAATCTAAAGCCAGCAATGGCAATAAGTACATACCTATCAATAATTACCCTAAATGTAAATGGACTGAATGCACCAATCAAAAGACACAGAGTAACAGAATGGATAAAAAAGCAAGACCCATCTATATGCCGCCTACAAGAAACTCACCTCAAATCCAAAGATATACACAGACTAAAAGTGAAAAAAAGGAGCTGTTGCAGTACCTGTATCAGACAAAATAGACTTCAAAACGAAGAAAGTAGCAAGAGATAAGAAGGACATTACATAATGATAAAGGGGTCAGTCCAACAGGAAGATATAACCATTATAAATATATATGCACCCAACACAGGAGCGCCAGCATATGTGAAACAAATACTAACAGAATTAAAGGAGGAAATAGACAGCAATGCATTCATTTTAGGAGACTTCAACACACCACTCACTCCAAAGGACAGATCAACCAGACAGAAAATAAGTAAAGACACAGAGGCACTGAACAACACACTAGAACAGATGGACCTAACAGACATCTACAGAACTCTACACCCAAAAGCAACAGGATACACATTCTTCTCAAGTGCACATGGAACATTTTCCAGAATAGACCACATACAAGGCCACAAAAAGAGCCTCAGTAATTTCAAAAATACTGAAATCCTACCAACCAACTTCTCAGATCAAAAACGCATAAAACTAAAATAAATTTTAGAAAGAAATCAAAAAGGCTCACAAATACATGGAGACTTAACAACACTCTCCTAATTAATCAATGGGTTAACAACCAAATTAAAACAGAGATCAAAGAATATATGGAGACTAATGAAAACAACAACACAAAGCCACAACTTCTGTGGGACGCAGCAAAGGCAGTTCTAAGAGGAAAGTATACTGCAATCCAGGCCTATTTAAAGAAGGAAGAACATTCCCAAATGAATAGTCTAAAGACACAATTACTGAAATTGGAAAAAGAAGAACAAATGAGGCCCAAAGTCTCCAGAAGGAGGGACATAATAAAGATCAGAGAAGAAATAAATAAATTTGAGAAGAATAAAAAAAAGAAAAAAAATCAATAAAACCAAGAGCTGGTTCTTTGAAAAAATAAACAAAATAGATAAACCCTTAGCCAGAGTCATTAAGAGAAAAAGAGAATCTACACACATAAACAGAACCAGAAATAAGAAATGAAAAGTAACGACGGATCCCACAGAAATACAAAGAATTATAAGAGAATATTATCAGAATCTATATGCTAACAAGCTGGAAAACCTAGAAGAAATGGACAACTTCTTAGAAAAATGAAACCTTCCAAGACTGACCAAGCAAGAAACAGAAAAACTAAACAGACCAATCACCAGCAATGAAATTGAATCGGTAATCAAAAAGTACCCAAGAACAAAACCCCCGGACCAGATGGATTCACCTCTGAATTATACCAGACATACAGAGAAGAAATAACACCGATTCTCCTTAAAGCTTTCCAAAAAATAGAGGAGGAGGGAATACTTCCAAACTCATTCTATGAAGCCAGCATCACTGTAATACCAAAACTGGACAAAGACATCACCAAAAAAGAAAATTACAGACCAATATCCCTGATGAACGTAGATGCAAAAATACTCAACAAAACATTAGCAAACCCAAATCAAAAATACATCAAGAGGATCATACACCACCATCAAGTGGGATTCATCCCAGGGATGCAAGGATGGTAGAACATTCGAAAATCCATCAACATCATCCACCACATCAATAAAAAGAAGAAAAAAACCACATGATCACCTCCATAGATGCTGAAAAAGGATTTGATGAAATTCAGCATCCATTCCTGATTAAGACTCTCAACAAAATGGGTATAGAGGGCAAGTACCTAAACATCATAAAGGCCATATATGACAAACCCACAGCTAACATCATACTTAACAGCGAGAAGCTGAAAGATTTTCATTTAAGATCAGGAACAAGACAGGGATGTCCACTCTCCACTGTTATTCAACATAGTACTGGAGGTCCTATCCACGGCAATCAGTCAAGACAAAGACATATAAGGCATCCAGATTGGTAAAGAAGAAGTCAAATTGTCCCTATGTGCGGATGACATGATACTGTACATAAAAAACCCGAAAGACTCCACTCCAAAACCATGAGAACTGATATCTGAATTCAGCAAAGTTGCAGGATACAAAATTAACACACAGAAATCTGTTGTTTTCCTATACACTAATGATGAACTAACAGAAATAGAAATCAGAAAAACAATTCCATTCACAATTGCATCAAGAAATACAAAATACCTAGGAATAAACTAAATGAAGAAAGTGAAAGACCTGTACTCTGAAAACTGTAAGACACTCCTAAGAGAAATTAAAGAGGACACTAACAAATGGAAATGCATCCCATGCTCTTGGCTAGGAAGAATAAATATTGTCAAAATGGCTATACTCCTAAGGCAATCTACAGATTCAACGCAATCCCTGTCAGACTACCAATAGCTTTCTTCAATGAACTCGAACAAATAATTCTAAAATTCATATGGAACCACAAAAGACCCCGAATAGCCAAAGCAATCCTGAGAAGGAGGAATAAAACGGGGAATTACGCTCCCTGACTTAAAGCTCTACTACAAAGCCACAGTAATCAAGACAATTTCATATTGGCACAAAAACAGACCCACAGACCAGTGGAACAGAACAGAAAATCCAAACATTAACCCAAACATATACAGTCAATTAGAATTTGATAAAGGAGCCTTGGATATACAATGGGGAAATGACAGCCTCTTCAGCAGCTGGTGTTGGAAAAACTGGACAGCTACATGTAAGAGAATGAAACTGGACTACTGTCTCATCCCATACACAAAGGTAAACTCAAGGTGGATTAAAGACCTGAATGTAAGTCATGAAACCATAAAACTCTTAGAAAAAAAATAGGCAAAAATCTCTTGGACATAAACATGAGTGACTTCTTCATGAACATATCTCCCCAGGCCAGGGAAACAAAAGCAAAAATGAACAAGTGGGACCATATCAAGCTGAAAAGCTTCTGTACAGCAGAGGACACCATCAGTAGAACAAAAAGAGATCCTACAGTATGGGAGAATATATTCATAATTGACGTACCTGATAAGTGGTTGACATCGAAAATATATAAAGAACTCACGCACCTTAACAAACAAAAAGCAAATAATCCAATTAAGAAATGGGCAGAGGACATGAATAGACACTTCTCTAAAGAAGAAATTCAGATGGCCAACAGGCACATGAAATGATGCTCCACATCGCTAATCATCAGAGAAATGCAGATTAAAACCACAATGACCTATCACCTCACACCAGTGAGGATGGCCAACATCCAAAACACAAACAATAAATGTTGGCGAGGATGTGGAGAAAAGGGAACCCTCCTACACTGCTGGTGGGAATGCAAATTAGTTCAACCATTGTGGAAAGCAGTATGGAGGTTCCTCAAAAAACTCAAAATAGAAATACCATTTGACCCAGGAATCCCACTCCTAGGAATTTACCCTAAGACTGGAGCAGCGCAGTTTGAAAACGACATGTGCACCCCTATGTTTATTGCAGCACTATTTCCAATAGCAGAGAAATGGAAGCAACCTAAGTGTCCATCAGTAGATGAATGGATAAAGAAGAGGTGGTACATATACACAATGGAATATTATCAGCCATAAGAAGAAAACAAATCCTACCATTTGCAACAACATGAATGGAGCTAGCGGGTATTATGCTCAGTGAAATAAGCCAAGCCGAAAAAGACAAGTATCAAATGATTTCATTCATATGTGGAGTATAAGAACAAAGAAAAAAACTGAAGCAACAAAACAGCAGCAGACTCACAGAACCCAAGAACGGACTAATAGTTACCAAAGGGAAAGGGACTGGGGAGGATGGGTGGGAAGGGAGGGACAAGGGGGAAAAAGGGGCATTACGATTAGCAGATGTAATGTTATGGGGGCACTGGGAGGGCTGTACAACTCAGAGAAGACAAGTAGTGACTCTATAGCATCTCACTATGCTGATGGACACTGAGTGTAATGGGGTTGGTGGCAGGGACCTGATGAAGGGAGTAGTGTAATCACCATAATATTGCACATGTAATTGTAGATTAATGATTTCAAAATAAACTTAAAAAAAAGGGGGAAAAAGTGGCATTACAATTAGCAGAAGTAATGTTATGGGGGCACGGGGAGGGCTGTACAACTCAGATTAGACAAGTAGTGATTCTATAGCATCTCACTATGCTGATGGAAAGTGAATGTAATGGGGTTGGTGCAAGGGACCTGATGAAGGGGGTAGTTTAATAACCATAATATTGCACATGTAATTGTAGAATAATGATACCAAAATAAATTATTTAAAAAAATTATACATGAGAAAAAAAGATGAGTGTCACTCAGCTCAAAAAAAACCACTAATCTCTATTTTTGAGACTGCATGTACATTTTGACTAAATATACCTATATCCCTAACATAACTCAATCATAAATATATAAAGGACTCTTTCAGTTGGGATGGAACAGTGATTTTGTTTGACAGAGACTGATCTCTGACTGAAGCTGAGACATAGCTCTGGGATCCCAGAAATAAGAGAAAGGCACCCTGATTTCCAGAGCCTTGTGTGGGAAGAGCAATATTTAACTCTACATGGTCCTGGTCCTATTCAAAAAACAGAATACTAAGATAACAAAAAGTGGACAACGTAAGGATAAACATAGGATGTGTACGTGAAAATTACAAAACATTGATGAAAGAAACTGAAGGTCTAAATAAATGGACAGATACACTATGTTCATGACTTGAAAGACTCAGTATTGGTAAGTAAATTCGCCCCCAAATTGATCTATAAACTCAATGTAGCAGGATTTTTGCAGACTCTAAAATTTACATGGGACGAGAAAGGAAATAGCCCACACAATTTTGAAAAAGAATTAAAAAAATTTAAATGACTCACACTACTTGATTTCAAGATTCACTACAAAGCTACAATAATCGAGCAAGTGTGGTATTGTCAAAAAGACACACAGAATCAATGTATGAAAATAAAGTCTAGAAAAAGGTCCATACAGAATTGAGAACTGATTTTCAACAAATGTACAAATTTAATTCAAAGGATACAGTCTTTTCCGCAAATGAGTTTAGGATAGAGACTTACATGGAAAAAAAATAATTCAATCCATATTTCACATCATATACCAAAATTAAACACAAATATATGTCACAGATTTAGACATGAAACGTTTAAGTTTTTGAAGAAAATAAAATCTTTGTAAATTTGGTTTAGGCAAGGAATTCTTGGAAATGCTCTCAAAAGCACAAATCATAAAAGAAAAACTGTGGTAAATAGGATGTCATCAAAACTTCAAATTTTTTGCTCTGCGAAAGACAGTATTAAAAAAATGAAAAGATAAGCCACAGACTAGAAGAAAACATTAACAAATGATATATTTGACAAAGTACTTGTATCTAGAACATAAAAAGAGTTTTCAAAATTCAACAGAAAGAAAACATCAAAAACTATGGTTAAAGATATGAACAGATACTTCATGAAAAAAGATACACATATGGCAAAAAAGCACATGAAAAGATACTCAAAAACCATTATTCTAGAGAAATGCAAATAAACACCACAATGAGACACCATTATGTCCCCAGCAAAATGACTAAAATTTCAGCCATGCAAAATCAAAACTTATATTTACACGAAAACCTATATATGAACCATTAAAGCAGTTTTATTTTTAACAGAAAAGAGCTAGAAACAAGACAAATGGGGAATGGATAAACAAAGTATGGTACATCCATATAACACTTTTCAGCAATAAAAAGGAATAAACCACTGATTCACGCACTAATATGAATGAATCTTAAATACTTTAGGGTAACTGAAAAGTCAGACTCAAAAGGCTACGTGTACGCATTCTATGATTCTATTTATTTAACATTCACGAAAAGACAAAACAATAAGGGCTGAAAATTGGTTATTACTTGTCAGTGTTAAAGGTGGGGAGAGGGTTTGGGGGGAGGACTTGAAGAAGGTTTGACTACAAAGGACTGGTGGTAAAAGGAAATTTTGTCAGGGAGTGACTGCACTGTTCTACATGTTGATTGTGGTAATGATTACATTACTATGCATTTGTTCTAACTCACAGAACTAATCACCATAAAAATTAAATCTTACTCTAATGAATAGCAACAACCTATAGAGGATTTAACCAAAAAACTAAAGGAAAAATGAGCAGCATGACAAACCATGCCACTGTCTTCTCCCAAAGGTACTGATGTAATAATATTATACCTAATGGGGTTATACTATAAAGTCTTACATAAAAAATTGGGGGGTAAAGGATAAAAAAATGAGATGGTAACCTCAAACGTAGGCTATATACCAATATGCCAGTGGGCCAAACACTTCTGCAGTTATAACACATTATCATGGCACAGGTTGATCTCCTTGAGAGAAAGGAAGGAAGAAGAACCCTGTTAGTGAGTACTCTGACACCTCCACTCTTCCTTTTTTGTGTTTTAAAAAGGCAAATGTAGAAATGGAGGTGGAGAAGAGAAAAGAGCTATGAAAACACTGACAACCTAAAATTAAACACACATCTTCCAAATACCCTATAACTGGTAATGTTGCAAGTTCTGTGGAAAGAAAGCATTCACAGAAGAGCACTCCCTAAAATCAAAAGAACATAAATCCTGGATCACAGAAAGTTTAGGATATGAACCCTTATTTATAACCTTGCAAATGTTTTGCTTCCAGGGGGCTCTTAGAAAGTATATTTCAATTTTTAAGAGGAACTAATGATACCTTTTTATGGTAGGCACAAGGGGGCACTGGAGCACAGAATATTAGGGATATCTTTTGATAACACCTAAAGACTTTCTCTAGGTTCAGAAAAATAAGACAAAGTAAAAGGTAACAGCTGATACACATACATATGTCCAGTTTCATAAAAATATCTATTTTCAGTCAAAGAAAACACTTTACAAGACTGGATTTAACTGTATGCATTTTTTCAACAATCATTCATGGAATGATTTTTTTTCTTTCTATGGAACACTATTAACAGGAATTGTTTAGATCTCTTAAATCTTATTAGGTCAACTACAATACTTGAACTTAATAAATAACCACAAATACTTCAAATGAAAATCACTACTGAGTACTGATCTTACCTTTTAATCTTTTAATTCACCATGTGAGAGTAAACACTGTATTTAAATTCATAAATAATTACTTAACTATGTGGTACAATAATTACTTCTGATTTTGAAAATAGGCATACCTCTTTTTACTTTGTTTTTCTTAACTGTGCTTAGCAGATACTGTGTTTTTTACAAACTTAAGGTTTGTGGCAACCCTCAAGCAAGTATACTGGTGCCATTACCCAACAGCATTTGTACACTTCCTCTCTGTCACATTTTGGTATTTCTTGAAATATTTCAAACTGTTTTGTCATTATTGTATTTGTTATGGTGATTTGTGATTAGTGATCTTTCATGCTACTATTGTAACTGTTTTGATGCACATTTGTGCCAACAAGCACACCCACTTAACAGTGAACTTACACCCACTTAAGACAGTGAACTTAATTGATAAATGCTGTGCATGTTCTGACTGCTCCACTGACTGGCCAATTCCCTGGTCTCTCTCCCTCTCCTTGGGCCTCCCTATTCCCTGAGGCATGATAATACATATTGAAATTACTCCAATTAATAACCCTACAAGGGCCTCTAAGTGTTTGAGTAGAAGGAGGAGCTGCATGTCTCCTACTCACTTTAAATCAAAAGCTAGAAATGGTACAGCTTAGTGAGGAAGATATATCAAAAGCTGAGAACGACGAAAAGTTAGGCCTCTTGCACAGCCAAGTTGTGAATGCAAATGACACGTTTTTGAAGGAAATTAAACGTGCAATTCCAGCAAACACAAGAATGATTTTTAAAAAAGCTTATTGCTGATATGGAGAAAGTTTGAGTGTTCTGGATAAAAGATGAAACCAGCCACAACATCTAATCCACAGCAAGGTCCTAAATATCTTTCATTCTATGAAAGCTGAGAGTTAAGAAAGCTGCAGAAGTTTGAAGCTAGAGAGGTTGCTTCCTGAGGTATAAGGAAAGAAGCCATATCTATAACATAAAAGTACAAGGTGAAGCAACAAGTGTTGATGTAGAAGCGGCAGCACGTTATCCAGAAGATCTAGCTAAGATCATTAATGAAGGTGACTACACTAAAAAACAAATTTTCAATAGAGATGAAACAGCCTTATATTGGAAGACAATACTATCTAGGTCTCTCATAGCTAAAGAGAAGTCAACATCTAACTTCAAATGACAGGCTGAATCTTTTGTTAAGTACAGCTGGTGACTAAGTTGAAGTCAATGCTCACTGACTACTGAAAATGCTAGGAACTTTAAGAATTATGCTAATCTACTCTGCCTATATTCTACAAATGGAACAGCAAAGAGTGGATGACAACACATCTGTTTACAACATGATTTACTGATTATTTTTTATTTTTTAACTCTTTTCTTATTAGGGTATTACTGATATACACTCTTATGAAGGTTTCACATGAAAAAACAATGTGCTTACTACATTTATCCATATTATCAAGTCCCCAATCATACTCCAATTCAGTCACTGTCCAGCAGTGTAGTAAGATAACACAGATTCACTGTTTGCCTTCTCTGTGCTACACTGTTTTCCCTGTGATCCCCCACACCATGTGTACTAAACATAATACCCCACAATCCCCTTCTCCCACCCTCCACACCCACCCTCCCACCTTTGGTAAACACTAGTTCCTTCTTGGAGTGTCTGAATTTGCTGCTCTTTTGTTCCTTTGGTTTTGATTTGTTATACTCCACAATGAGGGAAATCATTTGGCACTTGTCTTTCTCTGCCTGGCATATTTCACTGAGCATAATATCTTCCAGCTCCATCCATGTTGTTACCAATGGCAGGATTTGTTTCCTTCTTATGGATGAATAGTATTCCATTGTGTATATGTACCACCTCTGCTTTATCCATACTGATGGACACTTAGGTTGCTTCCATATCTTGGCTATTGCAAAAAGTGCTGCTGTGAACATAGGCGTACATATGTCTTTTTGAAACTGGGCTTCTGCATTTTTATGGTTAATTCCTAGGTATGGAATTCCTTGGTCAAATGGTATTCCTATTTTTAGTTCTTTGAGGAACCTCCATATTGCTTTCCACAATGGTTGAACTAATTTACATTCCCACTAGCAGTGTAGGAGGGTTCCCCTTTCTCCACATCATCGCCAGCATTTGTTGTTCTTAAGTCTTTTTGATGCTGGCCATCCTTACTGGTGTGAGGTGATATCTCAGTGCGGTTTTAATTTGTATTTCCCTGATGATTAGTGATGTGGAGCATCTTTTCATGTGTCTGTTGGCCATCTGAATTTCTTCTTTGGAAAACTGTCTCTTCATATTCTCTGCCCATTTTTTAATTGGGTTATTTGCTTTTTGGGTGTTGAGGTGTCTAAGTTCTTAATATATTCCGGATCTTAACTCCTTGCTGGATATGTAATTTACAAATATATTCTCCCATACTGTAGGGTGCCCTTTTGTTCTCTTTATGGTGTCCTTTGCCGTACAGGAACTTTTTAGTTTGATATAGTCCCATGAGTTCATTTTTGCTTTTGTTTTCCTTGCTCAAGGAGATGCGTTCAGAAAGAAATTGCTAATGCTTATATTCAGGAAATTTTTGCCTATGTTGTGTTCTAAGAGTTTTATGGTTTCACGACTTACATTCAGGTCCTTGATCAATTTCGAGTTTACTTTTGTGTATGGGGTTAATCAGTAGTCCAGTTTTACTGTCTTGCATGTAGCTGTCCAGTGTTACCAACACCAGCTGTTGAAGAGGCTGTCATTACCCCATTGTATATCCATGGCTTCTTCATATTTATTGACCATATATGGTTGGCTTTATATCAGGGCTCGCTAGTCTGTTCCATTGGTCTATGGGTCTGTTCTTATGCCAGTACCAAATTGTCTTGAGTACTGTTGCTTTGTAGTAGAGCTTGAAGTTGGGGAGCATAATACCACCAGCTTTATTCTTCCTTCTCAGGATAGCTTTGGCTAATCGGAGTCTTTTGTGGTTCCATACGAATTTTAGAATTATTTTCTCTAGTTCGTTGAAGAATGCTGTTGGTATTTTGATAGGAATTGTATTGAATCTGTAGATTGTTTTAGGCATGATGGCCATTTTGACAATATTAATTCTTCCTATCCATGAGCATGGGATGTGTTTCCATTTATTGGTATCTTCTTTAATTGCACTCATGAGTGTCTTGTAGTTTTCAGGGTATAGGTCTTTCACTTCCTTGATTAGGTTTATTTCCTAGGTATTTTATTCTTTTTGATACACTGTGAATGGAATTGTTTTCCTGATTTCTCTCTCTGCTAGTTCATTGTTAGTGTATAGGAATGCCACAGATATCTGCCTATTAATTTTGTATCCCACAACTTTGCTGAATTTAGGTTTTTGATCTACTAGTTTTGGAGTGGAGTTTTTAGGGTTTTTTATGTATATTATCATGCCATCTGCAAACAGGGACAGCTTAACTTCTTCCGTGCCAACCTGGATGCCTTTTATTTCTTTGTGTTGTTTGATTGCCGTGGCTAGAACCTCCAGTACTATGTTGAATAGAAGTGGGGAGAGTGGGCATCCTTGTCTTGTTCCTGATCTGAAAGGAAAAGTGTTTAGCTTCTCGCTATTAAGTATAATATTGGCTGTGGATTTGTCATATATGGCCTTTACTATGTTGAGGCACTTTAACTCTATACCCATTTGTTGAGAGTTTTTATCATGAATGGATCTTGAATTTTGTCAAATCCTTTTTCAGCATCTATGGAGATGATCGTGTGGTTTTTGTCCTTCTTTTTGTTGATGTGGTTGATGATGTTTATGGATTTTCGAATGTTGTACCATCCCTGTATCTCTGGAATAAATCCTACTTGATCATGATGGATGATCTTTTTGATGTACTTTTGAATTCAGTTGCTAATATTTTGTTGTGTATTTTTGCATCTATGTTCATCAGGGATATTGTTTTGTAATTTTCTTTTTTTGTGGTATCTTTGCCTGGTGTTGGTATTAGAGGGATGCTGGCCTTGTAGAATGAGTTTTGGAGTACTCCCTCCTGTTCTTTTTGGAAAACTTTAAGGAGGGTGGGTATTAGGCCTTCACTAAATATTTGATAATTCAGCAATGAAGCTCTCTGGTCCAGGCGTTTTGTTCTTAGGTACGTTTTTGATGACCAGTTCAATTTCATTGCTGGTAATTGGTCTGTTCAGATTTTCTGTTTCTTTCTGGTTCAGCCTTGGAAGGTTGTATTTTTCTAGAAAGTTGTCCATTTCTTCTAGGTTATCCAGTTTTTTAACATATAATTTTTCACAGTATTCTCTAATAATTCTTTGTATTTCTGTGATGGCCATAGTGATTTTTCCTTTCTCTTTTCTGATTCTGTGTATGTGAGTAGATTCTCTTTTTCTCTTGGTAAGTCTGGGTAGGGGTTTATCTATTTTGTTTGTTTTCTCAAAGAACCAGCTCTTGCTTTCATTGATTCTTTCTATTGTTGTATTCTTCTTCATTTTATTTATTTCTACTCTAATGTTTATTATGTCCCTGCTTCTTACTGACTTTGGGCCTCATTTGTTCTTCCTCTTCTAGTTTCATTAACTATGAGTTTAGATTGCTCATATGTGATTGTTCTTCTTTCCTGAGGTAGGCCTGTATTGCAATATATTTTCCACTTAACATGGCCTTCACTGCGTCCCACAGATTTTGCAGTGTTGAATTACTGTTGTCATTTGTCTCCACATACTGCTTGATCTTTGTTTTTATTTGGTCATTGATCTCTTGGTTATTTATTTAGGAGCATGTTGTGAAGCCTCCATGTGTTTGTGGGATTTTTCATTTTCTTTGCGTTATTTATTTCCAGTTTCATACCTTTGTGGTCTGAGAAACAGGTTGGTACAATTTCAATCTTTTTGGATTTACTGAGGCTCTTTTTGTGGCCAAGTATATGATCTATTCTTGAGAATATTCTATGTGCACTTGAGAAGAATGTGCATTCTGCTTCTTTTGGGTGTAGAGTTCTGTAGATGTCTGCTACGTCCATCTGTTCTAATGTGTTGTTCAGTGCCTCTGTCTCCTTACTTATTTTCTGTCTGGTTGATCTGTCCTTCAAAGTAAGTGGTGTGTTGAAGTCTCCTAGAATGAATGCATTGCATTCTATTTCCTCCTTTAATTCTTTTGGGATTTGTTTCACATACATAGGAGCTCCTGTGTTGGGCACATAGATATTTATAATGGTTATATCTTCTTGTTGGACTGACCCCTTTATCATTATGTAATGTCCTTCTTTGTCTCTTGTGATTTACTTTGTTTTGAAGTCTATGTTGTCTGATACTATTACTGCAATTGCTGCTTTTTTCTCCCTATTGGTTGCATGAAAGGTCTTTTTTAATCCCTTCACTTTTAGTCTGTGTATGTCTTTGGGTTTAAAGTGAGTCTCTTGTAGGCACCATATAGATGGGTCTTGCTTTTTTATCCATTCAGTGACTCTATGTCTTTTGATTGGTTCAGTCAGTCCACTTACATTTAGGGTGATCATTGATTGGAATGTACTTATTGCAATTGCAGGCTTTAGATTCGTGGTTACCAAAGATTCAAGATTAACTTCCTTACTATCTAAGAGTCTAACTTAACTCACTTAATATGCTATTACAAACACAGTCTAAAGGTTCTTGTTTTTCTCCTCCTTTTTCTTCCTTCTCCATTCTTTATATATTAGGTATCATATTCTGTACTGTTTGTCTATCCCTTGATTGACTTTGGGGATAATTAATTTTATTTTGCATTTTCTTAGTAATTAGCTGTTCTACTTTCTTTACTGTGGTTTTATTACCTCTGGTGACCTTAGGAACACTTCCATCTATAGAGGTTCCTCCAAAATAAACTGTAGAGATGGTTTTGGGGAGGTAAATTCTTTCAGCTTTTGCTTATCTGAGAATTGTTTAATACTTCCTTCAAATTTAAATGATAATCTTGCCGGATTAAGTAATCTTGGTCTGAGGCCCTTTTGCATCATTTCATTAAATACATCATGCCACTCCCTTCTGGCCTGTAAGGTTTCTGCTGAGAAGTCTGATGATAGCCTGATAGGCTTCCCTTTGTATGTGATCTTATTTCTCTCTCTAGCTGCTTTTAATAGTCTGTCCTTATCCTTCATCTTTGCCATTTTAATTACTTATGTCCTGGTGTTGTCTTCCTTGGGTTCCTTGTGTTGGGACATCTATGCATCTCCATGACCTGAGAGACTATCTCCTTCCTCAGATTGGGTAAGTTTTCAGCAATTACCTCCTCAATGACAGTTTCTATCCCTTTTTCTCTCTCTTTTTCTTCTGGTACCCCTATGATGCGAATATTGTTCCATCTGGATTGGTCACACAGTTCTCTCAATATTCTTTCATTGTTAACGATTGTTTTTTCTCTCTGTGCCTCAGCTTCTTTGTATTCCTCTTCTCTAGTTTCTATTTCATTTATCGTCTCCTCCACCATATCTAATCTGCTTTTAATACCCTCCATTGTGCTCTTCAATGATTGGATCTCCAACTGTTATTCATTCCTGAGTTCTTGAATATCTTTCCGCACCTCCACGAGCATGTTAATGATTTTTATTTTGAACTCCCTTTCAGGAAGATTCATGAGGTCAATGTCATTTAAATCTTTCTCAGGTGTTGTATTAATAATTTTACTATGAACCCGGTTCCTTTGGTGTTTCATATTTGTATATGGCGCCCTCTAGTGCCCAGAAGCTCTACTCTGTGGAGCAGCTCAGCCCTTGAAGAAATGTTGGGGGACACAGGGGAGTGGTATTGGTGCCTGGGGGGGAGGAAGGAGCTGTTTCCTGCTCCCCGGCTGCTATGCCTCACTCTACTGCCTGAACCAGTGGGTCGAGCACACAGATATAAGCCTCTATGCTTTGCGTTTATAGTTGCTGTAGGCAGATCTTCCCTGTGGCTGACTGAATGCCAGAGTAGGTTTTGCCGGTTTGCAAGCCAGGTGTGGCTGGCTGGGAGAAAGTCACAGTAGGCTGCATATCACGAAGGGGTCCTTGGAGCTATGTAGCTGGCCAGGGAGCTGGAGCACCTGAAGAACATGAAAGCTCCCAACCTGCTGGGCAGAGTGCACCCAGACAATTTTGTCTACCTGTCCTGTCTCCTGAGCAGTTAGCTCTGTGCAATCCTTTCCCCTTTAACAGCCCTGTTGCTATTAGGAAGTCTCTCAGACGCCCGCCTTTCTTTTGTCCTAGAACAGCCAGATATGGATCCCTGCTTTCCACAAGTGACTGGCATCTCAGTCTCTCGAGGAATTCAGTCTGTCTTAGCTTTCCAACCCCCTAATCACAAGAGTACCATGCAAGCACCATGACATGTAGGTTTGTGCTCTCTGAGCAGACCTCCGGAGTTACGTATTCAGCAGTCCCAGGCCTCCTCTCCCTCCCCACTCCGTTTCTTTTCCTTCCACCAGTGAGCTGCAGGAATTGCTTGGGTCTCGCCAGGCCACAGCTTTGGTACGTTACCCTGTTCATGAGGTCAGCTCTTTTCTCCAGGTGTTTGCAGTCTGGTGCAGTCCTCTTTCCTGTTGCTCTTTCAGGAGTAGTTGTATTAATTATATTTTCAAATTATATGTGGTTTTAGGAGGAAGCCTCTGTCTCACCTCTCATGTCACCATCTTTAATCCTCTTCCCAGTGCATTTTTCTCTATTATTCCTTTAAATCATTTTCTAGTCTCACTGGTAAAATTTATACTGAGATAGGTAAGAATGGCTTAAATTACTATGTAATGTAATGGTAGGCCTGTGAGGAGTATGAAAAGGACGTTATGAAATTGTGCAAAAACTAAGATTAAAAAAAAAATCAGCCAATATAGTATTTATCAGTATAGAAGCATTAAAAAAATGCCATATTGTCTTAAATAAACCAGTGTGGAGTACCTACTGTTTCTGTTTTCTAACACTCCAGTGTATAGTGTTGATTGTTTCACAAATTCTCTCATTTCATCATTTCAACATCCCTACAAGTTCTGTACTATTGACTTTATTTTATATTTTAAATGAGGATGCAGGCTTAGAGGATTAAGTAAATTGCTCAATGCTACATGCATACAAATGATCAAAATTAGGATGCAATCATTCTCCTTTATGTAACAATATTGTGTATGCAGTACAAGAAAATTTCATAAAGCTATGATAAAAAATGCACTAATGATGTAACTTTTATTAAATCCAGATGTATATTATTTTCAAGTTTGGAAAATTGCTAGTAATAAATGAATAAAATATATTTCTATAATATTCAAAATTATACAAATACATTTCTTCATCATGGATAAAAATGTATCCTTTTGTTATTACACAAATTTTCCTCTTTATCCTTATTCTAAGGATTTTAATAAATGAACTTACCTAAAAGCTTAAGAACTTATCTAAAAGTGCACTGAGAAGTTTCTCACAGAGAACAACTTTCTATATATTTACAAGACTATCTCTAAATTCATCATACTAATATAGAAATAGTGGAAGAAAGCTTCATTCTTAAGACAGAGAATGATGTTATGCAACCACAGAGCTGTAGATCATAACTACATTGAGGTATGAAGTAAAAACTTTCATCACTGATAGTTTTCATTTAATAAGCTTTTTAAGGTAGATGTATTATTTATGTAAACAAGTCAACTAATAGAATTTCAGTTTCAAACTGAAAACAAGTATGCTGGTACTAACAAGTAGAATTCATTTTCTTATAACTTGGTAACATAACAAGGAATGCCTTGATGATTAAATCAGTAATTATCACAGAACACTAATTCATTACTTTTTATTAGATGAAACTTGTCAATTCTGAAACACAGATACATTAACAGTTAAGGAAGGTTCCAAATACAAAAACTGAGCCTCACTAGCAGGGTTAAGAAATTCAATCTACAGAACTCTGTTCCATAGATCTGAGGTGTAAATGCATTAAATCTCAAAGGTTCACAGGTTGCTTACTATTAGCAAATTTCTGGAGTAAAAAATGATACTCAAAGTTACTAATAAGAAAATCTATGACATACCCCACATATTCAAATAATTTATTTATAGTTCAGGTAAACCTACCCCCACTACAACAAAAAACCGGAAGAGAATATAAAAGTACTATCTTCTAAATTTAGCTTTTTCCCCTCCCCGAATAAAGGAGGAAAAGGTTGTCTCCCTCCTAACAATAACAATCTTAAGAAACAAATGAAATAAAACTAACTGATTTTAAAATACTACTAACCTAAAATCTTTAATAAAAATGCTAGTAATAAATTAACTATTAAAATAAGCAATGAAAAAGAGGTACCTGGGTAGATTCCCCAAAAAACGAATGAGATTGTGACTGTATATATAAAACTCATCTGAAAAGAATGCTTTTAGGAGTATCTTAATGACCTATTCCCTCCCATCAGGATGGAAAAAGTAAATGTAACTCCAAGACTTCAGGACTATTTCCTGCCATATTGCTCCAAAGTATAAACTAGCTTCCAAGAGACCCAGCTGAAAGCTGGGAAGAATCTGTACCTACATTCAAACAGTACCACATTATAAATCAGACTTCTATTGTATTCTCACCACTCAATTTGTATTTTAGCAGTTTAGTGGGTGTATTTTAGAGTCTTCCATTTGTTGTGCAGTAAGATATTAAAAACTCAAAAAGGTAAGTCATTCTCCTTACTTTAAAGCCCCTTTATTATGTTCCCATGGACCACAATAAAGTCTAAACTAATGTTGTTTGACGAGATTCTAAAGACCTACTTTCTGCACTCTTCAGATCCTGCTACAACCACTAGTTTTTTACTCTACAGACTGGTACCATGATTTTCTTCCTGTTCCTAAAATACACCATGCTCATTCTGTTTTCATGGTGGAAAAAGAACCGTAAGATAAGACTGCACTCCAATGATTAAAAATAATAATGAAATAATGTTTGAAACCTAAAGAATGTCAAGAGAAAGGGAGATGGAAAGACCAATCTCTGAAGCTATGTTTTAACTCTTTAAAGAACAAAGGTCAGTGCCAGAAAGCTGGAAGTGTGTCACCAGGAAACTCAAGGCTGCCCTAGGCTAATATAAATTGTCCTACTACTCTCAAATGCACATTACTTATCCAAACTGTATGAACATTTAAACTCTAGAAATATATTTCCTAAGTGCATTCTAGATAATATCAATTAAGACCAACAATGAATTAAGTGCACTGAGAATTATTATTTATAATCTAAGACACTGAAGGTCTTAAATTCAGATGATATAGTTATTTAAGTGATTCCACAGAAGATATTAGGGAATGTTTTTCAGTCTTCTGCATCATTACCTTCCAGGTCATATATTACAGGGGCTTGGGCAAAGAGCATATTCTTGGGAGTCAGAATGTTGAGACCTGGAATAATAAAATTTCTTTGAGCCTCAATTTTTAAATTAGTGAAAGAGAGGTAATAATTAATATTTCAGAGGGTTGTTATAAGGATTGAACATTATTATGTAAGAAAAGAACTCAACAAAGTAACTGACACATGTCAGGTTCTTTCCTTTTTTTCTTGACCTAAAAGTATAATGTAGTTCATAAAGACTAGAAAGATGACATTTGGCTACAGATTTGTCACCTTGATCAAGACTGCATTGTATTGAAATGTTAGATAGGGGAAGGAAACACAAAATGCAGTTATTCAGAAAAAGAGCAAATTTAATTTTAAGAAGAACCGTCAGAGAAATTGGCCAATCTCATTCAAAAACAAAAGAGGGAGAGTGGGAGAGTAAGAGAAGACAGACACAGTAATATTGTTAATCTTTGCTTTTTATAAAAACAATGTCTACACTACACATTAACTTTAAAGGAAAATTTAATATTTTAACATAAAGAGGTAGAAATAGTCTCTTTGTATGAGAAGAACAATAAAAATGGAATTTGCTACTGGAATACAGCAACATCTGTGTAATTTATCTTTCAGAAACAAATAAAGAAAAAGGATTACTGAGTAGTAAAATGTAAAGACATCCAGAAATCCATGAACCCAAGGGTGATAAATGGTAGTTTAGGAAGAATAACTAGAAGCTATAATATTTATAAGTATATAACAGAAATTGGCCATACAGAGAACGTTTCATAGCATTAAATTTTCAAGTACCACAGAGGCAGTACAGAAGGGTGAAAAGAAGTATCAACTATGTTAATACTTGTTCTAAGTCCATTTTTAAAGAAATTCAATCCAAAAGTACAAGTCATTGCTATTTACCAGTTACAATGGATAAGGATTACTATGGTGCAATTCTTGCTCCCAAGGAGACTTATAATCACATTTCAAAATGACTGCAATAAATATTTAGATTGCAATCTTCATGAAAATAATACTATCATTCAGCTTTATAATTTTTAAAAGTTTATATAATACATGTATTGTGCATTCTCTCAATTCACCCTATAAAGTACATAGCAGGTACATTTTAGAGCTGAAAACTCTAAGACCCAGAAAGATTAAGCAATTTATCCAACATTATATAGTTAATAATTGGTATACCCAGGACTCAAACCTGAGTCTACTTTATAATGCCACATATAGCTCCAAAAGGAAATAGTATTCAACAATGTGGATGGGAAGCCCGAAAGCAAAAGTTACAGTTTTTAATTATATAGATGTGGATAATTCTAGTAAGAAATGGGTGGGGATATTCATTATAAAGTATGAACTCTTATTAAGTACCTTCTTATCAACATTTTGTCTCCCAGGGCCTGATATACTTCAAAAACTTAATAGATGTCAGTGGACTGAATAATGAAGCTGATGAGTGAGTGAAACAATATGGCTACATATAGTTTTCTGATGTTAGATTTTAAAAGGACATATATAAATAATGGAAGAAGGGAAACAAAGCTAAGAATATTTATAAATTAGTATCATAAACCTTATGTTGTAGAATAAACTAAATTTTATAAATACAAAAGAAAACCAAACAGGATCATTAGCTGCATAAATATAAGAGGATGAACCAAGAATAAAATAAGAATATTGCATGGGAAAGATGATGTAATGTTAACAGATGCAGAGAGAATAAAGAACTACTCACACCTCCTCTTTTGCATCCATCTTCTCCACCAAGGAGAATTGAGTAGAGAACTGGAAAAGGTAGAACAAACATAGTTAAAAAGTAAATGAAGTTGAAATGAGAAAAGAAGACAGTAAGAGAATACCTAGCCATGTTTTAATTTAGCTTTTTTCTACAATGCCCAAACAATCACAGGCTTGAATTTAGGCATGCATCTCTAATGTGCATAATTCTAAAACATCCTAAGAAACCAATTTCTAAAATGCACTAATTGTGGAAATGGAGAAAAAAATTTTTAGAAAATTATATATCAGAGAAAGAAAGATTCTTCAAGTTTAAAAGGCTGTTGACAATCTATTAATGTCAACCTATATCCAAGGTACAAAAACTATGATTTGCAAGATGGCTTCTAAGCACTGAAAAAGAAAAAGATTATACCAAGAGCAAATTTTATTCACTACAAGTGATTGTAAACTTTTTCTTTATCAAAATTTTTTTTCTTTTTAGGGAGGCTAGTGTAACTAATACACTAGGTTTATAAAACTAAAATATTGTAATGGAAGATCCTCAAAATACTTTTAGGAACGCAAAAAATATAAGCTCATTTACAATATACCATACCAAGTACTCCTAGCTAGATGACCAACAATTTATAGCATTAATCAAGAACTAAAGTAAAACTGACTGAATGTCTTCAAATAATCCACAGGGCTCTATTCTCACACTTTAGTCAAGATACCAGATGACTCAACAGGATTTAATCTTAAGAAGAACAATTAAGATGTTGGAATGATAAAATCAAGATTCTAAAAGATTTCAATAGACTGAAAAAATGGGCAGAATCCACTAAATATTAAAATAACAGTGGTTATATAAATATATAAAATAATAGTAGTGGTAGATAACGTCTTGAAATTTAAAAAAAGTTAAGCTAAAGGCAGAATTTGGGAAAGCTGATAAAAACTCCAATTTAAAACAGAGAAGTTTCAAAAACTGGCTTAGGGGAAGACAGAACTATTAGGAAGAATGACAAGTCGGTTTAAACAGCAGCTAGAATCACAGATCTCTCCCTGACTCTAGCACAGCAACTGCCTCCTCTCCCACTGTGGCAGAAAAGGAGGGATTTTTTTCCTCTTAGAAAAAGACTATCAGAGGGTCTCTGGACCAGAGAGCATATTAAAGCAAGTTGAAAGCAGAGATTACTACTGAAACAGAAGGATTAAGTGAAAGTTTATATAAAGAAATATGTTGAGAACCCCATCCTCCGACTCCCAGTTTTTTACCTCAATTAGTATAACTTTGAGAGCCAGGGAAAAGCTGGGTAGATTTATTTGGAAAACCTGACCAGTTTAAGATAAAGGACACCTAAATACATAGATATTAGGTGTTCTCCAGGGAAATGGTCTAATCTTCAAATATATAAGACTACAGTCAACAAACCCCACCCACACACTCAAGAACTCCCAAAGTGCTTTTTAAGTGTTAAACTATTAAATATGAATAGTCAGAAAGAATCATCAGATATTTCATGGGAGAAAAAGAAAACATCAGATATAAAACACAGAGACTAGAAGAAAACAAGATTCTGAAGGGAGAAGAAAACCAAAAATTACTATTAATATTTGCAGTAATAAACATAAAACACAGACACAGGAGGCTATCATAAAACAACCATTTGGAGAATAAAAAGGTTTGAGGGAAATTAAAATATAACAGCAGAAATAAAAAACAATTAGAAAGTTTAGAATATAAAGTTGAAAATTTTCCCTCTAACAAAAATAATATAGGAGAGAAAAGATATGGTAAAAAGAAAACCATGTAGTCCCATATTCCAATATAAAAGTTCCAGTGAAGAGAAAAACAATACAGAAAATAGGGAGTTGAAGAAACAATTCAAGAAAATTTTCCAGAACTAAAACTCAAAGTTCCCAGACTGAAAGTCAACTACTTGACAGCAACACACATGGATGAAAACAGATGTACATCAAGGAATGTCACTGTGAAATTTCCAAGCACAAACAAAAAAGAAAATCCCATGCTTCTTTCACAAAAAGATAAAAATTCAAAACAGTGTACTTTTCAAAAGCTACACCAGAATCTGGAAGACATAAGCTCAATGCTTTTAAAATTGTGAGGAGAAAAAAATCGTTGCTACCTCTAATCCTGAATTCTACACCAAGTCAGATATGTGTCAAGTTTGAGGTTAGAATGCAGATTCTTTCAGATGAACAGCCATTAAAAAATGTTCAAAGAGGCAATCCTTTTTAAAGAAACTACTAAATGATATATTCACCAATACAAAAGAATAATAAAGCAAGACATGGAATCCAGAAACAGAATCCAAGATAGCCAAGGGAATCACCAGGATAATGACAAGATCTTAAGACATCTGGAGAGTCCAGATATAAAGGCCCTAAGAAAGATTACATAAGTAAGATTAAACTAACAGAATACCTTATTTACATACCTGAATGTACTGAAAGGATATAACTTGGGGAGGGTATGACTAATGTCAAGTACAAAGAAAAATAAGTAAAGGAAGGAATGCAACACAATTATTAACTCCAAGAAAAAATAATAAAATATTTTCCAAGAAATTAAAAGGCAACCAAAAATAGTCTTTGTATAGTCATGATAATATAAACATCAGGTGCCCATCTAACCAAAATCGTAACTCTAAGTAAGGTGGGATGCAGTTTATCCAGTTTTTACATTTTTATCTACTCTTCATACTTTGGAAACAATTTTTAAATGTTTTTCTCTCCTCCCCTGCATGTTTAATTTCAGAAATCCATAAGGTTTAATAAGCATTATTGGCATTTCAAAAGTACAGTCATTAAGGAACCACTTGTAACTGAAATCTTACTATATACAAAAACACCATGGATAGAAAGCTGTAAGAGCAATGGAACTCTATCTGGGATGTTTAGTAACACAGTACCTGGCACACAATAGGTCATCAATAAATAATGTTGGAATAAATAAAATTCAATCACACAAGGAACTGCTTACCTTCTGGAAACATTAAAAAGTCTTACAGCCCTTTTGTGCATATGTGGAAGCACTGTCAAGTATCTATCTGAAAAATCAATGAGCAGTAGGCTATTCCTAATTTAAAAACGACCCCAACAGGCCATAACATATAACAACATGTTATTTCACCTAGGTACAAATTTAATCTCACATACTTCATGGCTTTTGTGCAGGGGAAATTACTATGTAAATGAACTTGGTTGAACAAAAAACAATCCACAGCCCAACACAACTATGGATTTCTCCTAAATCAACACATTTTTTAAAAATCTCAACTTAGTCTAATATAATATTTGTAAAGTCTTAAAATATAGCAAAAAAAAAAGGTTAACAGTGTTCATGAAGGAAATAGTTAAGTGAAGAGGTATGATATTGGTATTGGTGGTATTTGTGAACTTGGGAACCACTGCAAATAACAAGGAACACATGAGGAACTGGAAACATGTTCCCTAATAAATCAAAGACACAAAACTGGTTAATGACAGAGCCAGGACTAGAAATCAGCACTCTCCTAACTTCTAATCTAATCATCTTTCCAATGTATTATATTGTCCTTCCTTCAGTTAGCACTTTCTTTTTAAAGATAAAGAATATACTGGGTCCATACCAGCAATTTTTATATTTTTATTATTTATTATTTTTATCTCTTATTAAAAATTCTGACTATTACAGGCTTTTAGCCCTAGAGTACACTGATCAGACGATTACCTCTTCTTTTCAGGCCCAAGAGAACTACAGAGTTCTAGTGGAAGAAAGTGAGTCAGAATGAGTCCTGTCTTCCTATCTGAAACAATTCCAACCATTTTTAGGTCTAAGTCAACTTTCAGCCAGGCAGGCTAGATAGTTCAATCATCACAACATTAAAAATACTGTTCACTGTAGAACTCATGGGGAAAGACAAGTAAATCCTGTTATGAATTAATCTTAGATCCCATTTAAAGAAGTTTCAGGTGTCAAAATCAAATGGATTAAATGGATTATCTTTTTTTCATACTGCCTGCCCAAAATCATGCCACATTTGAGTTTGCTTAGAATGTGAATCTCTCCTTTAACTTTTGGGTTTGAGGGATTTCTGACTGCTCTTTTTTCTTCTCAGAGTAAATCCATCGGATTAGATGATCTAATCACTAAAGTTACCTTCATCCTATCAACTAACCATTTTAATGGCTTACCAGTGTTCCAAGTGCAACCGTGTACTAAAATGTATCTATTCAATTCCTCAAGATACTTGTGTATAAAATATTTTGACTTTCAAAATATGGGAATACTTATAACAAATATTTCCTTCTTTAAAAAATATCCCTTTTCAGGTTTTTATAACCCTAGATTCTGCTGGTCCCACACTTGCTACTTATGTATCTAATTTCCTGTATATTAAGAAGGTATATTCCCACTCAGGGTCTTGATGTCACAAAATTCTATTTCTATATTTAATCCCTCAGAGAAATTATCCTCTCATATTGCTTCAACTATTATTTTTATTCTGTCACTTCCCAAAGTCTTGAATAAAGCAGGAACTCAAGATATGTTTAAATAATGCTAATGACTCCCAGATTTGAATCTCTAGATATATTCTCATAAATCTTTAGCTGTTTATTCTCAATGATACAGCTCCATGCAGTAGTGTTTCATCTTCATTTCAAACAATGTATCTTTCCCTAATGAGTTTTCTTTCTCACATAACATATGTACCATGAAGAATATTTCCCATCGCCCTGCTACAATTCTTGGGAATTGTTTTTTACCCTAATCTTCTCTTTTCCCTAATTATTCTCCTCCACTTACATTTAGTCTGTCGTCACAATCCGGCCCATACTTCATCCACATTCCTCATTATTACCCTGTCCCTTTCACTGCCACATCCTAGCTCAACTTCTAACTACCTTACAAGATAGTAAAACAGCACTGATAAGGAACACTCAAGATTCAAATAGTGCTCTTGACAGTTGTGTGAACTTGGGTATATTATTTAGCTTTTCTGTGCTTCATTTTTCCCTACCTGTGCAAAGGGGTTAATAATAGTATCTACCCTATATGGTTTTTGTGAGGATTAAATGAATATATTTAAAGCATTCAGTACAGTGTCTCACATATAGTGAGCTCTATATATGCCTTGATGTTTCATAACTAGTTTATCTGCCTTCAATTGCCTTTTTTCTACAGCTCACCTACTACAACCAGGCTAATTTTCTTAGAACATTTCCCTTTTGTCCTCTCACTTTGTTAATGTGAAACCTAACATGACTATCTTGTGAATCCCAAGATCAAGCATTTAAGCCTCACATTTATAGCTCTCTATTACCTAGTTCAGGAGTCAGCAAAACATGGCCCACAAGCCAACTGCCTATTTTCGTATGTAAACTTTTCTTTCAACTTCTCTGTTTCATTAATATTTAACATATATTTATTGAGGACTTCTTCTGTACCACAGTACTCTAATAGCAGGGTAACATTAGGGAACAAAAAGAAAGCCTCAACTTTATAGAGTAGGTATTTCGTTTTGGAGGTCAGTAGGCCAAAAGTAAGAAAGCATACACATAAAGCATACATCTGATTGGTGATAAGTGATATGAAGAAAAACAGAGGTAGCTAGGATGACAAGATGGCAGATGAATGTGGTGCTACTTTAGATATAATGGCCTTTGTAATGAGACAATATTTGCATAGAGTTTTGAATTAGAATTCCTGGGTCTTGAACCACAGTAATGTTTTAGGGAAATGCAATACTGGAACAGAGGAAACTCAACCCTAGAAGAGGGTATCTCCTTAAATTTGCAACCTAAGTGCCTCATTTGCCTCACTTTAATCCCAAATCCTGCAGCCAATGACTTACGTGAAGAATATATAAAGACTTTGTACTAATCAAAAAGATAAAGACAATCCAGTTTTTGAAGTAGGCATTAAGATTTGATTGGGACTTCCAAAGAGGATATAGATCCAAACAGGCAAAAAACATACGAAAAGATACTCAACAAATTACTCATCAATGAAATGCATATTAAACCTGCAGTCATATACTATTACACACCCAAGAGAATGGCTAAAATTTCCACGTGAATAGATCTTTATTCAAAACCAAAACCTGGGAAGAACCCAAATGCCCATTATTTGGAGAACAGCTAAATAGTGATGTATTCATATAATGAATTGTTACCTGGGTAATAAAAAGAATGAATATCTGGTATACGAATGAATGTTTCGGTTCTCTAGGGTTGCATTAATATGTCACCAAAACACTTGGTGGCTTAAAACAACAGAAATTTATTCTCTCATAGTTCTGAAGGCCAGAAGTGTGAAATCAAGGTGTCATCAGGGTCACACTCCCTCTGAAGGCAAAGAAAGCTCCTCCGCCTCTAGATCCTTCCGAGGGTGGAGCTGTCAACACCTAATTTCATACTTCTGGCCTCCAGAACTGAGAGAATAAATTTCTGTTGTTTTAGCCACGAAGTGTTTTGGTGATATATTTAGCTTTTCTGTGATATACAGAATTCAAAAAGCCACAGATATACAGAATTCAAAAAGCCACTGCATGACTCCCTTTATATCAAAGTTCAACAACAGGCAAATCTCATCTATGGGGACAGATGTCACATTAGCGGAATAGAGGAGCAAAAGGCTGGAAGGGATTCTAGGTAAGTATAGTGTGACAGAATCATTCTGTATTTTTATCGGGGTGGTAGTTACATGAGTAGATAAAAAAGTATTTTTTTTAATTAAACAACAGTGTATATTTTGAGCATGACATGATTTAATTAGAAGAAATAAGACCACCATAAAGAGAGGACACATATTAGAATAATAATCACAAAACAGTTCCTAAATAAATTATTACTGAAAGACTGACCAGTTTAGAGCTAACTTAACACTTAAACCATTTTAATCAGGCAGACTGAAAAATGCAATTTAGAAATACCCAGTCTCATCTTTCAACATATGTGTTTGTCTATATACCTTAAAGAGATGATGGGAAAACAGGTCAAAGAGAAGCACTTTTCAGTATTTTGATATGATTTTTGTTTGGACCTTAACAGGTCTGGTGCTGAATATCAAAATAGGTTGATTGGGCTTTTGCCATCCTAAATACATGGTATTAAGATGAAATAAATTCACCTCTGTTAAGTAACATTTTTAAAACAACATATAGTAGGTTGATATGTGTAGATTTTTAAGAATGGGTTTCCTGAGCAATGTTATGAAATAGAGACACAATCTCATATTGTAGGAAAATTTTATGTAAATGGTGGCAACTACTGGGAAGGAGAAAATCTTATAAACAGTTGGCTAAACTCCATTCTGGTGGGAAACATCTCCTCAAAGCTGTCTTATGAACTTTTCTTTTTTTCCTGCTTCACTAGAAGGAAATCTTACAATCTTACGAAAAAAAAAAAAGAAAAAAAGATTATCAGGAGGTGAGATAATGGCAGATTATCGTATGTGTGACATTAAAAATGCTAAAAAATCTAAATGAAGCTATTCTTTTAACTTCAGTAAGTATTTAAATTTTTCCCTCTTAAATCAGATTAAAAAATGAATAGAAGACAGTCACAAATTTTGGGGACGAACATTAGAGGATTTTAAAATTACAGTGATAAATTATACATCAATGAAGAAAAATAAAAGGGTGATTTGATTCTATCTAAATCTGAAAGAGAAACAGAGTAAAGGGTAATCAATAAATACTGAAAAAGACTGATAAGTGCACACTTTTATGAAGATATTTGGCTTTCTTAAAATGTGAGCTGAACACTATATATTCTTCCAAAATTATTAATTAAGAAAATGTTACCTACTTAACTTTCTTGGTGAAGTTTTCTTTTTAACTTTAAGAAGCACACTGACTGTTTTATTTTCTGATTTAGAAATTTCAGTTTAGAGATATCAAGTCTAACCAGACCTAAATCTAGATTTTTTTCTTCACAGCTTCCTATGGCTCTTACAATGTGAGCACCCTGCCCAAAAGATGAGTGTGTTTCTAGTACTTAGAGATACAAAGAAAGCATTTTGTATCTAACCAAAAAAAAAAAAACATCATTCCAATACTGAAAGAAAAAAGGCCAGCTGTGTTGGATGAATTGAAAAACAACAGGTTAGTCTTCCCATAAAAGCTTTAAGAATGCATTTGATTAGATGTAGTTTTCCCTGCTGCTGCCCACTCTACAATCTAATCCCCTCTTAACATACAACTCCATTCACTGGTTCTGAAAATGAGTAGACTATGGTTACTTACAAAATTTCACATAAGATCAAAATTTTTTTCATATGAAGTGACTTCATTACATACTTTACTATCAATATGTAATATTACAGATAATATAGACAGATAAGATACACTTCATTAGAATTTTATATAGATGTTAGTACCTATCTGTATATTTTAAAAAGCCATCAATTTGCAGCAAAACAGACTCACAGATATAATAGCAGTACACTCATAGACACCAAGAAGGGACTAGCAGTTACCAAATGGGAGTGGCTGGGGAGAATAGTGGGAGAAGGAGAAGGGGATTAAGGGGCACAACAATTCAAAATCACAGTATAGGTTGGTCATGGGGATGGTAGTACAGCACGGAGAATACAGCTAATGACTCTATAACATCTTACTATGTTGATGGACAGTGACAACTCTGGAGGGGGTGAGGACTTGATAATATGGGTGAATGCTGAACCACTGTGTTGTATATCTGAAACCATCATAAGATTGTATATCAATGATACTTTAATGAAAAAAAACCCATCAGTTTGTTAAAATAACCTTTACTAATAAAATTTTTTATGATCACTATATTGAACACTTAAAACCAACATAATAACTGTATGCCAACTATACTTCAATTAAAAAAACCCTTATATGTGACTTTTATCAGAATGCACCAACATGAAAGGTTACAGTAATGTGATAACATAACTGGAGAAATAATTACCTACATTAAAAAAATTGTTTATTGAAGTGTAATCAACATAATATTGCACTAGTTTCAGGTATACAATATAATGATCTGACACTTATATACGTTACACAAGGTTCATCACTGGAAGTGTAATTACCATCTGTCACCATAGAAGTTACTATAATATTATTGACTATATTCCCTATGCTGTACTTTTCATCCCTGTGACTTCTTTTAAAACTGGAGGTTTAAACCTCTTGATCCATTCACTTATTTCACCGATCCCCCACTCTCCTCCCATCTCAGACAACTATCAGTTCTCTGTATTTATAAATCTGTTTTTTGTTTGTACATTTGTTTTGTTTTTTAGTTTCCACATATAAGTAAAATCATGGTATTTGTCTTTCTCTAATTTCACTAAGCATAATACCATCTAGGTCCATCCATGTTGTCACAAATGGAAAGATTTCGCTCTTTTTTATGACTCAGTAATATTCCAGTGTGTGTGTGTGTGTGTGTGTCTGTCTGTCTGTCTGTCTGTGTGCATACATACACGTTTTCTTTATCCATTCATCTGTTGATGGACACTTAGGTTGCTTCCATGTCTTGGCTATTGTAAATAATGCTGTATTAAACACAGGGATGCATATACTATTTTCTTTAAAGCTTTTATATATATACAAACACATTAAACTGGCTTTCACTTGCAGTGCAATCAATAATAGCCATTAGTTTGGTTCATGTGGATTCAGCAGAATTATAGCACAGATGTTCGATTTTAAAGTTGTAGTTTAGCATAGTTTTTCTTGGCTTTTCCTGATACTGAATCTGTAACTTTAAAAAACACTTTTTTCTAAGCTGATAATATATATATATACATATATAACTGTATTCCACACTTAACTACAAATCACAAATCTTTACACAGAACTAATTCAGTATGTAAACCTAAGATATACATAACTTAGAACACTATAAAATGTAACTAAATTCCTTAAAACTTTTCTCAAAATATTGTTTTCCCCACATTTCACACAAAGGCAACTGCAATGTCCAATGGAACGGTAACACCTGCAGGAAAAGATCCAGTCTGGAAACTGCTGGTACTATCAATTCATGATGAGATTCTCAAACATCAAGCACTCCTTCTCCCCCTTCCTGTACACTCAATCAATGAAATTGAAGAAAACAGAGCTTAGAGTGTTCATGCTGAACTCCCACAACTATAAAGCTGAACCTCTCTCACCCTCTAAAAAATACTGTCCTTCAGAGAACAGGCTTTAACACACGTTCATGTGCTTACTGCTCTTAGCTAGGAGTTCCAGATAGGATAACTGCTCTGTGATACATTTAACCTTTATAAAAAGGTTTATATTTTTACAAAATGCTTCCAATTAAATAAGAACTAAGTAAGATGTTTACAACCAAATAACACTAAAACAAGAGACACCTGCAATGTTTAAACTACATGAGGAAGAATATGACCAAGGAAAAATATATCACATATGAAAATGCTTACAGACAATTAATTTGATAGGCAAAAACACTGCAAATAATGAAGTACAATATTGTTTACACAATGATCAGAATTTTCTCTAAAAATTTATTTTTAAAATAAGTGGACATTTAAAAATGACCTGGACTGTAATTCATGATTTAGAAAAAATAATCTACTTCACTTTGTTGATATTTTTCAAAGTGTTCTTAATATTTTTAAAAGCTTTTGATATTGAAAAGGAGTTTAAAATTTCTTTAGCAAGTTACTAAACCACTAAATCCTGTCATATAAAGGGAAAACTATCTAGTTGGCTGATCATACTGTGCTGGCAATTTCTCAAACATCTGCTAAAGGTCAGATTCCATTTCATGGAACCAATCAATGGAACTATACAATTCTCCTAGCACTGTAAGAAGCTAAACAAAGAACACTATTTTACATAAGTAATGAAATAAAACCTTACCTTTGTAATAAATAGTAGTGAAGTCTATCTCTTTCTCATTACAGAATTCACACACTTAAAAAAAGACTACAAAATTCTATTTGTATTTTATTCTAAAATTGTTTATTATGTTCATGAAATATGCACAAAAATCCTTCCATGTGGCAAAAAAATACATAATCGATTTTTTGAATTTCACAGCCCAAAAAAGCACTATATGTTCAAATTAATTTTTAAGGATAATTTTGACACAAAAATAATATAGTATGATTTTTTTATGAGTTGAAAATGTTAATAGGTCACTTAATTCAATGAGAATAATTCATTTTATAACTAATTCACTTTAGATGACTGAGCTTAGAAGAAGCTATATCATTAAAAACTAAACTTCATAAGAACATTGAGATTTTTCTATGACCATAGAGACTAATGTCACCTATTTTGAAAAAATTCTGAGCCTAATCATCTTGAAAACATTCCACAAATTACAACTCTGGGAACTTGATCAATTATTTAAACAAGTAATGAAACACAAGTTTACTACAGAATTAGTTAAATACTACAAGAAGCATTTTCAATGTACCTATGTAGATGAAGTACTACTTTATTGTAACTTCTATTTTTTAAGACAGAGGTATTAAAGCTAAATTTAAAAGTTTAAGTACTTTTTCTCCTCAAAGTTCCACCCTGTCTGTTAAATACCTGAAGTGCTGCCAAAGTTCTGATAAATATATTGTAGCTATGAAATGATGGTAAACATTAAAAATGTGCCCTTTTATATAAGCCTACCCAATTATGAATGGAGAGTTTTAAATCTTAGATTAAACACTTTTCCAAAGGCCCTCAGAAAATCAGTGAGCAAAATTTAAATGATCAAGGGACTGTTTGAAGCTTTTTTCAAAGTTTAATGTTGACATTTTTATGTAGCATAGGGAATTTATCTACTTTAAAAATGTTAAAGCTACTAAGAAATGGATTATATAAAACCCTATATGTGATCATGTTTTATACACACACACACTCTAAAGAACTACCAACACATTATAGGTGTAAATAATTTCCTTCCAAACAATGAAAAATAGAGAACTTACCTCAAATGAAACTATTAAGAGAAGTTGGGTCCTGAATATTATTCAGTCATAAAAAAGAAAGAAAATCTTGCCATTTGCAAAAAAAAAAGGATGGACCTAGGGGTTATTTACATTCGGTGAAATAAGCCAGGCAAAGAAAGACACATACCATGACTTCATTTTTATACAGAATCTTAAAAAAGCAAAAGAACAAAACAGAAATAGACTCACAGTCACAGAGAAGAGACTGGTGGTTACCAAAGGGGGAGAGGGTGGGGTGGGTGGGTATAATAGGTGAAGGGAATAAGAGGTACACAATCTCAATTATTACATAAATTACTCATGGGGATAAAAGTACAGTGTAGAAAATATAGCCAATAATACTGAAATACTTTTCTATGTTGACAAGATAATCACTACACTTACTGAGGTGAACTTTTAATAATGTAGGTAACTGTCAAATCTCTGTGGTATACTTGAAATCAATATAACATTGTATATCAACTATACTTCAGTTAGAAAAAAAAAGTTGGATCCCAAACAATCCAATCCTTCAGTAAGACAACTGAAATAAGACAGGTTGTCAAGTTAGAACCACATCATTTTCCTGTGTAATACTATTTTTAAATTTTTTAATTAACTCAACTATTTAGATTATAAATTTTTTCTAATAATCTTCATTACCTTATAAAGGTTTACAATTTGGTTTTAAAGAAAGACTAAGATTGGGACTATGTTAAATATCTTCTAAGAATATTATCATCATAGGAAGATAATGAGTTGCCAGGTAATACTGATGCCACTGATCTGGGGACTACACAGAAAATTACCATACTGAAGGATACCTGTAACATTCAACCTCACAAAATATCTAATCTATCCTGCAAAGAGTTTCAAGTTAATCTCGCTTTAACAACACTCCACTAAACAGTTGTTCAGAGATCTCTCCGTGATTTTCCACTGCCAAAAGCATTAACATCCAGATTTATTAGGACTAGTATTGAAGGTATTAAAAGAAATAAAACCATTAGACTGTTAGTCTTATTTTTCTTTAATGGTTCAAGGAAAATTATGTCTACATATTTTTTAAAGCTATGCTAAAACCATTCAGTATTTGCTATGTACTTAAGTATCAGAGACTGCCAAGAACTGAGTAACAAAGAATAAAAGCTAACTCTGCCTAGAAGACATATATGTAAACAAGTAATCAAAATACCATGTAGGAATTTCGGCTTCCTGTATAATTCATACCACCACCACCTGTGACAATTAAATATCTACATGAAATATATTTCGTGTTTGGGCTTTTTTTTTTTAAAGCCAAGGGCTAACAAGACAGAGACGAATTACTGAGCCAAGAAACTGAAGAGATGAAAAATCTAGAGATAAATAAACAAAAAACACTGTCAGCAACTTTTGTCCTGAGGTTGAAAGGCCAAGCAATACACAAAATCCAAACTTAACTGGTGGTCTCCCAGGCTACATCTAACAGATCTGGGAAGCCCAAATCTAGGGCCCACCAAAGGTAAGGACCATGGCAACCACTCTTAACTTAGTTAGACCTCTCAGAGTTCTATATCCTAGGAGCAAGAGTGACCCAGAATTAAATCACCTCTTATATCATCTAAAGTCCAGCTTTGATTAATCACAGTGGCTCAGAAAATCTCAAATCACACTTAGAATAAAATAGTTAACAAGACGACGTCTGTTATCAGGCACCTGGATAAATCAAATACAAATACATACAACAATCATAAGACCCATTCTACTGTAAAATATTTTTTAAGAGAAATGAAGGCATATTTAAATAGCAAATTCATTTTTAATAGGAAAAACTGGAAACAACTCTGTTGTCCATCAACTGGTGGATGGACAAGCAAACTATGGTATATCCATATAATGGAATACTATTCAGTTATATATATGAAGAAATAAATTACTAATCCATGCAACAATGTGGATATATCTCAAAATAATTATGCTAAGTAAAAGAAGACACACGCAAAAAAGAACATATATGATTACATTTATACAGAATTCTGGAAAATGCAAACTAATCTATAATAACAAAAAGCAGATCAGACATTGCTTGAGATTGTGAGGAGGGGTGGCTGGGAGGGCAGGGAAAACAAATAGATCCCACGAAACTTTGGGGATTAAGAGATGAGTTTGTTTTCTTGATTATGTTGGTTTTACCTTGGTTTTATGTATGTTTATATATGTCATTTAAATGTGTAGTTTATTGTATGTCAGTTATACCTCAAAGCTGCCGAACATTCTTAGACAAGAAAAAGTACAAACCAAGAAAATGTGCTATTGTTGTATTTCTGAAAATAAGATTGATCTTAATTGCATTTTAAAGAGGATGATTTAAGAAGAGTAGGAAAATGGATGTACTAGAGAAAGGTAAACCTGAAGGATAAAAAAAAGAATGTTCACCCAATTTAAATGAAGAAAAGAATACAAAATAAAAATGTTTTTATACATATTTTTATTCATACTAATGAGAAAAGATGGGGAAAAGCAGCATAAAAAGCATTTAAGTTCTAGGAATTGAACAATACAGAGGGGAAATAGTGTAACCTAGTCAGAGATACCGATTCAAGTCCACGTAAACCATGTCCAGATAATTCATGCTGAATTCTATCAAAAACACTGGTCTGATTATTTTTCAATTAAAGTAATTTAACAATTAGGATTACTTAAATTTTGTTTTGTCTATTGACCCCATTCTTAAACTTGCAGTGTCTCCAGATACCTTTTTCTAAAATACCACTTTAAGAATTACAGACATCTGTTCAATCTCTTGATGGTTTCTTTTCTAATACTCTAAATTACTTTAGGCTAGTATTCAAGATCCTCTATAAGCTCATCTTCATACTTTTATAGCCTTACCACCCCTTGACAAACTTTCCAGTTAGGCCAAATAATCTATTTTTAGCATTAAAAACAGTCTTTCCTCTTCTTACCTCTGCCTGTGGCTCTCAAACACCAATTTCCTAAAACATCCTGCCAAACTGCTCCTCATATCAATATCACATATTTGGAATATCAATTAAAATCCCATATTCTCTGTGACACACTCAACCTAGAGAGAAATATTTGTCTATACCTCTGAACATTTGATTTCAACTCTTTCCACTTGGCATAAATAATTTCCTGACCTGAATAGTCTTCACATATAAATTACCTTTAATCATTCAACTGCGGTTATAACTTAACACTTATTATTGTCCATAATGCCTTTCACAAGATTCACTGTTTTATTTGTGCCAATATATAACACATTGCTATTTTAGTCAGATCCACTTTCATTCAGCAAAAGAACAAAATCCCCTGCTTAACAGTTGCTAGCTTTAGTTTAATATTAAATTTTTCCAGAAAAGAAAGAGGCTTTTAATAGACTGAAAAATTGAAGATTGTAAAATATTTTTTTCCACTTGGCCTTCTAAATATCACTTTCTCCTGATTTTCCTTACCTCCCCGGTCCTTTAAACATTGCTCCAGGGCTCAATCCTTAGCCATCTCTATCTACACTCACTCTCTACTTATTATCCACTTCCACAGCTTCAAATGTTGTCTGTATCTTGAATACTCCCAGATTCTCCAGTCTGGACCTCTCTCTTGAACTAATAGATATGACAGTTTGACCAAGAGCTACTTCACTTAAATGCTAATAAATATCTCTATCTTGACTTACCTTTTTTTTTCAAACTTGACGTATCTAAAATTCAAATTTGTGATCCCAGCACCACCACCACCACCACCAAGTCTGCTCCCCCACCATCCTACTGGAGAAAATGACAACTCCATCTTTCCAGTTGCTAGAGCCCAACACCTTAGATCTGACCTCTAACTCCTCTGTCTTTCACATAACAAGCAGTTCAACAACTCATCCTTATCAATTTTTGGTTTGAAATAAATGTGAGTCTGAGCATTTCTCACCACCTCTAGCACTGTGAACTGCCTCCTAACTGCTCTCCCTGTTTCTGTTCTTGCCCACATATCCCAACAGTCACCTCTCAACAAAGTAGGCAGAGTGATCCTTTTAACACCACATCACTTTTGCCCTCCCATATAACTCAGAGCAAAAGCCTTAATCCTTTCAATAACCTATAAGGTCCTTCACACTGCCTCCTGTGCCCTTCTGCTCTTACTTCCCCCAACTCTTCCACTTTTCACTCTGCCTGTCATATTACCTTTACTGCTCTTCAAATATGCTAGGCTTGTCCTGGTCTCAGGAGCTATGCGCTTGCTCTTTGTATGCGTGGGGTACTTTTACTGAGACATATGCACAGCTGGATCCTTTTTTTCCTTAAGCCTTCCTCAAATCACCTCAGAGCGACATTCCCTGGCTATCTTATCTGAAATGCCACCTCCTCCTCCTCAACTTAAATACTTTATTTTCCTTTCAAGCATTTATCTTGCATACTACTTATCAATACTTTTTTATGGTCTTTATCTTTTGTCTCTCCTTCAGTAAACTAATTTCTATAGGGCAAGACTTTAGTCTGTTTTGTTAACTACTGTATCCCCACTGGCTGGTATATACAAGGCATGCAACAAATATTTGTTGAATGGACTTTAGTATTCCCCTCTCCCTATATTCAGTCTTTAATTGCTACCCAACAGCTGTCAAAGACAAGCAGACAAATGATATTTGAAGAAAATAGTACAGCAAATGGTCTTCAGTTACCATGAAATATATTCACACTTTTACTATACATTCAAAACTCCATCATTTTATAAAGCTGATCTTTAAATAGTCTTTTAGTTTGTAGAATTAACAGTAAGTTGTGGTGTAATGGTCCCACCCTGGCTCTTAACTGAGAATTATTTTTTTAAAGCCATATGAAAAACACCTCTACATAAAACAACAAAATTGTAATAAATTACTCTTTTCATTATGACAAATGCTATTTAAATAAAAATAACTTTTTTTAACTCTTTATAGAGCCACGAAAAATCATTCTTTAAAAACATGTTCATTATTTATCAAATAATGACCATTTCTAGCCTACAGTATATCCCTGACTCTCCCCATCTCCACATACATAACAAATTACAGAGTTACATTCCACAATTACCATTAATTCATATCTCTAAGTTTTGGAGAATATTTATATTGAACTCATCTCAGTTTATATATTTTTTTAATGTCCTATTTGTTTTGTCGATCTTACTGATAGTTATCTTTAATAAAAGCCACATCAAATTATTTTATTTAGGGAAAGAGACAAATATAGTGTATAAATCTCTGATGCTATCACATATATAAATCAAAGTATAAATTATAAAAATTACTTGTATGTCATGAAAATCACTTCAATGACAAATATACTGTAATCTGCTAGTCTAATTTGGCATTACTAAATTTCTCAACCAATTGCAAGGATGATGGTACTACTAAGCAAAGGAATGAAATGCAATGATTTCACCTTAGGTGACAGTGAGATATGAAAGCAACCTTAATCTACAACATACAAAGAGAAATATGTGTGCCATTGTAGGGAAAGAATAAAAATTATTGATGAAATCTTAATGATAACTACTGCTTATTTATTCACACCAATAAGAAAGCATAAGCAATTACAAATAACCAACCAGGCATTCATTTTTGCCATTATAATACCTCATCTGATTCTAATTATAGTTGATCCTTGAACAACACAGGTGAGGGGCACCGTCCTCCACGTAGTCAAAATTCTGTGAATAAACTGATTTCCCCAAAACTTTACCAATAGCCTACTGATAACATTGTCAATTAACATATTTTGTGCAATATATGTAATATATAGTACAATAAAGTTAGAGAAAAAATTTCCAAATTGCCACATATCTCCAAAAAATTTTCCAATGTATTTATTGACAAAAATCCAGTGGACCCACACAGTCAAAGCCATGTTGTTCAATTTAGGGTCTATGAAAGTTTCTACTTATTAAAGTTAAAATGCATTTTATGAGGATGCACCGAATAAAAACAGTAGACACAGCTTCTACAGTTTCTATGGTTTATCACTCAGCACACCTGGGATAACTCAGAAAGACCAGAACCATCGCATTACTGCCACTCTGTTGGTGTATCCTTTGATTCAAGCTATCTTCCTTGAAGACTGAGCCTTGAAGTTACTGTCCTTTATAATCTATAGTAGTCCTATAGTCTACTGTAGTCCCCAGAACACAGCTGCACACACAACCAGGTTTAGTAAAGGGAATATAAAAGGCAATGTGATAAAAACATAATTTCATTTAATTCTTACACTAACACTTCTAGGTAAAATATTCCCTATTTATATACATCAGAAAATGAAGAGGGGTTAAATCATTTTCAGAGATAAACAGGTAATAGTTATGAGGAAAGCCTGCTCCAAGTTACCTTACTCAACTACCTTACTCATGGAGGAGGGAAAGTGGGTGGAATCAGGAAATACTTCCTGGAAGAACTGTGCCTTAAAAGGACAGTAGAAATTAACCAAAGAGTAGGAAAATAAAACAAAGGATTAGCAGGCAAAAAAGGACAAACACCAGAAGATAAAGTGTAAAACAGTACTGTATATGTTGAAGAACTAAAAAGTTCTCAGATCCATGGGTTCAGGAGACCCTCCTTTTCTGTATGGTTTTAACAGAATCCTGGCAAGTCACCTCATTCATTAACTCTTAAAGGGTTCCTTGAACTCTTATTACTCAGAGGCAGAATAACACACAAAAAAATTGAACTCGAGTTACAGAGCTGGGTTCAAAAACATGCCATCACATAAACAATAAGTATGACCTTGAGCAATTTCCCAAGCCTCTATATTCCTCAGCTGCCACATTTGTAAAATTGAACTAACATCAGTAATTAACTCATAAAGTTAATATGAGGATGAAATAATACATGTAAAATGCTTAAAATTAAGATAATGCTTGGCACATACCAAGGGCTATGAAAATGGAAACTACGATTACCATTATGAACCCACCATTCCTCCCTTCCCTCTGCCTCAGACTTTTAGGTCTTTCTCTCAATCATCCTGTGTTGCATTCTCTCCTATTTCTATTCTTCAGTTTCACTTAAATGTTCTTTTGTCAGTTTTCCTTTTGCAAGCATCACCCAATGTTCAATAAAACGTGAGAGTGTTGCTGACTCAAAAAGTTAACTCCAATATATGCTGGTAGTGGAGAAAAACCTGACTTTTGCCCCTTTTGAATATTACGCTCAATTCTCTGCCTTTGTTTTTATTCCCATTATTTAATCTCTTCCAGTTTTTGGCCCGTTATTCTGTGGAATTAGTCATCCCTAATAAATATTTCTGTTGTTTTGGTCCTCTGATTGCTCCTCTTCTCACTGTTACAGTGTTGTTGTTTTTGAAGCATGGGGGACCTAAGAGAATATATTTTACACAACATTTACTATACTCAAAAATATTTATCTAGTACCTGTTATTTGCTAAGCACTGCTCTGGGGGCTATATGTTTAAGATGATACACATACATAAGGATGACTGGTCAAGGTAACTGGTGAAATCAACAAGAAACAGTCATATTTGATAAATAATACAGACAGGACTCCAAAATACCATCCAGAGATTCATAGAAGCTGATCTAGTAGAAAGCTAGGTTTTCCTATTATACATTAAAAATCACAATGAACAAGTCCAGAAACACGGCAAAATAGTTAAAAATACATTATACGCACACAAAAAACATAAAGAAAGTTTTGGATATATGAATGTGTGTATATGTGTGAATTCTCATGTTCTTTTAGATTTTTACTTCATTTGCCTCCAAGAGCCATTAAAATTTCTACAAAGAGGAGACTTATTAGTTCATTATATTCTCTACAACTTCTAGCAACTAAGTAGAACGTTATGCATAGTGTAGATAAAAATAATGGCCTGTAATTTAAAAATGTAACCGATTAGAAAATGAAGAGAAGGAAAGATGGCATAAAAATTTCTATTTTTGATACTTCTGGGAAGATGGTGACGTGAGCAGGGCGGCAGAAATCTCCTCCCAAAACTATATATATTTATGAAAATACAGCAAATACGACTATTCCTAAAAGGGAGATGAGAATACACAGGAAAGCGCACAGTGTGAAGCTACACCTGCGAGGCCTCGGCACCCCACAAGGCGGATATAAAGGGCCCTGCAGAGCGGCGTGGCCACAGCTGTGGAACAGTGGAGTAACAGTGCCACCTACAACATCCCCACAGAATCTACTCCCGGTGGGCGTTTTTTTTGCTTTTGTTTTGTTCTGTTTTGTTTTGTTTTCCTTTTTGTTTTTTCTTCTCTTTCTTCCTTTCTTTTCTTTTTTTTCTAATATGGTTTTTTCTCTTTTTCTTTTTAAAGTCTTAAAAGCCCAGCTGACATACGTGGCAACTACCAGCGATCACACCTATAGTCTGAAAAGACAGAGGAATATGGTCCAGACGAAGATTAACGACACAACCCCAAAGAGGGAGCCTGAAGGGATGGAAATGCACAGTTTACCTGAAAAAGAATTCAGAACAAAAGTCATAACCATGCTGATGGAACTACAGAGAAATGTGCAAGAGCTAAGGGAGGAAGTGAGGGAAGTGAGGAAAGACAATGCAGAAATCAGACAAGCGATCGACGGACTTAATAGCAGACTGGATGAGATGCAACAGACTGTTAAGGCAACAGAAATCAGAGAACAGGAATACAGAGAAGCTGAGGCAGAGAGAGATAAAAGGATTTCTAGGAATGAAAGAATATTAAGAGACCTGTGTGACCAATCCAAACGGAACAATATTCGCATTATAGGAGTACCAGAGGAAGAAGAGAGAGAGAAAAAGAGATAGAAAGTGTCTTTGAAGAAATAACTGCTGAAAACTTTCCCACGCTGGGGAAGGAAATATTCTCACAGTCCATGGAAGCCCACAGATCTCCCAACACGAGGGACCCAAGGAAGACAACACCAAGACACATAATAATCAAAATGGCAAAGATCAAAGATAAAGACAGACTATTAAAGGCAGCTAAAGACAGAAAAAAGATCACCTACAAAGGAAAACCCATCAGATTATCATCAGACTTCTCAACAAAAACCTTACAGGCCAGAAGAGAACGGCATAATATATTTAACGTAACGAAACAGAAGGGCCTCGAACCAAGAATATTGTATCCAGCACGATAATCATTTAAATATGACGGAGGGATTACACAATTTCCAGACAAATGAAAGTTGAGAGAGATTGACTCTCATAAACCACCACTACAGGATATCTTAAACAGACTGCTCTACAGGGAAGCACCCCTAAGGCTAAAAAGATGTCACCAGAGAAAATAAAATCATAGCAAAGAAAGCAGACCATTCAAATACTAATTAAAGGCAAACAATAACACAACTAGTATATAAAGAATGGAGGAGAATGAATAAGAAGGGAGAGAAATAAAGAAACATCAGGCGGTGTTTACAATAACTTAACAAGAAAGTTAAGTTAGATTGTTAGATAGTAAAGAAGCAACCCTTGAACCTTTGGTAACCATGAATCTAAAGCCAGCAATGGCAAAAAGTACATATCTATTGATAATCACCCTAAATTAAATGGACTGAATGCACCAATCAAAAGACACAGAGTAACAGAATGGATAAAAAAGCAAGACCCATCTATATGCTGCTTATAAGAGACACACCTCAAACCCAAAGATATACACACACTAAAAGTGAAGGGATGGAAAAAGATATTTCATGAAAACAACAAAGAGAAAAAAGTAGGTGTTGCAGTACTTATACCACACAAAATAGACTTCAAAACGAAGAAAGTAGCAAGAGATAAAGAAGGACGTTACATAATGATAAAGGGGTCAGTCCAACAAGAAGACAAAACCATTATAAATATATATGCACCCAACACAGGAGCGCTAGGATATGTGAAACAAATACTAACGGAATTAAAGGAGGAAATAGACAGCAATGCATTCATTTTAGGAGACTTCAACACACCACTCACTCCAAAGGACAGATCAACCAGACAGAAAATAAGTAAAGACACAGACGCATTGAACAACACACTAGAACAGATGGACCTAACAGACATCTACAGAAGTCTGCACTGAAAAGCAGCAGGATACACATTCTTCTCAAGTGCACATGCAACATTTTCCAGAATAGACCGCATACTAGGCCACAAAAAGAACCTCACTAAATTCAAAAATATTGGAATCCTACTAACCAACTTCTCATTTCACAAAGGTATAAAAGTAGAAATAAAATTTAGGAAGAAATAAAAAAGGCTTACAAATACATGGAGACTTAACAACATTCTCCTAATTAATCAATGGGTTAACGACCAAAACAAAACAGAAATCAGAGAGTATATGGAGACTAATGACAACAACAACACAAAGCCACAACTTCTGGGACGCAGCAAAGGCAGTTCTAAGAGGAGAGTATACTGCAGTCCAGGCCTATTAAAAGAAGGAAGAACATTCCCTAAATGAATAGTCTAAAGACACAGTTACTGAAATTGGAAAAAGAAGAACAAATGAGGCCCAATGTCACCAGAAGGAGGGACATAAAAAAGATCAGAGAAGAAATAAATAAAACGGAGAAGAATAAAAAAGTAGAAAAAAATCAATAAAACCAAGAGCTGGTTCTTTGAAAAAATAACAAAATAGAAAAACCCCCAGCCAGACTCATTAAGAGAAAAAGAGAATCTACACACATAAACAGAATCAGAAACGAGCAAGGAAAAATAACAACAGACCCCACAGAAATACAAAGAATTATAAGAGAATATTATGAGAATCTATATGCTAACAAGCTGGAAAACCTAGAAGAAATGGACAATTTCTTAGAAAAATACAACCTTCCAAGACTGACCAAGCAAGAAACAGAAAAACTAAACAGACCAATCACCAGCAACGAAACTGAATCAGTAATCAAAAATCTACCCAAGAACAAAACCCCCGGACCTGATGGATTCACCTCTGAATTCTACCAGACATATAGAGAAGAAATAACATCCATTCTCCTTAAGTTTTCCAAAAAATAGAAGAGGAGGGAATACCTCCAAACTCATTCTATGAAGTCAGCATCACTCTAACACCAATACCGGGCAAAGACCTCACCAAAAAAGAAAATTACAGACCAATATTCCTGATGAACGTAGATGCAAAAATACTCAACAAAATATTAGCAAACCGAACTCAAAAATACATCAAGAGGATCATACACCATATTCAAGTGGGATTCATCCCAGGGATGCAAGGATGGTCCAATATTCGAAAATCCATCAACATCATCCACCACATCAACAAAAAGAAGAACAAAAACCACATGATCATCTCCATAGATGCTGAAAAAGCATTTGACAAAATTCAGCATCCATTCCTGATTAAAACTCTCAACAAAATGGGTATAGACGGCAAGTACCTCAACATCATAAAGGCGGTATGTGACAAACCCACAGCTAACATCATACTTAACGGCGAGAAGCTGAAAGCTTTTCATCTAAGATCGGGAACAAGACACGGATGCCCACTCTCTCCACTGTTATTCAACATAGTACTGGAGGTCCTAGCCATGGCAATCACATAAAACAAAGACATACAAGGCATCCAGATTCGTAAAGAAGTCAAATTGTCACTATTTGCAGATGACATCATACTGTACATTAAAAGCCCTAAAGACTCCACTCCAAAACAACTAGAACTAATATCTGAATTCAGCTAAGTTGCAGCATACAAAATTAACACACAGAAATCTGTTGCTTTCCTATACACTAACGATGAACTAACAAAAAGAGAAATCAGAAAAACAATTCCATTCAGAATTGCATCAAAAAGTATAAAATACCTAGGAATAAACCTCACCAAGGAAATGAAAGACCTGTACTCTGAAAAATACAAGACACTCCTAAGAGAAATTAAAGAGGACACTAACAAATGGAAATGCATACCATGCTCTTGGCTAGGAAGAATAAATATTGTCAAAATGGCTTCACTACCTAAAGCAATCAAGAGATTCAACACAATCCCTGTCAGACTACCAATAGCTTTCTTCAATGAACTCAAAAAATAATTCTAAAATTCATATGGAACCACAAAAGACCCTGAATAGCCAACACAATCCTGAGAACGAGGAATAAAACAGGGGGAATTACACTCCCTATCTTCAAGCTCTACTACAAAGCCACAGTAATCAAGACAATTTGGTATTGGCACAAAAACAGACCCACAGACCAGTGGAATAGAACAGAAAATCCAAACATTAACCCAAACATATACAGTCAATTAATATTTGATAAAGGAGCCTTGGATATACAATGGGGAGATGACAGCCTCTTCAGCAGCTGGTGTTGGAAAAACTGGACAGCTACATGTAAGAGAATGAAACTGGACTACTGTCTAGCCCCATACACAAAGGTAAACTCAAGGTGGATCAAAGACTTGAATGTAAGTCATGAAACCATAAAACTCTTAGAAAAAAACATAGGCAAAAATCTCTTGGACATAAACATGAGTGACTTCTTCATGAACATATCTCCCTGGGCAAGGGACACAAAAGCAAAAATGAACAAGTGGGACCATAGCAAGCTGAAAAGCTTCTGTACAGCAAGGGACACCATCAGTAGAACAAAAAGAGATCCTACAGTATGGGAGAATATATTCATAAATGACGTATCTGATAAGGGGTTGACATCCAAAATATATAAAGAACTCACGCACCTCAACAAACAAAAAGCAAATAATCCAATTATGAAATGGGCAGAGGACATGAATAGACACTTCTCTAAAGAAGAAATTCAGATGGCCAACAGGCACATGAAAAGATGCTCCTCATCGCTAATCATCAGAGAAATGCAGATTAAAACCACAATGAGATATCACCTCACACCAGTGAGAAAGGCCAACATCCAAAACACAAACAACAAAAAATTTGGCGAGGATGTGGAGAAAAGGGAACCCTCCTACACTGCTGGTGGGAATGCAAATTAGTTCAACCATTGTGGAAAGCAGTATGATGGTTCCTCAAAAAACTCAAAACAGAAATACCATTTGACCCAGGAATTCCACTCCTAGGAATTTACCCTAAGACTGCAGCAGCCCAGTTTGAAAAAGACAGATGCACCCCTATGTTTATCGCAGTACTATTTACAATAGCCAAGAAATGGAGGCACCTAAGTGTCCATCAGTATATGAATGGATAAAGAAGAGGTGGTACCTATACACAATGGAATATTATGCAGCCAGAAGAAGAAAACAAATCCTACCATTTGCAACAACATGGATGGAGCTAGAGGGTATTATGCTCAGTGAAATAAGCCGAGCTGAAAAAGACAAGTATTAAATGATTTCACTCATATGTGGAGTAAAAGAAGAAAGACAAAAACTGAAGGAACAAAACAGCAGCAGACTTACAGAACCCAAGAACGTACTAATTGTTACCAAAGGGAAAGGGACTGGGGAAGATGGGTGGGAAGGGAGGGGTAAGAGGGAAAAAGGGGCATTACGATTAGGAGATGTAATGTTGGGGGGACAAGAGGAGGGTGTACAACTCAGAGACGATAAGTAGTGATTCTACAGCATCTCACTACACTGATGGACAGTGATTGTAATGGGGTTGGTGGGGGGGACCTGATGAAGGGGTTGTTTAATAACCATAATATTGCACATGTAATTGTAGAATAATGATACCAAAATAAATTATTAAAAAAAATTTTTCTATTTTCATGCCAAACATATTCTTGCCCCCAAGGCAATATTCACATTATTCCCTTCTCTGGAATGTAATCTCTTCATCAAACACAAGTGGTACCTATCCTTTTTAATCCTGCTTCTCCATGAGGCCTTACTGTCACAGAATGTATGATGACACACTTTCATAACGCCCCTTCTTTTCATTTCTATAGCACTTAGCATTACCATATAATTAATCCTTAATTGTTGAGTGAGATTTTTTCCTTCCTAATGTCAAATACATGGTGTTATTTTCCAAAACTACTTTTCCAACAGTCTGATATTAATGGGTGTCCTGCAATTCATTCTGACTCTGTCACTACTGGAGTTCACATCAGACTTTACAGGTTTAAGGGCTTAGTCCCACAAGACTGGTGTCACTTCAGTCACCTGTCAAAAGTATGGATGCACTAGTACTTTTGACTAACCAGTTATAATAAACTGGGGGTTCCCATGACCCCATTCTCTCAGGATTACTGATTTCCTGTAATAATTAACAAAACTCAGGAAAGCACTCTATCCTAACTATAACCAGCTTATCATAATGGATGTAACTGAGAGCCAAATGGAAGAGATACACAGGGAAAGAGGAGTGGAAGATGGCACTGCCATGCCTTCCATGGGTGCCCCACCCTCCCAGCACCTTGATGCTGGTCATCAACTCAGAAGCTCTCCAAACCCCATTGGTTTTGGAGTTTTGAATGAAAGATTCATTACATAGGCATGATTGTGGCCATTGGTGATTAACTCATCTTCAGCTCCTCTCACCCGTCCAAATGTTGGGAATGTGGGGTTGAAAGTTTATTGCTTCTAATTAGGGCTTAGTCTTTGTGTTGACCAGCCCAAACCTGAAGTTATCCAGGGGCTCATAAGAGGTCACCTCATTAGAACAAAAGATACCCCATCACTCTTATCATCACTTGAAATTCCAAGAGTTTTTGGAGCTCTGTGTCATGAACCAGCAACTTACAGTAAATATATATTTATTAAAACACAACTGTTTACTGTAGTATAAAGCAACAGTCAAGTATGTTAATCATCTCCCTCCACTAGAAGTATAAATTCCTCGAGAGTGAGTTACTTTTTCAATTTTGGTTTGGCCAACAATGTTAATGACTTAATAGATACTTGGCATTTATTCATTCTACAAAACTTCCTAAGAGACAGTGTATTAACAAAACTGACTGGATTTCAGGATTCATATATAAATATTACAAAGTTCCCTTTTATTGACATTATTAGGTATTTCATTATAAAGGAATAAATCTCAAAAGAATTAGAGCTAAATTTCAGAAAATTCTATGACTTTTCTTTGTATTTCAGTTAATTAAACAAATATTTATTGAATATCCACTATCTGATAAGCAATTTCTCAGTGCTGGGAAGACAGCAGTCATCAAAACAGGCAAGAGCCCTTTTCATCATGTTTAATCTTAATGCAGAACAATAAGAAAAGTGCTTAGTTTGATAGAAATTAGAAATAAGAGAATAGAGCAGGACAGAAAATGTTGAGGAAGGATGGAAGGGGGTCAATTTTAGATAATGTAGTCAGAAAAGACCACAATAAGCAAAGCATATTGATATCTGAACAGATCTACCTGGGGAAGTGAGTCATGTGGATATCTTCGGAAAGAGCATTTTAGGCAGAGAAACAAGTGCAAAGACCACAAGGGAGGCTACTATTTGGAATGTTAGAGGAACAGCAAAGAGGCCAATGTGGCTGGAAAAGAACACATAAATCAGAGAGCAATAGAAGATGAGGTCAAAGTGGGCTGATGAGGAACAGCATATAATGTACAACCTCTCAAGCCATTAATGAGGCCTTTTTTAGCTCTTACTCTCAGTTTAGATGTCTTTGAAAGCATTTGATCGTAGGAGTACCATGACCTGCCCAATTGGTATAGGCTCTTTTATGGGTAAGAACTAGTTACTAGGCTAGTTAGATACCTATCTGTTGCTAGTAACTAGTTATGAGCCTACTAGAGTTAGTCAGAATTTACTAGAAAATCTAGGCAAAAGATGATGCTGTCTTAGAATAGAATGGTAGTAATAAGGTGAAACATTGGGATTCTGGATGTATTTTGAAGGTAGGGCCAAAACAACTTTGCTGACAGTCTGGATATGTGACATGAGGGAAAGTTGTCAAGGACAACTTAAAAGGACCTGAACTAGAATGAGCTGCCATTTACTGGATGGTAAAACCTCAAAGCACTGCAGGTTTAGGGGACTAGTATCAGGAGATCAGTTGCAGACAAGTTTGAGATGCCCATTAGATATCCAAATGGAGACAATGAATGTGATGTTCCAATGTGAGTCTGAGGTTCAGAGGAATGGTCCAAACTAGGATATAAATGTGGGAATCACTAACACACTGATGGTATTTAAGGTCACAGGAACAGATGTAGTGATGAAGGACAAGAGGTTAGATATATATATTTTTTTAAATGAGGTCCAAGAAATGAGCCCTTAGTAGTTGTAGAAATGAGGAAAACTAGCAAAGGACACTTCAGAAGAAAGGTAAGAAAGTTAGGAGGAAAATAAGGTAAACATAAGGTACTAGAAGCAAAATGAGCAAAATATTTGATGTAAGAGCAGGAACAAATCATATTAAATGCTACTGATAGGACAAGTTAAGATGAGGGCCAAGAAATGACAATTGCTTTTGAAAGGAGACCATTTATGACCTCCATCACAGCAGTTTTCTTGGGAGTAATGGGGGCAAAAGCTTGCTAAAGTATATTCAACAGACAGTAGGAGTCAAGAAACTGGGGAGGAATTTGGATAATGTCAAACACTTTATATGTCAAGGGATCAAAGATACAACCGGAGATCACTACCTTGACAAAACAGGGATTCCAATTTCCTTGCAATCAATCACCAGGAAATTCCTTCCTATGCAACACAGTTTTTTTTTTTGTTGCTGTTGTTATTACTTTATTTATGCTTCAGGTTATTTGGAAGGGATTATTATAACTTTAGAGACAAAATATTTATAAGCATTTCAGAAACAGAGAAACAAAAGCTACCATCAACTTTTAAGTAAAAATCAATCTTCCCAATAGTCTCAACAAAAATAGGGCACTCTAAGTGTTAATGGCCACATTTTTAACAAACAAGTTTCTCAAGTTTGACCTTACACAGAGCCTCCCAAAAAGCATAGCACATCACAAAAGCACTCAAAGGTTTATAGCTTTCTTGACCTCAACTCAGTTCTTCTCCATGTTCCCACATTATTTCTACAAAGCTTCTCAGAAACCTCTTTATCACCAGAGTAAAATGCAACCAATTGTAACTGGAAGACTTTGGAACAGAAGAAGAAAAACATATAATTTTAAAGGGTACAAACTGGCCTGGGTTTAGATACACTTCCCGCTTTTATTCTTGTTACCAAAATCAACAAATTTCTGACCTCTTTTATTTCTGTTTGCACCACTAAGTGAATAGTCAAATTTCACTAAGCCTGTACACTTTCTTTCCAACATTCAGAGCCCTCTAACTTTAACATGAATCATAATATTCCACATTATTTAAAATGACAGAAATAACAAAGGTATTACTTTAAAATCTGAAGTGACATCTTTTTTTCCTATAGCTGCATAACTACTATCACAGCTAGAATGAGACAATCAGTGTAAGTGCACCTAATTTTGATACGTCAAGTATGGAGAAAGGTGGAAGGGGAAAAACACATTTGTTTTTTAATCACAAATTAAAGAAAAAAGCTCACTTCGAAGATAGTAAGATAAAAATAAGGATTTTTAAATGTATCCATTGTTTGTCAGTCAAAACTGCCTAAAACAAAAAACTTCCTTGAAAACAAGTCTAAATAAAATTTTATGAAAACCTGGATTAGTTTGTCCTGTGTAAAAAATAAAAAAGACCAGACAATAAATTAGAATGTATTAACCTACATTCCTTTCCTTCTTTTTGCATTTTTCCAATTTAGTAAAATGGAACATTTTCCTCATACATTTTTAAATTTCACAAGTAACTGCCTCAGTTAAGAATCCACAAAGTGATAGGAGGGGGAAAAGATGGTGGAGTAGGAAGGCAAGGTGGAAATCTCCTCCCACAGACACACCAAGGAAGTAACTACAGCAAATAACTCTGAAAACGACCTGAAGACTGCAGAACAGACTACAAACACCTGGTGAAGAAGCCAAGAACACAGAGACGGGTAAAGTGGCAGAACTAGACTGACTGGAACCCAAACCCATCCCCCATCCCAGCCCACAAGCAGGAGGGAGAGGAACAGAGAGCTGATAAGTGCACAGGACAACCCCAAGACATATAGTAATTAAAATGGCAAAGATTAAAGATAAACAGAGAATCTTAAAAGCAGCAAGAGGCAGACAGTTACTTATCTATAAGGGAAACTCTATAAGATTATCAAATTTCTCAGCAAAAACTTTACAGACCAGAAGGGAGTGGCATGAAATAGTTAATGTACTGAAAGGAAAGACCCTACAACCAGGAATCCTCTACCCAGCAACATTATCATTCAGAATTGAAGGTCAGACTAAAAGATTCCCAGATAAATGAAGGGTAAAAGAATTCACCACCACTAAACCAGACTTATAGGAGATGTTAAAAGGACTTCCAGATATGCAAATGTTCTTAAACCTAAATAAGTGAAAATAAATTACAGTAAAAATAGTAGACCAATTACTTACCAAGTAAGTATGAAGTTAAAAAAAAATAAGTTAAATCAATGATATACAAAACCAGTCAAGGGATAAACAAAATATGTAGACTATGGTATCTTAAAGTGTGGAGGAGGAAGAAGAAAAAGGTACTTATTCTTAGAATGTGTTTGAAACAGAGAGACCATCAACTTAAAATGGACAATCATATATTTAGGAGACTAACTATGAACATTATGGCAACCAAAATCCCAAAGCCTGTAACATATACACAAAAAAATTTTTTTTAAAGAAATCAAAGCATAACACTAAGAAAACCATCAAATAACAAGAAGAATATAAGAGATTAAGAAAGGTACAAAGAGGGACTACAAAAACAACCAGGAAACAATAAAATGGCAATAAGTACATACCTATCAAAAATTACTTTAAATGTAAATGGACTAAATGCACAATCAAACAACATAGGGTGGCAGAATAGCTAAGCAAGACCCATCTATATTCCTACAAAGACTCATTTCAGACCTAAAGATATAGACTGAAGGGATGGAAAAAAATATTTCATGCAAATAATAGGGAGAAAAAGCAGGAATAACAAAGTGGACTTCAAAACAAAAAAAGTAACGAGACAAAGAAGGTCATTACATAATAATGAGATAATTCCAACAACAGGATATAACAATTTTAAGTATCTTGTCACCCAACATAAGAGCACCTAAATATGTAAAATAAATACTAACAGACCTAAAGGGGGAAATAGACAGCAACACAATCATATTAGGAGACTTAAAAACCCCACTTACATCAATGTACAGATTATCCAGACAGAAAAAAAGGAAAAAGCAGCGCTGAATGACACACTAGACCAGACAGACTTAATAGAACATTCCACTGAAGAGCAGCAAGATACTCATTTTCCTCAAGTGCACATAGAATGTTCTCCAGAATAGATCACACATTAGTACACAAAAAGAGCCTTCATAAATTAAAAAACACTGAAATTGTATCAAGCATCTTTTCAGACCACAATGGTATGAAACTAGAAATCACTTACATGAAAACAAAAAAAAAACCTTACAAATACATGGAAGCTATACAACGTGCCTCTAAATAATCAATGGAACAATGAACAATCAAAGAGGAAATCATACATGGAGACAAATGAAAACAGAAACACAACAGTTGAAAATATGTGAGATGCAACAAAACTAGTTCTAAGAGGGAATGCATAACAATACAGGCCTACCTCAAGAAACAAGAACAACCCCTAATAAACAATCTAATTTTGTAACTAAAGGAACTTTAGAAAGAATAACAAAGAAAGGCCAAAGTTAGTAGGAGGAACATAATAAATATCAGAGCAGAAATAAATATAATAGAAAATACAACAACAGTAGGAAAAAAAAAACAAAGAAACCAAGAGCTCGTTCTGTGAGAAGATAAACAAAATAGACATTTAGCCAGACTTAGCAAAAAAAAAAAAAAAGAGGATATAAAGAATCAGAAATGAAAAGAAGCTACAATTGACACAACAGAAATTCAATGAATTATAAGAGAATTCTATGAGAAATTATATACCAATATATTGAACATAGAAGAATTAGACAAATTCTTAAAACATACAATCTTCCAAGACAAACCAGAACGAAACAAAAAATTTGAACAAATCAATTAATAATGAAATTGAATTGGTAATCAAAAAACTCAACAAACACAAGCACAGGACAGATGGTTTCACAGGTGAATTCTACCAAACAAGTATTCCAAAAAACAGAAGAAGGAATACTTCCAAACTCATGCTATGAGACCAGCATCACTCTAATACCAAAACCAAAAGACACAACAAAAAAAGAAAACTCACTAGTATGCCTGATGAACATAAACACAAAAATTCTCAAGAAAATATTAGCAAACCAAATTCCAAAAGACACCAAAAGGATCATCCATCATGACCAAGTGGGATTTATTCCAGGAATGTAAGGATGATACAGTATCTGCAAATCAGTGTGACATACCACATTAACATAAGGAAGGATTAAAAACCATATGATAACCTCAATAGATGCTGAAAAAGCATTTAACAAAATTCAGTACACATTCATGATAAAAACTCTCAAGGTAGATATAGAGGGAATATACCTCAACATAGTAAAAGCCATATATGACAAACCCTCAGGTTAAAATCATACTACATGACGAAAAGCTGAGAGTGCTTCCTCTAAGATCAGGAACAAGACAAGAATACCCACTCTCACCACTTTTATTCAACATAATACTGGAAGTCCTAGCCATGGTAATCAGGTAAGAAAAAGAAATAAAAGTCATCTAAAACTGGTAAGGAAGAAGTAAAACTGTCAATATTTGCAGATGATATACTATATATAGAAAACCTTAAAGACTCCACCAAAAAACTATCAGAATGAATGAATTCAGTAAACTTGCAAGACAAAATCAATATACAGAAATCTGTTGCATTTCAATATACCAATAACACTATCAGAAAGAGAAATCAAGAAAACAATTCTATTTATATTTGCATAAAAAAATTAAATAACTAGAATAAACCTAACCAAGGAGGTGAAAGACCTATACTCTGAACACTATAAGACACTGATGAAAGAAACTAAAGAAGACACAGACAAAATGGAAATTTATCCCCATGCTTATGGATAGGAAGAATGAATATTGTCAAAATGGCCATCCTGCCCAAAGCAATTTACAGATTGAATGTAATTCCCATCAAAATACCACTGGCTTTTTCAATGAACTAAAGCAAATAATCCTAACATTTACATGGAACCACAAAAGACACCAAAAGTCAAAGCAAACTTGAGAAAAGATCAAAGCTGGGGGTATTACACTCCCTGGCTTCAAGCTGTATTACAAAGCTACAGTAATACAAACAGTATGGTACTGGCACAAAAACAGACCCATACATCAATGGAAGGAATAGAGTCTAGATGTAAACACATGAATGGTCACTAATATATGAAAAAAGGATCCATAAATATACCATGGGGAAAAGACATGTCGTCTCCTCAATAACTGGTGTTGGGAGAACTGGACAGCTACATTCAAGAAAATGAAACTGGATTACTGTCTCACTCCATACACCAAGTAAACTCAAAATGGATTAAGGACCTAAATGTAAGACAAGAAACCATAAAACTCTTAGAAGAAAACAGGCAGGAATTGCTTGAACATCAGCATGAGTTATTTCTTTCTGGGCACATCTCCCAGGGCAAAAGAAACAAAAGGAAAAATAAACAAGTGGGATTACATCAAACTTCTGTACAGCAAAGGAAACCATCAACAAAAACAAAAAGGCAACTGAGAATATGTTTGCAAAAGATATATCCCACAGGGGCTATTATCCAAAACACATGAAAAACTCAACATCAAATGACATACAATAGAGGGATTTAAGAGGAGACTAGAACATGTAGAAGAGATGGTAAATGAAGTGGAAATTAGAGAACACCAAAACAAAGAAGGTGAGAAACAGAGAGGAAAAAGGATCACTAGGAATGAAAGAAATGATAAGAGAGCTATGTGACCAATCCAAACAAAACATTATTTGCAGAAGGAGAAGAGAAAGACAAAGGGAAAGTCTCTTTGAGGAAATAATTGCTGAAAACTTCCCCATCTGAGGAAGGGAACAGATGCTCAGGTCATGGAAGTACAGAGATCCCCTAACAAAAGGAATCCCAGGAAGACAATACCAAGATACACAGAATTAAAATGGCAAAAGATCAAGGTTAAGGAGAGAGTGCTGAAAGCAGCCAGTGTGAGAAAAAAAGACTACTTATAAAGGAAATCCCATCAGGCAATTAGCAGACTTCTCAGCAGAAACTCTACAGGACAGAAGGGGAGTGTCATGATATATTGAAAGTACTGAAACAGAAGGACCTCCAGCCAAGAATCCTCTACCTGGCAATATTATAATTTAAATTTGAAGCAAGTATTAAACAATTTCCAGATAAACAAAAGTTGAAGGAATTTGCCACCACTAAGCCAGCTCTACAAGATATGTTAAAGGGACTGCTACAGATGGAAATGACCCTAAGGCTAAATAGCTTTCAACAGTGAAAATAAACCCACAGTAAAGGTAGTAGACTAACTAATGACTAAGCAAGTATAAAATTAGAACAAAGCAAAGGAAGCAAAATCAACTATATACAAAATCAGTGAAGGGCTACACAAAAAGTGCAGTTCATGACATCCAAATGAAAAATATGAAGGAGGAAGAAGAAAAAAAAAGCTTTAAATCATGTTTGAAATAGAGTAATCAGCAATTTATGATAGACTAATATGACTAATATATAGTAAAGGAGCTATCCTTGAACCTTTGGTAACCACAAAACTAAAGCCTACAATAAATACACACATACACAGAATAAATTTAAAAAAAAGAAAAATCCAATTACAACACTAAAGAAATCCATCAATAACAAGAGAAGAGATTAAGAGAGGAAGAAAGGAACAGAGAGGAGCTATAAAAAAGAGAAAAAATAATAAATAAAATGTCAATTAGTACATATTTATCAATAATCCCCTTAAATGTAAATGGAATGAATGCACACAATCGGAAGACAAAGAGTGGCAGAATGGATAAGGAAACAAGACCCATCCATATGGTGCCTACAAGAGACTCATTTCAGACCCAAAGACATACACAGACTAAAAGTGAAGGGATGGAAAAAGATATTACATGCAAATAGGGAGAAAAAAGCAGAAGTAGCAGTACTTATATCAGACAAAATTGATTTCAAAACAAAGAAAGTAACAAGAGATCACATCAATCACAACATAAGTTGATCACTGGGATTGCTGAAGCACTCTGAAGTACATATGAAACCAACATAAGATTGTATATTAACGATACTTTAATAAAAAATAACATATACAATTTTTTATTTAAAAAAGCTCATCTTAAAAAAAACATAATGAGATAACACCTCACATCACAGTCAGAATGGCTACAATTGAACACAAGAAATAACAAATATTGGTGAGGATGTGGAGAAAAGGAAACCCTCTAACACTGTTGGTGGGAATGTCAAATGGTGCAGCAACTATGCAAAGTATGGAGGTTTTTAAAAAACTAAAAATAGAAATACCATATAACCCAACAATTCCACTTCTGAGAATTTACCCAAAGAAAATACATTCAATGATTCAAAGAGATATATGCATTCTATGTTTATTGCAGCATTATTTACAATAACCAAGATATGGAGACAACAAAAGTGTCCATCAACAGATGGATATAGAAGATGTACATATATACAATGAAATTGAAAAAGAAAAAAAATTTTGGTATTTACAACAACATGTAGGGCCGAAAAGGGTATTATGGTAAGTGAAAGAAGCCAAGCAGAGAAAGACAAATGCCATTATGAGTACACTTTATGTGCAATCTAAAAAAACAAAACAAACAAAATAGAAATAGACTTACCAGTGTCTGATGCTTACCAAGAAGAGAGGTTGGGGCTCTGTGTAAAATACGTGAAGGGGATAAAAAGTCACAAAATCTCAGTTTATACTATAAATTAGTCACAGTGATGAAAGTACATCACAGAGAATATAGTCAATAATAATGTGATCTTTCCATGTTGACGAACAACACTAGTTGGGGTGAGCATTTAATGATGTAGATAACTGTTGAATCACTATGTTACATATTTGAAACCAATATAATATTGTGTATAAACTACAGTTCAATAAAAAATCAATTTATTGAGTTATAATATGCATACAATACACATTTTAAGTATACGGATCATTGAGTTTTGACAAATGTATGCACCATTAAACCATCACTCCAATGAATATACAGATCATTTCTACCACCCAGTAGTACACTGGTAAATATTTAATAGCAGACTCTGGAAGAAAATGTTACGTTTTAACACCTACTGATTAAACATACAAATATTTTAACATACTGGAAGTAGGACACATATTACTGATTTAAAGTATGTTTATTACATAATTTTAAAGTAATAAAACAGATGGAATTCTTTATTACAAAATTTTTTCACTGACTTTTGTCACTGTATCTGTAGCCAACCAATGGTTAAAATTAACTAGTATAGCACTGACATAACTGTTGTTGGCTACTTTCATTTACTTTAAGGAAAAGACAGAACTGAAACAAGAAAAAAAAAGCTTAACCCTATCTACTGGTGGACTGCAATAAACACAAGATAAAAAAATGTTGAAAATCACCAATTTTAGTTCTTTTAAGGTTCCATTTATCATAAAAATTACATCTCTGGAGCACATTAGCTTAATCTTTTGCAGGAATATTCTCAAGTATCACTTTATGATTATACCTTTGATCCTTCATTACTAAGAAAGAGATCATTTGCTGTAATAATATTCATTATCTTTACTAACAGTTATATGCTACTTAATATTCCCTTTGTAAGAGCAGTTATAAATTTGTCAGGAAAAGTTTCATTTAAGAGTGTTATACTTCTGGGATTAAAGATGGCGGCGTGAGAGGTGAGACAGAGGCTTCCTCCTAAAACCGCATATAATATGAAAATATAACTGATACAACTACTCCTAAAAGAGCAATGGGAAAGAGTAGTGCGCCAAACTGAATATACCTGGAGACAACAGCAGACCTCACAGAACAGAGTAACATACTAAAGCTGTGGCCCAGCAGGACCCAAGCCCTTCCCCCACCACAGCTCACTGGTGGGAGGAAGAAAAACAGAGCAGGGAGGGAGTGGAGACCTGGGACTGCTAAATACCTGACTCCGGAGATATGCTCTGGGAGCACAAACCCACATTTCATGGTGCTTGCATGATATTCTCGTAATTAGGGGGTTGGAAAGCTAAGACACGCAGAATTCCTGGAGAGACTGAGATTCCAGCCGCTTATGGAAAGCAGGGATCCATACCTGGCTACTCTGGGAAAAAAGAAAGGCAGACAGTCCGAGAGACTTCCTAACAAAGAAGTCCTTAGCAAGAGGGCTGCTAAAGGGGCAAGGAATGCACAGAGCTTACTGCTCAGGAGAAAGGACAGGTAGACAAAACTGACCGGGTGCACTTTGCCAGGCAGGTTGAGAGCTATCACGATCTTCAGGTGCTCCAGCTTCCTGGCTGCGTACACAGCTCCAAGACCCCCTCCGTGATAGGCAGCCTACTGCGCCTTTCTCCTGGCCAGGACCACCTGGCTTGCGTAAACCGGCAAACACTACCCTGACATTAGACAGCCAGAGGGAAGATCTCTCCAGGGCAACTGCAAACACAAAGCATAGAGGCTTATACCTGTGTGCTCCGCAAACTGGATCAGGCAGTGGAGACAGGCATAGCAGCTGGGAAGCAGGAAACAGCTCTTTACTCCCACCAGGCACCAATACCACTCCCCTGAGACAACTGACATTGCCTCAAGGGCTGAGCAGCTCCAGAGATTGGAGTATCAGGCCACTAGAGGGCGCCATATGCAAATATGAAATGCCAAAGAAACTTGGTTCAGAGTAAAATTATTAACACAAATCCTAAGAAAGATTTAAATGATATCGACTTCATGACTCTCCCTGAAAGGGAGTTCAAAATAAAAATTATTAACATGCTCAAGGAGGTACGGAAAAATATTCAAGAACTCAGGAATGAGTTCCAGTCAGAGATCCAATCATTTAAGAGCACAATGGATGGGATTAAAAGCAGAATGAATATGGTGGAAGAGACAATAAATGAAATAGAAACTAGAGAAGAGGAATACAAAGAAGCTGAGGGACAGAGAGAAAAAAGGATCTCTAAGAATGAAAGAATATTGAGAGAACTCTGTGACCAATCCAAATGGAACAATATTCGCATTACAGATGGACCAGAAGAAGAAGAGAGAGAAAAAGGGATAGAAAGTGCCTTTGAAGATGTAATTGCTGAAAACGTCCCCAATCTGGGGAAGGAGATAGTCTCTCAGGCCATGGAAGTGCACAGATCTCCCAACACAAGGGACCCAAGGAAGACAACATCAAGACATATAGTAATTAAAATGGCAAAGATCAAGGATAAGGACAGATTATTAAAAGCAGAAAGAGAGAGAAATAAGATCACATACAAAGGAAAGCCCTTCAGGCTATCAACAGACTTCTCAACAGAAACCTTACAGGCCAGAAGGGAGTGGCATGATGTACTTAATGCAATGAAGCAAAAGGGCCATGAACCAAGATTACTTTTTCTGGCAAGGTTATCATTTAAATTTGAAGGAGGGGTTAAACAATTTCCAGATAAGCAAAAGCTGACAGAATTTGCCTCCCACAAACTATCTCTACAGTGTATCTTGCATGGACTGCTATAGATGGAAGTGTTCCTACGGTTTAATAGCTATCACCAGAGGCAATAAAACAACAGTAAAGAAAGTAGAACAGCTAAAAACTAAGAAAATGCAAATTTAAATTAACTATCCTCAAAGTCAATCAAGGGATCGATAAACTGTACAGAATATGATCCCTAAAATACAAAGAATGGAAGAGGAAGAAAAAGGAGAAGAAAAAAAAGGATCTTTACATTGTGTTTGTAATAGCATATTAAGGGAGTTAAGTTAGACTCTTAGATAGTAAGGAAGTTAACCTTGAACCTTTGATGACAACAAATCTAAAGGCTGCAATGTCAATAAGTACATACCTATCCATAATCACCCTAAATGTAAATGGTCTGAATGCACCAATGAAAAGACATAGAGTTACGGAATGGATAAAAAAACAAGACCAATCTATATGCTGCCTACCAGAGACTCACTTTAAACCCAAAGACATACACAGAGTATAAGTGAAGGGATGGAAAAAGATATTTCATGCAACTAATAAGGAGAAAAAAGCAGGAGCTACAGTACTTATATTACACAAAGTAGACTTCAGAACAAAGTCACAAGAGACAAAGAAGGACAATACATAATGATAAAAGGGTCAATCCAACAAGAATATATAAACATTGTAAATATCTATGCTCCCGCACAGGAACACCTACATATGTGAAACACACGCTAACAGAATTAAAAGGGGAAACAGAATGCAATGCATTCATTCTAGAAGACTTCAACACACCACTCACTCTGAAGGACAGATCAGAAAGACAGAAAATAAGGAGACAGAGGCACTGAACAACAAACACATTAGAACAGATGGACCTAACAGACATGTACAGAAGGCTACACTCAAAAGCAGCAGAATACACATTCCTCTCAAGCGCACATGGAACATTTTCAAGAATAGATCACATACTAGGCCACAAAAAGAGCCTCAGTAAATCCAAAAAGATTGAAATTTTACCAACCAGGTTCCCAGACCACAAAGGTATGAAACTAGAAATGAATCACGCAAAGAAAATGAAAAATCCCACAAACACATGGAGGCTACACAACATGCTCCTAAATAACCAACGGATCAGTGACCAAATAAAAACAGAGATCAAGCAATATACAGACACAAATGACAAAAATAATTCAACACTGCAAAATCTGTGGGACACAGCGAAAACTGTGCTATGTAGAAAGTATACGGCAATACAGGCCTACCTCAGGAAAGAAGAACAATCCCTTACCAGCAGTCTAAACTCACAATTAATGAAAGTAGAAAAAGAAGAACAAATGAGACCCAAAGTCAGTAGAAGGAGGGACATAATAAAAGATAAGAGCAGACATAAATAAAATCGAGAAGAATAAAACAATGGAAAGGATCAATGAAAGCAAGAACTGGTTCTTTGGAAAATAAAGTAGATAAACCTCTATCACAGTTATCAAGAAAAAAAGAGTCTACAAACATAAACAGAATCAGAAATGAGAAAGGAAAAAACACTATGGACACCACAGAAATATAAACAATTATTAGAGAATACTATGAAAAATTATATGCTAATAAACTGGATAACCTAGAAGAAATGGACAATTTTCTAGAAAAATACAACCTTCCAAGGCTGAGGCAGAAACAGAAAATCTCAACAGACCAATTACCAGCAATGAAATTGAACTAGTAATCAAAAACCTATCTAAAAAAAAAAACAAAAAACCTACCTAAGAACAAAATGCCTGGACCAGATGGCTTCACCCCTGAATTTTATCAAACATTTAGTGAAGACCAAATACCCATCCTCCTTAAAGTTTTCCAAGGAGTAGAAGAAGAGGGAATACTTCCAAATTCAGTCTATGAGGCCATCATCACTCAAATACCAAAACCGGGCAAAGACACCACAAAAGAAGAAAATTACAGACCAATATCCCTGATGAACGTAGATGCAAAAAATACTCAACAAAATATTAGCAAACCGAATTCAAAAATACATCAAGAGGATCATACACCCTGATCAAGTGGGATTTATTCCAGGGATGCAAGGATGGTACAACATTCGAAAATCCATCAATATCATCCATCACATCAACAAAAAGGACAAAAACCACATGATCATCTCCATGGATGCTGAAAAAGCATTTGACAAAATTCAGCATCCATTCCTGATGAAAATTTTCAACAAAATGGGTACAGAGGGCAAGTACCTCAACATAATAAGGGCATATATGACAAACCCACAGCCAACATTATACTTAAGAGCGAGAAGCTGAAAGCTCTTCCTTTACGATCGGGAACAAGAAAAGGATGCCCACTCTCCCCACTTCTATTCAACATAGTGGTGGAGTTCCTAGCCATGGCAATTAGACAACACAAAGAAATAAAAGGCATCCAGACTGGCAAGGAAGAACTCAAACAGTCCCTGTTTGCAGATGACCTGATATTGTACATAAAAAACCCTAAAGAATCCACTCAAAAACTACTAGATCTAATATCTGAATTCAGCAAAGTTGTGGGATACAAAAATAATATGCAGAAATCTGTGGAATTCCTAAACAGTAACAATGAACTAGCAGAGAGAGAAATCAGGAAAATAATTCCTTTCACTGTTGCATCAAAAAGAATAAAATACCTAGGAATAAACCTAACCAAGGAAGTGAAACACCTATACTCTGAAAACTACAAGACACTCATGAGAGAAATTAAGAAGATACCTATAAATGGAAATACATCCCATACTCATGGATAGGAAGAATTAATATTGTCAAAATGGCCATCGTGCCTAAAGCAATTTACAGATTCAATGCAATTCCTATCAAAATACCAACAGCATTCTGCAACGAACTAGAGAAAATCATTCTAAAATTCATGTGGAACCACAAAAGACGCCATTAGCCAAAGCAATCCTGAGAAGGAAGACTAAAGCTGGGGGGATTATGCTCCCCAACTTCAAGCTCTACTACAAAGCCACAGTACTCAAGACAATTTGGTACTGGCACAAGAACAGACTCATAGACCAATGGAACAGACTAGAGAGCCCTGATATAAACCCAACCATATATGGTCAATTAATATATGATAAAGGAGCCATGGACATACAATGGGGAAATGACAGCCTCTTCAACAGCTGCTGTTGGCAAAACTGGACAGCTACATGCAAGAGAATGAAACTGGATTATTGTTAAACCCCATACACAAAAGTAAACTCAAAATGGATGAAGGACCTGAATGTAAGTCATAAAACCATAAAACTCTTAGAAAACAACATAGGCAAAAATCTCCTGAATATAAGCATTAGCAACTTCTTCCTGAACGCATCTCCTCGAGCAAGGGAAACAAAAGCAAAAATGAACTCATGGGCCTACATCAAACAAAAAAGTTTCTGTACAGCAAAGAACACCATAAAGCGAACAAAAAGGCATTGTACAGTATGGGAGAATGTATTTGTAAATAACGTATCTGACATGGGGTTACCATCCAAAATATATAAAGAACTTACATGTCTCAACACCCAAAAAGCAAATAACCCAATTAAAAAATGGGCAGAGGATATGAAGAGATTGTTCTTCAAAGAAGAAATTCAGATGGCCAACAGACACATGAAAAGATGCTCCACATCACTAATCATTAGGGAAATGCAAATTAAAACCACAATGAGATATCATGTCACACCAGTAAGGATGGCCACTATCCAAAAGACTAACAACAATAAATGCTGGCGAGGATACGGAGAAAGGGGAACCCTCCTACACTGCTGGTGGGTGTGCAAGCTAGTTCAACGATTGTGGAAAGCAATATGGAGGTTCCTCAAAAAACTAAAAATAGAAATACCATTTGACCCGGGAATCCCACTCCTTGGAATTTACCCAAAGAATACTACTTCTCAGATTCAAAAAGACATATGCCCCCCTATGTTTATTGCAGCACTATTTACAATAGCCAAGATATGGAAGCAACCTAAGTTTCCATCAATAGATGAATGGATAAAGAAGAGGTGGTACATATACACAATGGAATACTATTCAGCCGTAAGAAGGAAACAAATCCTGCCACTTGCAACAACATGGATGGAGCTGGAGGATATTATGCTCAGTGAAATAAGCCAGGCAGAGAAAGACAAGTGCCAAATGATTTCCCTCATTTGTGGAGTATAACAACGAAGCAAAACTGAAGGAACAAAAGAGCAGTCAACTCAGTCTCCAAGAAGGAACTAGTTAAGTTACCAAAGGGGAGGCGTGTGGGAGGGCGGGAGAAGGGGATTGAGGGGTATTATGTTTAGTACACATGGTGTGGGGGATCACAGGGAAAACAGTGTAGCACAGAGAAGGCAAACAGTGAATCTGTGACATCTTACTACACTGATGGACAGTGACTCCATTGGGGTATGGGTGGGGACTTGGTAATACGGGTAAATGTAGTAACCACATTGTTTTTTCATGTGAAACATTCATAAGAGTGTATATCAATAAAACCTTAATAAAAAAAAGAAAAGAAAAAAAATGTTATACTTCCTTCTCCTTAAAAAATAACTGCTTTTCCAGGGGGAGAAAGACAAGTGCCAAATGATTTCCCTCATTTGTGGAGTATAGCAAAGAAGCAAAACTGAAGGAACAAAATAGTAGCCAACTTAGAGACTCCAAGAAGGAACTAGTGGTTACCAAAGGGGAGGGGTGTGGGAGGGCGGGTGGGGAGGGTGGGAGAAGAGGTTTGAAGGGTATTATGTTTAGTACACATGGTGTGGGGAATCATGGGGAAAACAGTGTAGTACAGAGAAGGCAAACAGTGAATCTGTGGCATCTTACTACACTGATGGACAGTGATTGAATTGAGGTATGAGTGGGAACTTCATAATATGGGTAAATGTAGTAACCACGTTGTTTTTTCATGTGAAACCTTCATAAGAGTGTATATCAATAATACCTTAATAAAAAAAACTGTTTTTCACCTGAGAAATCATTACAAAATAAAACTGATAAAAATCAAAGCTGCTCTGTAAGTGAAGGGGTCAAGGACCAGAATTTAGTACCCTAAGATTTCTTCCTTTTCTCCTATACCCTCTAGCCATTCACTTTTCCAAGAAACTTCAGAAAGCAATCCAAAAAGCTAGTAAGGCTTAGTGAAAATCACTTTGAAGATTAATGATATGTTAGCTCTTTTCATAAGCATATTTACCTTCTTTCTTTTCACAGCTTTAACTTTATATTTCAGTAGGATTTAATCATTATTTCCATAAATATATATGTATGTATGTTTAAAAACCTTTATGGAAAGATGGGACACAAATATTCTGTATCCACATAATTATTTATTTCCTTTATTCAGATTAACATCATAAAGTAAAATGGTTCCCATTAAAATAATTCACTTAAGTTATTAAAATATCCTAAGATATTTCGAAAGTTAAGGCCACAAAATACTTTTGGAAATAAAACTGGGGAAACACTATAGTGATCAATATAGTTTCATCAATGCAGTTTTGAAAAAAAAATAGTATGGTGCTATTCAAGACATTGTTGATCAGTTTACCAACTTTAAATTGCTTCTCAGTTTTAAATACTTTACCTAGTACTGTATTGCCTTGATGCTAAGACTCAAAGTAATAACAATTTATGGCAGAAATAAATACTGTATTAAATATACATGGTCATTATACGTTAATGCATAAATAGCAATGCATAACTTTATCCATATGTTAACATACTGCTTCCTTCTTTGATAGTTCTCTGAGCCTAAGGATGTTTTCTGAATATTAAACTCTTAATTTTGACAGATGGATCAGACGTTTTAGCTGGTGACAGTCTTAGGAAATTTATTAGTCCTACAGACCTAGGAAGCTTTGAAAAATTCTAAAATTTGTTCTAAGAATGACTTAATTTCTGCTACATGTTTTACTGTTTCTACCTTCGCTGGTCTGTGACAGAAAAATCTGTTTAAAATAAATTTTCGGTGGGCGGGGACAGCCACGTGACAATGCCAGGCTCCGCCTTCCCACCCCTTTCGGTTCGGGGGGTGAAAGCTCTTTGGAGACGTAAACATCTCCAAGTGGGCAGAGTGGGTTGGCCTCTGTCAGCCATTTTATCGCATGGATTGTCTCTGGAATAGGGTGGGGTAGCTTCCTTGAGGTGTGGATACACAAGAAAAAGGTGAAGTCAAGAGAGTGCAGGCTGAAACATTCAGGTGGTGAGTCCACCCCCCCTTAAAAGGGGCGAAAAACGGGCGACTCTGGGTGAGGGGCCGTGGGGAGGGGCGAAAACATGGTGGATGCCAGAACGCCAGCGGGCACTGCAGTCTCTGCGCAGGGGCGGGGTGATTAGGTCATAGAGTGGCTCCCAGCATTCTCCACGGCGGAGGCGGTCTAGGCTATAAAACTAGCTGCCAGGATGGCCAGCACCTCTGTCATTTCCATCTGTCTCTTGCTGAACTGCTCCAGCGCCTGTCATCGCCGTCCCTCCACTCCTGCCGCCCCCGCAAGGTCTTGCTGTCACCAAAGCCAGCTCTGGCAACTCATCACACCCAATTCTCTCAACTTTGTTCTCTGCCAACCGCAACCTTTGACGCCATGTCGGGTTATTCGAGTGTCTGAAACCGAGGCCGGGATTGAGGGTTTTGAGCACCTCGATCTGGAGGAATTAGGGCAAGGCCCCTGTCTGAAAAGAAGTTTGGAAATCCTGGGGAGAAACTAGTTAAGAAGATATGGAATTTTGATGAGCTGCCCAAATTTGAGAAGAATTTTTATCAAGAACACCCTGATTTGTCTAGGCGCACAGCACAAGAGGTGGAGGCATACAGAAGAAGCAAGGGACCACAGATACGTGATTTGAAGAGAGGTGTGGAAATCTGTATTGCAGCACCTGGAAGACTTACTGACTTATGAGAGTGTGGAAAAACCAATCTGAGAACTACCTACCTTGTCCTTGATGAAGCAGACAGAATGCTTGATATGGGCTTTGAACCCCAAATAAGGAAGATAGTGGATCAGGTAAGACCTGATAAGCAAACCCTAATGTGGAGTGCAACTTGGCCAAAGACGTAAGACAGCTTGAAGATTTCCTTAAAGAATCTTCATATAATGTTCATATAAATATTGGTGCACTAGAACTGAGTGGAAACTACAACATTCTCCAGATTGTGGATGTGTGTCATGATGTAGAAAAGGATAAACTTAGTCATCTAATGGAAGAGATCATGAGTGAGAAGGAAAATAAAACCATTGTTTTTGTTGAAACCAAAAGAAGATGTGATGAACTTACTAGAAAAATGGGGTGAGATGGGTGGCCTGCCATGGGTATCCATGGTGACAAGAGTCAACAGGAATGACACTGGGTTCTAAATTAATTTAAACATGGAAAAGCTCCTATTCTGATTGCTACAGATACTGCCTCCAGAGGACTTGATGTGGAAGATGTGGAATTTGTCATCAATTATGACTACTCTAACTCCTCAGAGGATTATATTCATTGAATTGGAAGAAGTGCTCGCAGTATCAAAACAGGCACAGCATACACTTTCTTTACACCTAATAATATAAAGCAAGTGAGTGACCTTATCTCTGCTTCATGAAGCTAATCAAGCAATTAATCCCAAATTGCTTCAGTTGGTCAAAGACAGAGGTTCAGGTTGTTCCAGGGATGCATGAAGGATGACCGTTGGGACAGATACTCTGCGGGCAAAAGGGGTGGATTTAATAACCTTTAGAGACAGGGAAAATTACAACAGGGGTTACTCTAGTTTGCTAAAGAGAGATTTTGAGGCAAAAACTCAGAATGGTGTTTACAGTGCTGCAAATTACACCAATGGGAGCTTTGGAAGTAATTTTGTGTCTGTTGGCATACAGACCAGTTTTAGGACTGGTAACCCAACAGGGATATACCAGAATGGTTATGATAGCACTCAGCAATATGGAAGTAATGTTCCAAATATGCACAATGGTGTGAACCTACAGGTATATGCATATCCTGTATTGCAGCTGTGTCTATGATTGGTTACCCAATGCCAACAGGATATTCTCAATAAGACTAGAGGTATGTGTAAATGTCTGTTTTTCATAATTGTTCTTTATATTGTGTATTTCCAGACAAGATAGTTATTTAAGAAACATGGGAAATGCAGAAATAACTTAAGTGCAGCAGTAATTATGGTGCACTTTTTCACTATTTAAGTTGGCTATTTCTCTACATTCCTGAAACAATTTTTAGGGTTTTTTTGTACTAGAAAATGCAGGCAGTGTTTTCACAAAAGTAAATGTACAGTGATTGGAAATAAAATAAATGAAAGCAATGCCTTCCAATAAAAATATTTGAAGACTGAAAAAAATAGTAATAAATAATTTTCATGGCAATACAGCAACACAGCAAACACTAGGAGACATCTGAAATGATGAAAAAAACAAATTCCACTTAAAATATAAATACCTGTTATGATACCAACATAAATAATTCCAAATAGGGAGACAACTAGATGAACAGACAACTTCACCACAGGTTTTCTGGAATAACTGAACCCACTCAAGAGGTTAATAAGATAAAAACTTTTCACAGTAAAACTAAGATGTTATTTGCCTTTTCCATTCTTATTCTCTTATCAGTGTACAAGCAGTTTTCTACCTGCTACATGTAGTATGGTAACACTGCTTTGACAGGTAATGGAATGTCTGCTTGTGTGCCCAACTTCTCACCTTTTTAATTATAGTAAATAAATATCAATAGGTAAACCCACAAAAATCAAAGCTCTATGGGATTCTCAACTTTTAAGAGCTTAGAGGGGTACTAAGAAAATTCTATGAAACGAAGGTCTCATGTTTGCAGGGAGACTACTGCCAGTATATTGCTACTTGATAGTCTGCCCAGTAGTAAACAAGTAGCTCTTGACATGAACTGTACGTATTGTGTCTTAATTTCAGAAACATTAAAATGTGGAATATGTATATCTTACTTAAAAGCAAAGAAAAGTAGTATTTCCAGGTTTACAAAACTGTGTCAAATGCTGTTAAATTGGATTTTGCCTTTCATGAACAGAAATGGAATAACTAATACTTTATATACCATTTGATTCATTAAGAATCTTCTCTCATTTGATTCAGTTCAAGGAACAAGCAATATACCCTTTTTAACAACAGAGGATGTGTCTAACATCAGCTTGACATCAGAAATGCTTTATCAGCAAATGAAATTTAAAAGAAAGCATGAAATGCATTTTATGATTTCATAAACACTGGCTTATGTTTTTTAAATTCCAACAAAAGACTTTGACTAACACCACAATAGTTTGCATAGGTGATTGGTGAATTTTAAATTTCAAGACATAGTGGCAATTAAGTAGGTCTAAACACTGGAGAATGGAGTTTGGACTTCATCAGATAAGCAAAGGAGAAACTACTAAAGTGAGCTAAAGGGAAACTCAGGATGAGTAATGTGTCCACACTGAATAAAAAAAATGGAAAAGGAAGAAACTTTAAAGTAGAAAGATTACATAACACAGACCTGTGGCAATGAAGGTTTATGCCCAGTAGTAGTACAGACTGAAAAAAAAATGGGTGGGAGGGTGAGTGGGAGAAAAGACTGCAGTTTGAAGGAAGAAATTTGCAGAATGAAGTATAGGCCTACATTCTAGATGGTAGAAAGGTGAAAGATTGAGTTTTCAAGTAAGTCTTCAAGATACAGAAAATACATTAAATTCACATACAGGTAAGTTTTGGACACATTATACCACACTCAAATGTAGGATATTCATGTAAAGACATCAAAGAAGGCAGAGATGGTGGATTCAAACTGAAGGCCCATGTTTAAATTGCAGACTTGTAATGATACAAAGTAGTACAAGTAAATTCTCCAGCGGGAATAGATTTAAAAAACAAAATGAAAACACAGTAAGCAAAGGACTGAATCTGTAATATTAAATTGAGAAGATGGGAGGAACTACATACAGTAAGGAAAGGAAGAATTTCCAAGAGTACTTGAATCAAGGGTCTGTAAAAGTCAAAAGCAAAGATTCAGGGAGAATATTTATCACAGCAATAGAAGGGGCTTTTTTTTTCTTTTTCTTTTTACTTTGAAAGTCTGAATTGCTAACCATTTGGAGAAGCAATAGTTGACTTCTTTTGATCAGTTTGAACTCTAGGGTATTTTCCCACACAAAAAAATTAAAGGTAGAGCTGATCAAAATTTACAAGTGCATGAAGAAATAAATATGTACTGAATTATTTCAACACCCAATATTGTAGCCTTGGGATATTTATTCTATCTCAATTTCTCCAATCATAAAAATCCAAATCCTTTGAATTTGTTTTTATTAGGCTCTGATCCCAAAATCTCTTTATAATATAATATTTCTACTGAAACCTTAGGCATTGTGCAGGTATCCTATAAATCCTCACTCCAACCCATTGCTCCTCACAGGCAAATGGGGATCCTAAATGACTATTCAAATATTTTCACACAGAAAATAATTTGCTTTCTTCATTGTTCTTCAGTATCATCATTTAGAGGTACTATAATATTTTTTTAATTGAAGTTTAGCTGACATACAATATTGTATTAATTTCAGATGAACAACAGTAGTTCAACAATTATATACATTAGAAAATGGTCAGAATGGTAACTGTAGTTACCATGTCACCATGAAAACTTACATTCTTCTCTATGCTGTATTTTTCACCAAGAGATTTATTTTATAATTGGAAGTTTGTACCTTTTTATCCTCTATGAACTAATCTTGATCATCCCAAAGAAACACTAAGCAGAAATCATTGTTCATATAAGAGAATTATGGTCCTTGTAATATAACACAGTATGACATAATGAAAAGTTTCATTAACTCAGAATTCAGAGGTTTTGGATTAAAGTACTCAAGAAATGTATGATATTCATTCACTTATTTGCCACTTAATGAACATTTACTAAATACCAAAGTACATTCTAGGCAGTGTAATAAATATGTGAAGGGAAAATGAGTATGAGTTTGAGAGTTGAAGACATTCTTTGTACATAAATTGAAAATGTCCAAAAGTAATCAATCAAATCTATAAAAGCAGGGAAATAACTTACAACTTTCAATTATTTTGAAATATCTAGAATTTTTACTTTCAAATGTGATGACATCCTTATATGAAGGTAGGAACAGAGTTTTCATGGTAAAATAGTCCAATTGCCCTAATAAAAAAAATTCTCTACCTCAAATTAATGGAATTCAAATATGTGCCAGAATGTATATATAACAAGTCAAAGGGGGGAAAAAATACTTTATTTTATTTCACACAGACGCATACGATCCACACTATTTACTGGTTGATTACCATTTTAAAACCAGCTAGTGGTTACAACTGCACAAGTTATGTGCTACCAGAGCTACAATTTACATACTCATTTTTTGTTACCTAACTCTCTAGGACCAATAACAACAATTCAAGAGACAGTGAAAACAAGTCTATGTTCTCAAATCAGACATAAAGTCTACCTACCTACCAGCTAAACCAATTTTCTCTATGGCTAACATACGCAGGTCATACTGAGCAATGAAATAAATATCATTCATTCATTCATTAACCATTTTGTGAGTAGACCAGAAATTAGCATTATTGATAGTGCAAGACAATGATATAAACTGCACTTACCTAAAGAACTATCCTAAAAATTATAAGAGAATCAAATATTACCAACTCAGCATGAAATTCAATGTAAGAGACAGTTGACCAGAAACATACAGAAAAATGGAAAAGAACTTCCTTGTAAACAAATCAATCATAAATCATTTTAAATTTCCTAACATTAATATTTTACTTATATCTAAGATATATAAGATTTGCAAAATAAGTTGTCTATAGGCACACAGTTTAGAACAGAATAAAATCTGCATTCCAAGACTAGCTAATCCCTAGTAGGTGACCATCGTAAAATCCCCCAAATACAAGCAAATTTATGTGTTTGATCTATGAAATAATACTTTTTGCTGCTTTTATGTATTGAAAAAACTTAAGTGTTTTAAAAAATACTCACTTAGCTTTCACCAATGATGCAATTCCCTAATCATTCATAGATTACTGGATGGATGCATAAATAAGTAAATCAATGGCTTAAAGGTGCGGAAGGAAGTAAAACTAAGAAAAAAATCAGTTTGTTTTTTAATAACCATATTATTCAAGGATAAGTAATATGCAGGAGTATTTTTCAACTGCCAGCTTTTCTTCCATACTAATCTCTTAGAAAAATTCCTTAAAAAGTAGGGTAGTAATAACATTTAACATGTTTGTCAAGGCAAGAACCTTCCTAAGTAACAGGGCAAAACATAAACTCAACATGCTAAGGGCTCACAATATATTTCATGCATTTCAACTTGAACCACTTTGTCCCCGTGAATAAAAAAGGTTCAGATAAATTGTTTTATTGGTTAATGTAATTCCAATACATGTAACCCAGAAGATTTTCAAGTCATTGTTTAAAAGTCACCAATAAAATATGTGAAATTATCTAAGCAAAGTCTAGTAAAAATTCCACCAATGAAGCCCATTTACTTAAGAGATCATATATAGGGATATTATCACTAAAACTCCTGGCATTAAAAAATAATTTTAGCCTTAATTTATTTTTATCAAATCATATACATTCATATTATAGAAGAATTAATTGCTACCATGGTGTGGTGGACAGAATAATGCCACCCCACATATGCTCATGTCCTAATCCACGAAACTTGTACCTATGTTACATTACACAGCAAAGTAGAAATTAAATTTCAGATGGAATTAAGGTTGTTAATTAGTGCATAAAGAAATTATCCTGGAATGTCTGAGTGGGCAAAATATGATCACAAGGGCATTTAAAAGTGTAAAGGATAGCAGGAGATTCAGAGGGCGATGTGACTACAAAAGAATGGTTAGAGAGATACAATGCTTCTGGCTTTTAAGGAGGAGGAAGAGGGCCATGATCCAAGGAATGTGGGCTGCTTCTAAAGACTAGGAAAAAAAAATGGAACTCCCCTAGAGCCACCAGAAAATAATACTTCTGCCACACCTTGACTTTGGCCCACTGAGGCTCATGTTATACTTGTCATCTACAGAACTGTAAAATAATGTTTGTATTGTTTAAACCACAAACGTTGTGTTACTTAGTTAACAGCAGTTACAGAAAATTAATGCACTTGGCAATTTTTCATCTATAAGACCAAAAATAACTGATCAACATTTGAGACAAATATTCCCTGTTTTTAAGTTTTGAGTTACCCTTCCAAATTATGTACAATAAAAACATAAAACTAAGATTTCTAATGAATTTGCAGGTTTTAAATTAGACATTTCTAATTTTTTTAAATAGCCTATTTAGCATCATTTTTAGAATTGATTAAGCTATTTAAAAATTTATTTGGCAGTAAAAAATTCTACAAGGGGAAGCATGGTGATACTAAACGGTTCCAAGTTTAATTTAGGAAATATGAATGTAAAAAAAAAAAGAAATATGAAAAAATAAAGTTTGGAAATAACTAATTTCCAAGCTAAAAAAACTTAGATTATAATGTAATAACAAATTTTTCAAATAAAGACTGTAAAATAAAGGAAAACTGTTGACGGTTCACAGTTATGGTTCAAAACACAGTTCCTTCTTTTTTGTGCGGGTATAAAATCAGCATATAATGAAGTGCACAGATATTAAGTGTGCAATTCGATGAGTTTGACATATATGTACTCCCCTGCAGCCAACAGTCAAGACAGGAAACATTTCCATCACCTCAGAAAACTCCTTCCCCTTTCCAACCATTCCCCACCATCCACATATATTTTTCATTTTTAAATATTTAACTTTATACCTTGTCTTTCACGAACATATGTAAACCCCTTTCTTTTATATCATATAAATTTTCATGTATGAAAGTAATTGTTCTGGATATATTTAACGTTTGTAACTTGACTGTCACCAAACCAATGATTTCATAATTTAAAAACTGTATCCTAATTTTCATGTACCTATTAAAACAAAATACTATGGAAAACACAAAATATTGTTCCCTGTTCGTTCTGAAATGTTTTTAACCCATAAAAGTGAAGACAATTTCGTATAACAGTAAAAGCAGGAGAAATAAATCATCGCTGCCTTTTATATAAACAAGTTACTGAATTACCACCATTTTTAGAACCATTAAGATCGGAAGTGTTTTAAGATTTTTTCTTCTTTTCAAAGAATAACCAAAATCTTCAAAATACCTATTAGCAAAACAAACCTATTTTGCAGTAGCAAGTGAACATTAATACATGACGGAAAAACCGTATCATTGACCACAGTCATAAAACGGGTTTACAAAACAGTAAGAAACTCCAACAAAAATATTAATATAGGTATGTACAGATAGATGAGGAAGTGAATCTGGACTGGTAAATCCGCATAGATAAAATAGGAAAAAAATATTTCCAAATTTGAAATTTTCAGTGAAAAATTAAATATGCCGGGGCACTAGCCAATAAATTTCATGGATTATGTATTCGTAAATCAACCTTGTCGAAGCCTAGTCAGTGTCTTGCCTCTCTACTCTGCTCCTTATCTCCAACCTGTGTCCCCCAGAGAAAACGTGCTTGGAACACTCTAACAGAGCATATACCGTCTTGAAATCGTGCACATTCCTTCTCTATTGAAAAATAGTGGCAGTGTCATGTGGAAGTAAAAGAAAGCAAAAAAAAAATTTAAGGTTCTGCAGCGCATTTAACATTTTGATTTAAAGTATTTCTTACTTGATTTAAAATCATATAAAACCCAGGACTGATGCTTTTAAAGCACTATTCACTTCCGACAAAAACCCAAAACACTACGGAAAAAAAATGAAAGGAAGGAAGGGGGGTTAATTTCTCTGCGCCCCCGTCCCCAATAAAAAATTTTCATTCTCATCGTTTACAGTTAAAAATCCAAGCATCTACCGTAGAAAGAAGCTGAACCAGGGCACCGCGACGGCCTTTGCCTGGAGAACATACGCTTAATCCCAAAACTGGAAAAACAGAGATGTCTTTCCTTTTCTCCCTCCCTTTCGGCAACCTTAGGGAATAAGTTTTAAGTCTCTAACCCCTGCACTATTAAGACTTTTGCAAGGAAAGAGATGATGATGAAGCCGGCCCCGATCCCCACGACGGGTCCACCCCCTCACCCCCACAGTCCGCGCCAGCCCCGCCTTCTGGTGAGGTCTCAGCAGCCGCCGGGGCACCGTGGGGGAAACCGCAGGCTGACCCCATCCCGGACGGCGGCCTAGGGGCCCGACTCGGGCCTTGGTGGGCGCAGGGGGTTCCTCTCCGTCACCCCTCGCGTTGGAGAGGCTACTCTAGGGGGGGGCAGCGACCTCTGCAGAGGATGTGGCAAACCCGTTGGGAGATTAGGAGAGGGGCGTGACCGCCAGTTGGCCGAGCTGAAGAAGGTGCCAGAAGTAACCCCACGAGATGCGGCTACAAGAGAGGGAGCTGCAGGCGTGGGCCAGAACACCGAGGGGCGCTTGCGCTCTTACCTTTAGGTCCGGGTCGCGGCTGTCCCTGTGTGACACAGCTCGGATGACCCCCGCTCGCCAGCCCCGCCAGCAGCGTCCGCTCTCACCGTGCTCCGGCAGCGCCTCTTCGCCGACCTCCACGCACAGGAACCGCTTTCCCACCAGCTCTGGCCGTGTCTCCACCGCCATAGCCGTCACTGCCGAAGCGGCCGCTGCCTCCTCCACTGCGAGGAAACCAGCAAAGCCCGCGCTCCTACCGGCTGCCCATGCTGAGGGGAGCGGACCAGGGACCACGGTAGTCCCGTAAGAGAGCGAGCGCGGGCTCCGGAGCGCACCGGACTCTCCACCCAGAAGGACACAGCGACCTGGGTCCTCACAGTCTTCAGCACTCTCCTGAACTTCCCGACTAGCAGCCTCGGGCTGCAGCTCCACACACAAAAAACTGACAGAAACCGTCACACCTCCGTCGGAGGCCCCGAGGCAGCCCCGGCCGCCGCCGCCGCCGCCGTTCCGCGGAGAGTACCACTCCGCCACCCATCCACTACCACGGCTACGAACAGCGCCGCGCGTCTCCTTCCGCCAGTGCGAGCGGGGGAGGGAGCCACGGCAGAAGGCCGGAGGAATCACCGCAGAGGCGAAGTAGTGCCCCACGCTGCGGCTGCAGCGGCTGCAGCGGCCGCGGGGCCAGCATGTCGGAGAAGTAAAGAAGTTGGTGGGAAAACGGAAAGCTCTCCTTTAGGAACACTATTAAGGTCCTTTGAGGTCCACCTCTCTCCTCGTCACTTAGAAGAAGGGATAAGGCAAAAAGTGAAGTGTGTAGTTTAATAACCATAATATTGCACATGTAATTGTAGATTAATGATACCAAAATAAATTATTTTTTAAAAATGCAAAAAAAAATGATGTGTGCTCGTTCCACTCACACACAAACACTCCAGGTTAACGCCGCATCTCCAGAGCGAGGTTTTTCAGAATACATGTATGTACAGCGCCCACCTTCTGAGTTGGCCCCAGTTTGCCTGGATTACCAGTGCTGTAGTCCCAGCAGGAAAGCATAGCAACACTTTGAATTGAAAACTAAGCCCACAGAAGTCAGTCATTCCAGAACAACAGTCCACGACTTCAAATGAAAGTGAAGAAAACACTGTCATCCTTTCAATTCCTCCCGTTTGCTGCGATACTATTTACGTGTTTGAGCTATACAGAGATTTATATCTCGCTACCGCTTTGTTGTAAAACCGCCAAATGCCAGATTGAGGGCTCTTGTCAAGTCCTTAATATTCATGACTGTCTCTGCGCCAATTTGAGTACTTTCGGTGCTAGTACATACCTCAAACTCACTACTCAGATAATAAAAGCAGAAGGCTCTGGATTCAGTAAATAGAAAAAACCGTGGAAAGAAAAGGATTTTAGCCAATCACAGCTCAGGAAAATAAATTACGTTTACTTGCCGCCCAATCACAACAGGACTTTGTTACCTATACACATACCCATCTCTCATATTTATAACAGTTATTCTTCTTAGATCCAACCATTGAATTCTTCTACATCAAACCTTCTTATAAAGTTGGTAAGCAGTTCGATTTCAGACATACTTGATAATGTTTTTAATCCCTGTCATGGTTTTTTCAGAGCCACTGACTACAATCAACTCCAAAAGTTCTTCTAGCTTAATAAAAACTCATTCTAAATTTCAGTTTCGTAGAGATTTTCCTAAACCTCTATTCCAAAAAAAGATATCTACCCTTTAAAGGAGTTTATACTAGTAATCTGAATGTTTAAAATAAACATAAGGCTTTTATCGGCTTTCTTAAAACACCCAAGCTGAGCTGTTTGCAGTGTTGGCCACTACTAAATAGGTTATAAACTAAAATTACAAGGAAGACAGATTTTAGTCATCATGGTCTAATTTTGCTAATGTAAAAATCAAATATAGAATTATTGTAAAGAAAAAACCGTATCAGAAATGCATATTGACAAATTGAGAGAAAAATTTAACTTGTGTAATTTTATTTCCATGTTCACTCTTTTAGTACATACTACATAATAGTAAATCATCTTGAGAAGTACAGATTTAAGATTTCTAAAATCTCAACTTAGAGTAAGGAGCCAGTAAAATAACCTGGTGAAAATAACCTTGAACATATGTTAAGAGAAAGGATAGAGTAAGAAGATGCACATTCAGATACCAAATTATCAATGATGCACTTTGTGATCTTGGGCATGACATAATTGTTACAATGGAAATTTACTGCTTCCTAATCTTTATCATATTCTAGAGCAAGTCAGAAAATATAAAGTCTTTTGAAAAAGATGCAAATAACATTACAATTACATAAATCCCATTCACTAAATTCTATTTTAAGAGTATAGGTTGCTTTATATAAAAGTTGCCAACTGATTTCAAATTTGCAGGCAAATTCCTCTAAATGGACCCCCATGTACCCTCACTACATGTTAAATACTGTCCTCTTAAGTGCCCCGAAAAGCATGTAAATGCACCAAATTAATAAAAATATTTCAAGTGAAGAAATAAAGTTTTTCAAAGGTCATATATACTTATAACATTTCCAATCAAATGTCTTATGTTCAGTACAGTATTCCAAACAGCAGTCTCTGAATCCCTTGGCTACAGCCAGTGGGTAAGGTTTATAAGAAAACAAAACAAAAATACTTTGTGGGTAATTTGCTTTTGGAAAAACTTCAAGTTCATTTTTAAAAAGGTAAAATGAAAAGGAGTTAAAGAATTTTTGCTGTTTTATTATTTTGTTTGAGAACATTTATTTTTGCCACCAAATCATAACTATAAAGAACATGAAATTAAAATAAATATTCAAGTCAGATTTGAAACCTCAGAATATTTGTGCAGTTGGTTCCCTTACATCCTTTACTTCCATAAAGATCTCAGAAAATGCCAGCATTCGTCAATATAAATAAGAGATATACTATTTTTAATTACATAGGCAAACAGATTAATACAGAAGTATTTAAGTGTCTAAATTTACTTACAGAAGCTGGAAGCAGAAATACGGACTAGACTCTACTTTTTCCATCCCCACATACAATATGTGCATTAAATATACCCGTACGAATACACACAGCCCCCCCTACACACACACACACATATCAGTACAAGAAAACCTTAATCTCTATAAAAGATGCATTTGGGGATTACTATTTGATTTTTTTAAATCCACACAGATTTATGAGTGAAAACTATTTGGTTTATTTTTAAAAACCTGACTTACATTATAAAGGATTCCAATGCTGAGGGCCATAATTATCCATTTAGTTATCAACAATTAGTAGTGCACGAAGTTTACTTTCAATAGGCAAACTGTCTATTAGTTAAAATTTTTCCACTTTTTGACTTGGTATAATTATACAAAGGGCCGATTATCTGCTCTCACATAAACCTGTATTTTGTGTCACTATATGTGTTTCTTTTAAACATCACAGATAAGACAAATTTTTTTTAAAGTTTAGAAATGCATGTTACAATATTAGCTATCATTTATGGAACACTTACTGTGTGTCATACACTATGCTAAATACTTTACATATGTAATCTCACTTTATTTTACAGATGAAAAAATGAGGTTTAGAAAAGTTTACTTTCCTAAGAATGCACATTAAGGAACTGGGATTCAAAACTAGGTTATATGATTTCAAAGGCCACTGAATTATGCTAAGAGTCATCTAAAAGAAACATAAAGGTCAGTGACCAAGTTGCTTCCTCCTTATTAACACACATCATTCATAACTGATTTGTTTATTTGCACTTACTATGTGTCTCACATCCTGTAAGGTTCTTGGGAGAGAGGGCCTCTATCCTTGAAAATACAGAAAACAGAAATGCCTTCATTTGTTTATTTAAGGAGGAATCAACTGAATGCCATACAAGATAAATTAAAGACATTTTAACAATTTTCAAATCTATTACAACTTGGAGGATTTTATTAATTGTCAAATGTATAGACTAGACTGGGTTGTAGATCCATATCATCTATATATACGAGTACATCTAGGAACTGTGGAAGCCAATATGAATATGAAAAAGTCAAGAGTCTCAACTGAATTATTCAAGTAGAAGACCAAGAATAGAATGGAAATAAATTTATATTACCATGTTTACTATTAAATCTTACATAACTTTATTTAGGTATTTCTTTAACCACTTATTTAAACTGAATTCCTCAATCACATTTATGATAATGATAAAGTAACTCAAATGTCACTTCTCAAGGAAGCCATCTCTGATTCTCAGACAGTGTCAAATCCCCAATTTGGATTTTCAAAACATTCCCTATTTGTATTAATATTTATCACAACAGTATTTATACCATTTATTGTGTGATCAATTGTTTTATATTTTTCTCTGTTGATAGAATATAAGCTCCATAAGTGCAAGGGCATTGTGTCTTGTTCATAACTATACTCCCAGAATCTAATAAGCCTTGTGCAGAGCAGGTACTCAGTAAATATTAATAGATGAATTAATGGATGAATATAACAATATGTACCTTTTTCTAAATTCAACCTAATAAAGAGGAACTTAGAATTTCTAAGTTAAGGGTCATTAATAAGAGTTCTTGCTCTTCTTACAGGATTATTTATTGCCTTTAAAATAATGTCTTAGCTACATTATCTCAGTTTATCATGGAGGTACACTATATAAAGCCTTCAAAAGTTGAGCTTCACCAGATAAGCAATGTTGTTCTTGGGGATAATTTCTAAGAAACAGATACAGAGAAAGAGTTACAATTCACAAGAAAAACATTCATTTTGTTACCAAACTACCAATTTAATGTAAACTCAAAAATGATTCCATGAGTATATGTCCAAAGCACCAGTCCATTCTTAGTATTCTAAGGAGAACAATCTCAAATGATATCTTTGATGAAGCCAACATGCAAACAATTTTCTGTCTTCTTGAAGCCATGTGGAATGAGCCTGAGAGAGAAGAAAAAAAGAAAAAAGAAGGGAAGACAGGAAGGAAGGAGAAAAGAAGTAATCTATACTGTGCCTTCTAATTATAAGCTCTTCACATTTGTTACCTCATTTCAATTTAAATTCTGTTTGCAGAGGAACCTACCACTTTTCAAATTTTTCTATTGAAAGTAAGACTTTACATGTGATTTCTAATAAAAATAATTTTTAATTTGGAACGAATGCACATAGCATTGGAAATTTCCTAATCTGTTGCATGAGGAGCTGTAAGCAATAAAGAAATGGAAAGTTGCCATTGAGCATTCAGCAAGGGTCTTCCCAGGGTTCCCTCAGCACTTTGTTCATCATCCCTTTCCTTAATGCTTCAACTATTAATTACCACAAAAATATGCTAGATAGCAGTTGCAGTTTGCACTTTGCATCTTCAGGTGTTATATTAGCTCCTTTACTTATGAATAGGTTAGGTTCCTAAAAGGTTATGTTCCTAATCAGTCTCACAAGCTTTCACTATTGCCACATGTTAGCAGCAATAGAGCTAAAAGTCCTACGGAATGACGGTTCATATCCATGAAGTTTAAATGAAGGAAACAAGCTTCTACTATTCTTGTATTTAAAGCTAAAAAGTGAGGGAAAGTCAAAATAAAATCTAAGCTAAAAAGTAATACTGACTCAAAATCTCAGCATGCTAACTATACTCCACTGACGTTCTTCCCCACAGATGAAGCTAGATTCTATGTAATGATGGAACTTTATGATCAAGAACACACAGCTCTGAGTCACGTTTCTTCAATTAATGGCTCTGGCTTCAGAGAAACAAAACGAGACCTAGCAGAGAAATATGGGGACTCTTTAATCATTCTTTTCTTTGGCACATTCTAGAGAAAGCCACATGATTACACATATAATAAGATTTATAACATACTACAAAACATAAATACGTAATAAAAATAAATTACTCCACATAAAGGAAAGCATTGTCTTCTGGCTCCATATGTGCTTCACTATCACAGATTATTTATTTATTCAATTAAAAAGAGTACAAAAATAGTGCTCCAATTCCAAGGCCTGTGTTCACAGAAGCTCAGTATTTGGAGACTCCTAGATTTTTCTTTTAAAAAATCACAATTGACTGGGGGGGATTTAGTAACCACAATGTTGCTCATGTGATTGTACATTAATGATACCAAAATAAAAAATTCAAAAAAGAAATGGGCAGAGGACCTGAGTAAACATTTTTCCAAAGAAGACATACAGATGACCAACAAGGATATGAAAGGATGCTCAACATCACTAATCATCAGAGAAATGCAAACCAAAATCACAGTGAGGTATCACCTCATAACAATCAAGAAGGGCTACTATCCAAAAGACAAGAAGTAACAAATGTTGTTGAGGATGAACCCTCCTACACTGTTGGTGAATGTAAACTGGTCCAGCCACTGTAGAAAACAATACAGAAGTTTCTCAATAAACTAAAAATATCAATACTATATGATCCAGCAAAGCCACTTGTGAGAATTTACCTGAAGAAAACAAAATTACTAATTTGAAAAGACATATGCACCCCTATGTTTACTGCAGCATTATTTAAAAATAGCCAAGATACGGAAGCAACCAACATGCCAATCAACAGATGAATGGATGAAGAAGATGTGATACACATACACAATGGAGTATTATTCAGCTCTAAAAAGAAGGAACTCTTGCCATTTGTGATAATGTGGATGGACCTAGAGGGTATTATGCTACGTGAAATAAGTCAGATAAAGACAAATACCATATGATTTCACTTATACAGATAATCTAAAAAACAAAGAAAGAGACCCATAAATACTGACAATAGACTGCTGGTACCACAGGGGAGGGGTAAAACAGGTGAAGGGCTAAAGAGGTACAAACTAAAATAAAATAAATAGTCATAGGAATGGAAGTACAGCATAGAGAACATAACCAAAAATATCATAATTTCTTGGAATGGTAACAGGGGGTAACAACATTTACCATAGTAAGCATTTAGTAATGTTTATAATTATTGAGTCACTATGTTGTACATCTGAAACCAATATAATACTGTATATGAACTGTATTCCAATAAAAAAAAAATCTAGGCCTCCAAAATACAATTAGCTAATACCACTGTAAGCAAAAAAAAAAAAAATCACAATTGACACAGCTGAAAACAAGACCTCAAGGAAAGACTTTAACTACAAACTTAGAATTCAAATCAACATGCCCCAAACATTCTCCACATATTTATATTACCTAAGATTAAATGTCCAAAAGAAATACTCAGAAGCAACCAATGCTGCTTTTCACACAATATTCAATATAGTTTTTAAAACTGGTCAATATCCATTCCACAGAACCATTTACAAAATGATATTCTAAGATGTATATCTCAAATGTAGCAAACTAGAAATTAGCAGTCATATAATGTATGAAAGTTTATGTTACTTCTACCACTAACTAATATATACTTTGGGCAAATCACCTTGCTTCCTTAGGAATCATATATAAAATGTGGAGGCTGACCTAACTTTTAGAGTTCCTAAAAGTCTGCTTCTAAGGCTTCTGGATAATTTAGCAAGTAGCAAAATATACTCCCTATTACATGGTGGGTTCAAACCTGAAAAATATTAAAGGATTGACAAAAGTAACCTTGTTCAGGAAAACAAATGTTTTTAGCTAGAAAGGTTCTATCTCAAAGATCTCACAGCAATACACATATCAATCATTAATACATACATACTAATAACACAGATCAAAGAATTTTCCCATTAAACAATTTTAAACACCACTGTAGAATTGCTTATTTCCCCTGCTCTCCAAATTTGCTCTTAAAACTATTATATTAAAGTAACTAGGACTAACTTCAAATGCAGGAATTTTTTAGGTACACTTCATTACCAATAACCTTTATATTTTAAACCTTTACCTTGCATGCCTTTATATTCTTCTTTGTTAATAATAGCTAAAAATCCTTTTTTCAACTATTCTAACTATAAAAATTACCTTAAAACCAACTGTTCATTGGATTTTATACGTAAGTTTACATGAATGCTTCTTTCCCCCACTTGCAATTTGTTTTGATATTCCCAAGTTTTTAATTTTTATATAGTTAAATATGCTAATATCTTTATGTTTCAACATTAAGACATGCTTAGACAATGTAGGTATTCTTCTGATTTTCTTCTAGTAGTTTTGTAATGCAAATTTTTATAATTCCCTAAAAATTAGATGATACTGTCTATCCTTGAGGAAAGGATAGGAAATCACCATACTCCCAAATAACAGAGGTCTACAACTACTGGGGGAAAAGCCAGATTACTGAAAAAAAAAAAAGGGAAACAGAGCCTAACTAATACTACTAATGCTGGTCTAGGACAAAAGATAAGGTCCCATGCCTACCACCACAAAGCTAAATAACTAGCCCCAAAAGACCCATGGCCACCACAAGGTGGATTAGCTCCCAGTAATAAGTAACAGGACTCTACTAACAGAGAAAGAACTAAAGAGTACAGAGAGAGCCTCTTTGAAGTACAGATGTGCAAGTAAGGCTTAAAGATATAAGAAGAGTAAAAACACTGAGTTAAAACTTTCCAGCAAATCAACCCCATCCCCAACACAAGGTGATGATCAAAGTACTTAAAGTTGATGATGCACTGACAGCAACTATACCAACAACAAAACATAACCCTGATCAACTCCAGGCAAGACTGATTCTACCACCCCCATACTACTAGCTTAGCATAACAAGAGTCATGCCCATTTCTTGCTATAAATACTATATACTTCAATCTGTCCATCTTGCAAATGAGGGATGACATCTAATCAAAATTTATAAGCCTAGCCATGGGAGTGACATCCCTGGTCATCAAGGCAGTACATGAATGCAAGAGTTACCATCACCTTTTCTGTAAGTTGTACAAGAACATCTACTTAAGTTCTTCATTTGTACCAGTTCCCTTCAAATAAAGTAATTTGGTAGCCCACACTCTTCCCACCAAATTATATTAAAAAATCTCAAGAACAAACAAATCATTGTTAGGAGACAAAGCAATTAACAGAAACAGACTTAGAGTTAACTCACATACTGGAACTGCTGGCCAAGAAATTAAAAATAATTATTAATAATGACGAAGGCTCAAACAGAACATGTGAACAATATGCATGATCAGATGGCAAATATTAGAAACTACAAGAGTTGAACTGAAATACTAAAAATGAGAAATGCACTAATGAAATTCTTTTTTAAAGCCTTAATAGGCTCATCAACAGAACTGACATAGCTGAGGAAAGAATCAATAACCTTGACAACAGGACAACAGTAATTACCAAAGCTAAAACCAAACAGGAAAAAAAGAGCAGAAACCTACACAAACAGAAAAGGAAGGAACTGTTTCCAACTCATTTTATGAGGCCAGCAATATCCTGATACCAAAATCAGACAAAAAAATTACAAGGAAACCATAGGTAATTATTCCTCACAAATGAAAAATCCTCAACAAAATATTAGCAAATCAAATACAGTAACTTATAAAAATGGTAATACACCACAACCAACAGGTTTATCCCAGAAATGCAAGTTGATTCAACACTGAAAGATCAATCAGTATAATTCAATGGGATCAACAGACTAAAAAAAAAAAATGATGGCATCAACAAATGCAAAAAGTCAATGCTTGAGAAAATCCAACCCCTATCCGTGGTAAAATGCTTAGTACATCAGGATAGAAGGGCACTTAACACAACCTGATAAAGTACATCTACTAAAAACTTACTTCTAAGATCATATTTAATAGTAAAATTTTTAAAGTTTTTCCCCAAAGATTCAGAACAAGAAAAAGACATCAGCTGTCACCACTCCTATTCAATAACAACATAATGAAAATCCTGGTTAGTGCAATAAGAAAGAAAGAAAAGGCATAGAGATTGAAAAGGAAGAAATAAACCTGCCTCTACTTGCAAATGGCATGACTGTTTATGTAGAAAGTCACAATCTTCAAAAAAGCTCCTAGAACTATTAAGTGAGTTTAGCAAGGTTGCAGGATACAAGATCAATATGCAAGCACCAATTATATCTCTACACAGAAAAGAAAAAATTTGAAATCCAAATTTAAAAATGGTATCATTTACAATATTACCAAAAACATAAAAATGTGTATAAATGTAATAAACTATGTATAAGATCTCTATCCTGAAAACTATAAAGAATTGATGAATGGGAAGAAGACATAAGTAAGTGGAGAAATATATCATGTGCATGTATTAGAAGACTCAATTCTCCCAAAATTGGTATATAAATTCATAATAATCTCAATGAAAATGCTAGCAAACTTTTTTATGTTGACATCGATGAGCTGACTGTAAAATCAGTAAGGTAAGACAAAGGAGCCAGAACAGCCAAAACAATTTGAAAAGAAAAAATTTAAAGACTCATATTATCTTACCTCAGGACTACACTATAAAGCTCTATTAATCAACTTATCATGACATTAGCAAAATAGTAAATAGATGAATAAAACAAAATAGAGAGTCCAGAAATAGACACATACATACATGGTTGATTTTTGACAAGGGTAAAAATGCAATTCAATAGAGAAAGGATAGTCTCTTCAACCAATGGTGCTAGACCTATTAGACATCCATATGCCAAAAAATATTAACCCTGACCCATATTTCACACCATATACTCAAATTTACTCAAAACGCATCATAGAACTAAATGTAAAATATAAAACTAAAAAACTTTGAGAAGAAAACAAAATTTTTAACACATTGGGTAGACACAGATTTCTTAAAACTCATGAAATTCATAAAATTAAACAATTACTGGAATTTTTTAAAAACTCCTCTTCACAGGTCATAGACTGGAAGAAATCTGCAAAATAGGTATCTGATAAAGGACTGGTATCCAGAATATTTAAAGAATTCTCAAAGCTCAATTAAAATTTTTTTAATGGGCAAAAGATTTAAACAGATACTTCCTCAAAGATATACGAATGACAAATAAGCACACGAAGACACTCAACATCATTAGTTATTAGGGAAATGCAAACTAAAACTACAATAAGATATTATTATATACCTATCAGAATGGCTAAAATTAAAAGAAAAAGAAAACTGGCAATACAAAATATTGAAGAAGATGAAGAACAATTAGAATTCTCATGCAGTGGTAGTTGGGAGGAGTATAAAATGGTACAATCACTTTGCAAAACAGTTGAGCAGTTTCTAAGCAAGTTAAATGTACACTTTCATATAAACCAGAAATCCCACTTTTAGGTACCTACCCAAGTGAAATAAAAACCTATGTTCACACAAGAACCTGTACTCAAATGTCTACAACTTTATTTGAAACCAGCAGCTCAACTAGCGAATGAAACAACTTTGGAATGCTACTTAACAATAAATAAGAACATGTAACAATATGGATGAACCTCTGCAGTTCAGAGGTCCCCAAGGCTAACCTCAGGTTCAATGACTCACTAAAAGGACTCACAAAACTCAAAAGAACTATTTTACTCATGGTCACAGTTTATTATAGCAGAAGGACACAGAGTTAAAATCTGTAAAAGGAAGAGGGACATAGGGCAGGGCCCCAGAAACACCAAGCTTCCAATGGAGTTGTGCAGACAGTGCTTATTTCTCCCAGGAAGAATGTGACAACATGGAGCTGGACAACCAGGGAAGCTCACTTGAGGCTTGGTGTAGACCAAGAGTCTGAAATGTAGGTAGAGGTAATTGTTAGCATAGGCTCTGAGGTGGCCAAAGGCCCCCAAGCCAACAAAGACACTCTTATCAGACAGGATATTCCAAGGACTTAGAGGTTGTATTTCCCAGGTGCTGGGCAAGGGCCCAATCTAAGGCAGCTGAGTTTCTCATTCTTTGGTCAGCTGAGCTACTTTTCCTCAAAACAAACTTCTGACACCAACTGATGCCCTACAATTCATTTCAATTCTGACACTAAATAGCTTCAGACTCCTTAGGCTTTTGACTCAGTCCCACAAGACTGCCATCACTTCAGATGTTAGTTGCAAGTATCAGGTCCTTATATTACCCATACTTCTGTCTGATTTGACTACAGGATCAGAGATTCCAACAATCCCATACCCTTTCAGGTTTGAGAATTTGCTGGAAGAGTTCACAAAACTCCAGAGAACTTTACTATTAACAGTTCATAATAAAGGACACACATGGACAGCCAGAAGAAAAGGAGCATGGGTTAAGATCCAAATGGATCCTGAGCACAGAAGCTTCTGTCTCCATAGAATTGGAGTGTGCCACCCTCCTAGCAAGTAGATGTGTTCACCAACTCTGAAGCTCTTCAAATCCCATTGTTTAAGGGGTTTTATGTTTTATGTAGGCTCTATTACGTAGGCATGATTGATTAAATCATTGCCCACTGGTAACTGAATCAATCGCTAGCCCCTCTCCACTCCTTGGAAGTCCAAGAAGGATGACTGAAAGTTCTAAGCCTCTACTCACATGGTTGGCTCCTCTAGCAACTAGCCCCGATCCTGAAGCTATCCAGGGCCCAAGAGTCATCTTATTAGCGAAAACTCAGGTATGGTTTTAAAAGGCTTGTTATGAATAACAAAAAATGCTTCTTTCAGGAAATTATAAGGGTTTTAGGACCTCTGTGCCAGGAACCAGGGACAAAGACCAAATACGTATTTCTTATTAAGCTACAGGAATGCTATTCCTTTACTGAACAACCTCAAATGCATTATATTCTAAGTGAAAGCAATCAAGCCCAAAAGCCTACGAAGTATATGAATCTATTATAATAACATTCTCCAAACAGCAAAACTACAAGGACAGAAAACAGATCAGTGATTGTCAAAGTCTAGGGTATATGAGGAGGACTTGTCTACCAAGGGACACAAGATAACAATATTCTATATATTGACTGTGACAATTGTTATATGAATACGTGTGCTTGTTAAAACTCACAAAAGTATACATAGAGAACGATGACTTTTACTGTTTGTGAATTATACCCTAATTAACCTGATTAAGACAACCAGTAATATACACTCACTGGAAGCAATTTCATCCCTTAAAAATGGCAAATAGAAACATTATGTAAGCAATGAAATGCCTCTGCTAAATGAAAAGCAATAGAAAATTTTATTTCTGCTCTATAGGTAGTTTATATAAAAATTATACATGCACACAGCCATAGGAAAACATTTTGATTCACTGGATGGCAGGATTATGGGTAACTTTTTTTTCTCTTCTATTTCAAGTTGCATTAATATTGTTTGTATAATAAACAAAACAAGCTACTTAAAATCTTTAGTAGCATAAACTTAAATTAATAATAATAAATATATATTTATTTATTATTATAAACTATATTAATGACAGATGACAATGCATACTGGCAAGCAAAATTTTTAAATGACCCCCAATGACCCATGGCCTTGTCTATCCTCTCCTTGAGTGTGGGTGGAACTTACTTGTTTCTAACCAATGGAATATGGCAAAGATGATGGGAATATTCTTCCCATGACTATGTTATTTTAAATGGCAAAGTGAAAAAGTTTTGCAGACGTAACTAAGTCCCTAATTGGTTGGCATTAAATTAATCAAAGGGGAGATTTTCCTGGCTGGGCCTGCCTAATTAAGGTGACCACTTTAAAAGAGGGTCTAGAGGTCAGATTTTCCTGCAGTCTTTAAAACAGCAAGCTGCCTTGAATTCTACAGCTAGAAGGAAATAAATTCAGCCAACAACCATGTGAGCTTGGAAGACAACCCAGAGCCTCAATGACACCTCTGCCCTGGCCAACAATCTGATTTGGATCCTTGTAAGGCCCCCATCTTAAACTGTGCCAGCCTTCTAATCAATGGAAATTGTGAGATAATAAATCTGTGTTGTTTTATGCTGTGAACTGTGACAATTTGTTATGCCACACTAGAAAACTAATCTGGTAATTAAAATTATTTCTAGGGAATCTTGCCTTTACTCATGGGTACTCCCTTGGTTTATCTCAAATGAGAGGTAATGCCCTGTTCTTATTCCAATTTTCACAAACAAAAATGTTAAATTTAACACAGCTTCACTGAAAAATGGTTCAGATTTAATCAGTAACACAAAGGATCTGTATACTTCAGATAGTTGCCAGGAAATATAATCTCAAATTCACTGCTGTCCAATACCTAGGAAAAGCTCCACATAAAACTGTATTTAAGAAGAATGTCTACAGGATACTTTATACAGTCCATCTAGTTACTCTAAAACTTAGATTCTTTGGGGAGTGGGAGAGCAGCTAGTAGCCAAATCTCTAAGGGAATAGATAACTATTGTATTTTAAATGCCTATTTTAATACTTTTACAATTTTAAAAGGACTTGTTTTTGAGACAAACCACAAAAAACAAAGTTCAATAAAATTTTCTTGGCTAATAGGAGTAGCCCTAAGGAAATTTTTCTTTTATCTATTATATTAGTTTGCAATAGTGGGTTAGGGGAAGAATTCCTAACAGAAATGGAGAAAAGGAGGGGTAAATAAATGGACGGGAAGTTATCACATTTGTCTAAGCTTTTAAAAGATGGGAAGGACACCTTTAATGAATTCTACTGGGGAACCCAGCACAGCAGAGAGTGAGATTCCAAAAATGTATCATATTAGTTTGCTATAAAGCTGGTTTCACTGAAATTAATCATGGATGGTATCCCACTGGCCACTTTGAGAAACACTACAAAAAACAGATTCTACTTATTGGAGGGATGTGGTTTAAAACACTTTTTACACTACAAGGACATTGGTGCCCTCACGAACACTACCAAGGAAAACTTCTTTTTGGTCTTAATATTGGGAAGAGTCATGCTTTTCCCTAGCAGATATTTTTGTTTTCATCATATAGACACTATTAAGGTTACTGAACCAGTTTTCCTTCTACACAGGCTGCTAGAAAACTTTATGCTGTATGTTTTTTAGGCTTTAACCACACATTGTATCTGATTGATAAATCTCTTTAAATCTCACTTAATCTGTAAAAAATCATTTGTCCTATAGAATTTTTCAACCTCTTTTTCTCAAAATTTTCATTCACATAAGTAGATTAACTGTAGATGAATGTCCATGCAACTTAACATATCTCATTTCTCCTATCCTACAACTTCTCTTTTCTGTGGGTGGGTTGGAATATTTTAGAGCAAATCCCAGACATTGTATAATTACACCCAGATGTTGCAAAGAATGTACCACTATCAAAGACTTTTCTATAAATTGATACTACAGTGCCATTATCATGTATGACAAAATAAACAATAATTCCTCAATTTCATCTAATGCACAGCTTATGTTCAAATTTCAGTTGTCTCAAAATGAAATTTTTACTGTTGGTTTGTCTAAACCAGGAACAAAACAAGAACCACACATTGTATGTGATTGATATATCTCTTTCAATCTCTATCTGTAACAAATCATTTGTCCTATAGAATTTGTCATATCCTAATTTAGCTGTTTGTTTCCTCATGGTGTTAACTTATTTCCTCATTCCCCACATTTCCGATAAACTGTAGTAAAATGTAGAGATGTGACTCATTTTCACTCTTTTGGCAAGATTACTCCATTAAGTGACACAAGTACTTTCTGAATCTATCACATTAAGACACAAATAATGTCTGATTGGCCCCTTAAAGAGATACTCAAATTGGTTATTGAATTCAAGTGCTGCCAGCCTAATTCACCCAAAAATCATTCTCCAGTATATAGTTAGGGGTTACCCAAAAGTGGTTTGCCAATTTTATCATTCCACCTGCATTTATTATCTGAAATTCTTCTAAAAAGAACCTTCCCTATTTAACTTGTTACCCGGGAATCCAGCTTACATAGGAAAAACAGTATAAATTCTTGATTCTTTTCATTAACAAATTCTCAGAATAATGAAATGGTGATCTAGCACCTTCCAAAAGCTATGATACCTATTTATTAATATCAATTTCTTTTTATCCTTCTCACTACTTTCTAAGTTATGTTATCTTGATGAATTCTATGGAAATAAATAACAACGATATATATATTTGGAATTCTTTGGCCAGGTTCCTGAATGCTAATGTGAAGTACTGACAACTTTAAACACTGAAAAGATGTTCTGAGTATTTTTAACAAAAGAGACTGCCTTTTTCAGAACAAGTTTGAACAGAGATAGCAATGAAGGTAGGACTAAGAAAACCATATCAAGTTTTTTGCTTTGTTTTTTGTTTGGGTGGGTCCTAGAACCTTTTTATAAAATTTAAAAACAACACTGCTTACAGCCCTAAAGACATCCTCAAACTCTTTTGGATATCTTTGGCATAGAGCACGGATGTATATAAAAAATCCATGAGAATACTATATGTATACTATCAGTACAAGAACTATAAAGGCAAAATAATAAAACACAAGTCAAGCAATAGAGAAAGGCATAGGTGAGAAACAAAATTTGTGTCCTTGGAATTAACTTCTGACAGTTAAAACTATCTTGTGATTCCAAATCATAGGATATTTATATTTTCCTTAATTAACTAGGAAAGCAGAAATGTACATAATATATACAACACGGCAAGGCAGTATTAGATTCCCCAGAACACCAGAGTTAAGTAATTATATCTGGAACAGTTTAAAAATGCTTCCCAAAGATGATGTTCAGGTTATGTTTTGAAAATTAACAAGCATTTTTGTGAAAAGTAAGGTAAAAAGAAAAAGGATTTCAAGGAAGAAAGAATAACATAAAACAGCATTTGTTTGGATAAGTGGTTGGAAATACCTAATATTTTAGGGAATAATCAAATTGTGTGGTTTGTTACGTCAAAGTGCCTAGTGAGGGGCCAGCTATGGCTGAGGCCACTATAAAATGTTGCCAATGCTTCTAGCACATTAATATGTGGTCCACACTTTCCTTTAAAGCTTTCAGAGACACAGAATGTCTTTAAGTCAGGTGATAGGATCAGACTTGGTTTTTAGAGAAATAAACCTATTAATAAATGTGAAGAATTAAAGAGGAAAGCCAAAAGAAACAGAAAGACCAGGTAGAGAACACTACGGAAGACTGAAAAAGAATGAGTTGGCATAGTCACTGAGAAGTGACTAGTGGTTATCAAAGGAGAGGGGGGTTGGTGCAGGTTTGGGGGGCACAGGGGAGGGGAATAAAGGGGCACAATATAAGTTGATCACGGGAACGGCTGAACCACTGTGATGTACATTTGGAACCAACATAAGATTGTATATAAATGATACTTGAATAAAAAGTAAAAGAATGAGTCAGGAATTGAGGGGCTGCACAAATTCAAGAGCCACCGTACACAGAGAAGTGGCAGGATTTACTAAACAAAGATAATCCTCAGATTTCTTCTTTGGAGAACTAGGAAAATGAGTATCCCAAAAACCACAAGGAGGGAAGAGATTTTTGAGGGGCTTCCGGTAGGTAGAAGAGTTACCAGAGATTTCTTTTTTTAAGTTCTTCCTACTTTTCTGGATTTTTCCAAATACAGAACTGGAAAACTACTATGAAAAATGAGTATCTCTTCCTCTGGCAATTTAAAAACTCATCTTAAAAATCAGCATTTTTTAGAGTACAGTAGTCTTACCCCAGAGTTGGTCCAATCAGATAGCACTGCTCTTTGGCTCATATAAAAGGTTCTGATCCACACAGGAAGGATTCAAATTGAACTGAGAAGCAACAGATATACAGAGCCCATCTTCTAAAACAATTTCAGACCCTAAGGGGTCTCCAAGATATATTCAATGGGGGCAGCAATGAATCCTTCAGAGACAGCCTAAAATGTAGTTTTAGAAGCCAAGAACCCACGAAAGCCTGGCACCGCAGACAGGTGGCACTGAAAACTAAATACAATGGCTATGGGGTGAATGCACTCAAACTTCCCTCAGTGCACAATACTGATGATTTTAAAATATTATTACATAATAAGAATTATTTACCACAGATTTTTTGCATGCTTGTAAAGAGGCAGAGGCAACATTTCTGATAGGGAGCACTCCTGGTTCAAACTTTCTTGCTACATTCCTGATACATGACTGAATAAAAAAATGGATGGATGACAAATGAGAAAGCCCGACTTTCGCTACAGGTATAAAAAGAAAAATGAAGAAAAATGCTCCTTTTTGTGATTCTCAACTTAATTTCATTCTATATCACAGAATATTAAATTTCAGAGAGAATAAGAAGGATGGTAAAGATTTTCATCACTGAGCCCCAAATTCCTACTTACATGGTAGATAAATTTATGTTTTATATATAACATTGTAGACTCGAAAAAACTAAGGCTCATGTTTATAAATTCGACAAAGCCAAATTTATATGCTGACATATAACAAAATTATTTTAAACAGTATTGTATACTGAAAACTTAAATGTTTTTGTAAATTTAATATACTCATTGAAAAATAAACTATAAGTGTTTTTCTTCAGGAACTAGATAGGATTTCCTTGATTAGAAGTATAGTTAGAAATAATGAGAGAGGAAAAGATGGAAGCATGAGTAGGGTAGCAGAAATCTCCTCCTAAAATCATATATATTTTGAAAATACAGCAAATACAACTATTCATAAAAGAGTGAGCAGAAGATACAGTACACCAGCCAGGCTACATCTGCGAGAACCCAACATCTCACGGAAAAGGGTAAGATACAAAGCCGGGACATGGAGGGACCCGAGCACTTCCCCTAAACCAGCACACCAAAGGGAAGAAAAGGGATCAGAGTGGGGAGGGAATGGAAGCGCAGGACTCCTAAATAACCAGCCCAAGTAATCTACCCTGGGAGAACAGACACACATAGCATGGCGCTCTGGATATTAGAGGAGAAGAAAAGCAAAATCCGAGATAAGACTGCGAACAGGTTCCCACAGCCAGCTGCCACTGAACAAAAGAAAAGTAGGCACTTTAAAAGTCTTAAAGGGAAAAGGATTTAACAGATGGACAAAACCGTCCTGGCACACTCAGCCCAGCAGTCTGCGAACTTAAAAGAATTTCAGGCGCCCTAATCCCTTGGTTGGCAATAGAGCTCCGAAGCCCCTCAAGGTGATAAGCAGCCTGCCGTTCCTACCCCTGCCCTGCTGCCGGCACTGGAAGCAAACTGGGTGATCTGCCATTGCTGAGGAAGAGCCGGGGAGCAGCCCCGCCTACAGCAACCACATGGCTTAACACAGAGGCTTCTCCCAGCACAGACCCGAAGGATGCTCCCTGTGGGCAGTTGAAAGGCACAGACAGTGGAGACAGGCGCACAGCCTGAAAGGCATGACGGGGCTCTGTTCTTGCTGCAGAACACGAACCGCTTGCCTGAAACCCCCAACAGTGCCCGTGCCCTTGGCCATCCGGAGGGCCGCCCCACCAATGACACTTTAGGGGACTAAACAAGAGGCTGCTCTCTGAGCGTAGTGAACCGGCACAGACAGTGGAGAGGGGCACAGAGTCCAGAAGGCACGAAGGTGCTCTGCTTGCAAGGCAGAACACGCACCGCTCACCTGCAACACCCGCCAGCGCCCTAGCCATCCCAAGGGCCGCCCCGCCAACGGCATCTCAGGGGATTAACCCAGAGGTTGCTCCCTGTGTGTAGTTGACCAGCACAGACAGCAGAGACAGGCAAGGCAACTGGCAAGCAGAAAGGGACTTTGTTCTCCCAACTGACACACGTGACACTTGCCGGCGACCACTCCAATCACCATGAAAAGTCAGAAGAACCTTGTTCAGTCCAAAATCCCTCAAACACAAGAGAGAACATGAAACCTCCAAACACCTGAAAAAACATTCAAAATAAGTCATAAGCATGCTGATGGAGCTACAGAAAAATATTCAAGAGCTAAGGGATGAATTCAGGAGGGAGATAACAGAAATGAAACAAATGGAAGGATTCAAGAGCATTCTAGATGAGTTGGGAGAGACTGCTAATGGAATAGAAATCAGAGAACAGTAATACCGAGAAGCTGAGGCAGAGAGAGACAAAAGAATCTCTAGCAATGAAAGAGTATTAAGAGAACTGCGTGACCAATCCAAACGAAACAATATTCACATTATACGGGTACCAGAAGAAGAAGAGAAAGAAAAAGGGATGGAAAGTGTCTTTGAAGAAATAATTGCTGAAAACTACCCCAATCTGGGGAAGGAAATAGTCTCTTAGGCCATGGAAGTCCACAGATCTCCCAAAAAAGGGGACCCAAGGAGGACAACACCAAGACATATAATAATTAAAATGGCAAAGATCAAAGACAATGACAGTATTAAAAGGAGCCAGAGAGAGAAAAAGAACAACTAAAAAGGAAAACCCATCAGGCTATCATCAGACATCTCAGCAGAAACCTTACAGGCCAGAAGGGGATGGCATGATATATTTAATGCAATGAAACAGAAGGGCCAGGAACAAAGAACACTGTATCCAGTGATATTACCATTTAAATTTGAAGGAGGGATTAAACAATTCCCAGATAAGGAAAAGTTGAGGGAATTTACCTCCCACAATCTTTACTATGTATTTTAAAGGCACTGTTCTAGATAGAAGTGCTCCTAAGGCTAAATACCTGTCACCAGAGAAAATAAAACCACAGCAAAGAAAGTAGACCAACAAAATACTAACTAAATGCAAAATAAAAGCAGCTATCCACATAATCAGTCAAGGGAAACACAAAGAATATAGAATGAAATACCTAACATATAAAGAGTGGAGGAGGAAGAAAAAGAAGAGATATAAAGAATCATGAGAATGTGTTTATAATAGCATAAGTGAGTTAAATCAGACGGTCATAGTAAAGAAGCTACCCTTGAAACTTTGGTAACCATGAATCCAAAGCCTGCAATGGCAGTAAGTACATATCTATTGATAATCACCCTAAATGTAAATGGACTTAATGCAGCAATCAAAAGACACAGAGTAACAGAATGGATAAAAAAGCAAGACCCATCTATCTATATGTTGCCTACAAGAGACTGACTTGAAACCCAAAGACATACACAGAATGAAAGAGAAGGGATGGAAAAAGATATTTCATGCAAACAATAGGGAGAAAAAAGCAGGTGCTGTTCTACCTCTATCAGAAAAAATGGACTTCAAAACAAAGAAAGTAACAAGGGACAAAGAAGGACATTACCTAATGATAAAGGGTCAGTCCAACAAGAGGATATAACCATTATAAATACCTATGCACCCAACACAGGAGCACCTACATTACTAAGAATGAAAGGATTAAAGGAGGAAATAAAATGCAATGCATTCATTTTAGGTGACTTCAACACAACCCTCACTCCAAAGGACAAATAGATCAACCATACAGAAAATAAGTAAGGACACAGAGGCACTGAACAACACATTGGAATAGATGGATCTAAAAGACATCTACAGAACTCTACACCCAAAAGCAGCAGAATACACATTCTTCTCAAATGCACATCTAACATTTTTCAGAACAGACCACATACTAGGCCACAAAAAGAGCCTCAATAATTCAAAAAGATTGAAATTGTACCAAAAAACTTCTCATATGCTAAAGGTATAAAACTACAAATAAATTGTACAAAGAAAACAAAAAGGCTCACAAACACATGGAGGCTTAACAACATGCTCCTAAATAATCAATGGATCAATGACCAAATTAAAACAGAGATCAAGCAATTTATGGAGACAAACGAAAACAACAGAACAACACACCAACTTCTGTGGGATGCAGCGAAGGCAGAAGAGAAAAGTATATAGCAATCCAGGCCTATTTAAAGAAGGAAGAAAAATCCCAAAGGAATAGTCTAGTCACAATTATTGAAACAGGAAAAAGAACAAATGAGCCCCAAAGTCAGCAGAGGAAGGTACATAATAAAGATGAGAAGAAATAAATAAAATTGAGAAGAATAAAACAACAGAAAAAATTAATGAAACCAAGAGCTGGTTCTTAGAGAAAATAAACAAAACAGATAAACCCCAAGCCAGACTTACCAAGAAAAAAAGAGAGTTTACACACATAAGCACAATCAGAAATAGGAAAGGAAAATTCACTATGGACACCACAGAAATACAAAAAATTATTAGAGAATACTATGAAAAACTATATGCTAACAAACTGGATAATCTAGAAGAAATGGACAACTTTCTAGAAAAACACAACCTTCTGGTCTCACCCAGAAAGAAACAGAAAATCTAAACAGACCAATTATCATCAATGAAACTGAATCGGGAATCAAAAAACTACCCAAGAACAAAAATCCCATACCAGATGGATTCACTGCTGAATTTTATCAGACATTTAGAGAATAAATCACACCCATTCTCCACATCACACCCATTCTCCTTAAACTTTTCCAAAAAAAAGAAGAGGAAGGAATACTTCCAAACTCATTCTATGAAGTCAGCATAACTCTAATACCAAAACCAGACAAAGACACCACCCCCCAAAAAAAACTACACACCAATATTCCTGATGAACATAGATGCAAAAATACTCAACAAAATATTAGCAAACCGAATTCAAAAATACATCAAGAGCATCACCATGATCAAGTTGGATTCATCCCAGAGATGCAAGGATGGTACAACATTTGAAAATCCATCAACATCATTCACCATATCAACAAAAAGGACAAAAATCACATGATCTTCTCCATAGATGCTGAAAAGCATTCGACAAAATTCAACATCCATTCATGATAAAAACTCTCAACAAAATGGGTAAAGAGGGCAAGTACCTCCACATAATAAAGGCCATATATGACAAACCCACACCAACATCATACTTAAAAGCAAGAAGCTGAAAGCACTTCCTCTAATATCAGGAACAAGCCAAGGCAATTAGACAACACAAAGAAATAAAAGGCATCCAGATTGGTAAGGAGGAAGTCAAACTGTCACTGTTTGCAGAAGACATGATATTGTACATAAAAAGCCCTAAATAATCCACTCCAAAATTACTAGAACTAATAACTGAATTCAGCGAAGTTTCAAGATATAAAATCAATACACAGAACCTGTTGCATTCCTATAGACTAACAATGAACTATCAGAAAGAGAAATCAGGAAAACAATTCCATTCACAATTGCATCAAAAAGAATAAAATACCTAGGAATAAACTTAACCAAGGAAGTGAAAGACCCTGTCCCCTGAAAACTACAACACACTTGAGAGAATTTAAGAGGACACTAATAAATGGAAAAACATCCCATGCTCATGGATAGAAAGAATTAATATTGTCAAAATGGCCATCCTGCCTAAAGCAATCTACAGATTCAATGCAATCCCTATCAAAATACCAACAGCATTCTTCATCGAAATGGAACAAACAGTTCTAAAATTCACATAGAACCACAAAAGACCCCGAATAGCCAAAGCAATCCTGAGAAGGAAGGATAAAGCAGGGGGGAATCTCATTTCCCAACTTCAAGCTCTACTACAAAGTCATGGTAATCAAGACAATTTGGTACTGGCACAAGAACAGACCCATAGAAAAGATAAGAAAGTCCAGACATTAACCCAGGCATATATGGTCAATTAATATACAATAACAGAGCCATGGATATACAATGGGGAAATGACGGCCTCTTCAACAACTGGTGTTGGCAAAACTGGACAGCTACATGCAAGAGAATGAAACTGGATTATCGTCTAACCCCATACACAAAAGTAAACTAGAAATTGATCAAAGACCTGAATGTAAGTTGTGAAACCATAAAACTCTTAGAATAAAACATCGGCAAAATCTCTTGAATATAAACATGAACAACTTCTTCATGAACATATCTCCACGGGCAAGGGAAACAAAAGCAAAAATGAGCAAGTGGCACTATATTAAACTAAAAAGCTTCTGTACAGCAAAGGACATCATCAGTAGCACAAAAAGGCATCCTACAGTATGGGATGATATATTCATAAATGATATATCCGATAAAGGGTTGACATCCAAAATATATAAATAGTTCACACACCTCAACAAACAAAAAGCAAATAATCCAATTAAAAAATGGGCAGAGGATCTGAACAGACACTTCTCCAAAGAAGAATTTCAGGTGGCCAACAGGCACATGAAAAGATGCTCCACATCGCTAATCATCAGAGAAATGCAAATTAAAATCACAATGAGGTATCACCTCACACCAGTAAGGATGGCCAACATCCAAAACACAAACAGCAACAAATGTTGGTGAGGATGTGGAGAAAGGGGAACCCTCCTATACTGCTGGTGGGAATGTAAACTAGTTCAACCATTGTGGAAAGCAGTATGTAGGTTCCTCAAAAAACTCAAAATAGAAATACCATTTGACCCAAGAACTCCACTCCTAGGAATTTACCCTAAGAATGCAGGAGCCCAGTTTGAAAAAGATATATGCACCCCTATGTTTATCGCAGCAGTATTTACAATAGCCGAGAAATGGAAGCAACCTAAGTCTCCATCTGTAGATGAATGGATAAAGAAGAGGTGGTACATATACACAATGGAATATTATGCAGCCAGAAGAAGAAAACAAATCCTACCATTTGCAACAACATGGATGGAGCTAGAGGGTATTATGCTCAGTGAAATAAGCCTGGCAGAGAAAGACAAGTATCAAATGATTTCACTCATCTGTAGAGTATAAGAACAAAAAAAACTGAAGAAACAAAACAGCAGCAGACTCACAGAACCCAAGAATGAACTAAACCAAAGGGAAAGGAACTGGGGAGAGTGGGTGGGAAGGGAGAGATAAGATGAAAAGGGGGCATTATGATTAGCACACATAATGTGGGGGTGGAGGGGCACGGGGAAGGCAGTATAGCAACCACAATGTTGTTCATGTAAGTGTATATTAATGATAGCAAAAAATATAAGAATAAAAAAATTAAATTAAAAAAAGAAATAATATGAAGTCTTTTTTAGGCTAATATTTGATAAGCAGCTGTGGGAATGGAATAGCTTTTAATGTTATTTTGATAATTCATATTTTAGGATTTGAAAGAAACTAAGATACCTTAACTTTAATATTAGATTTGAGAAATTTTCATTTAAAATTATATTGCTATAGTATGTCCAAACTCATATTTATTAAAACTGACATGTCTACTGGATAAAATATTTGTTTTAAAACACAGACACATTTCCTTTTAAAAACAAAGTTTTTTGCTTTTTTTCCCTTTTAAAAATATAAGCAGTACTCAAACTGAACAGCCTTTCTTAATTCTGACTTTGCGTTTGTTTGAAGCTTCACTGAACAAAAGAAATTTCTGAAAAAAAAAAACAACCCACAGTCAATTACAGATCACCCATGCATAGTTTATTAACTGTATTTTTTATGTCTTCTGCCACCCAACATATTATTGAATGTCTTCCATGATCTCAGTTAGTAGCAGAAAACATTTCCATTAGAAAAATTAATCTCCAGTTTATTAAGACCATTTTGGGATAGAAAGAAATTAAAAATCAGGGAACAAACAAAATCCAAAAAACAAAGTAGTAAAACACATGGGAGGAGGAGGAAATAAACAGGTGCTGGAAGCAAGCATGTGGAAAAGATAAATTTAATTAGAGAGAGAATCACAGGTTTCCTGGATTGAAGATAATGGCCACCAGAAGCTACATGAAGCTGGCAAAAAACTCCAAATTTCCATTCATTAACATGGTAATCTAGACAGCTGAATTTACACATTGCAATGCCACAAATACATTTTAAAATTATATATGCCTTACAATTTATTTTTGGCCATATATTGATGTATTGTAGACAGATGTAATTAATCAAGAAATAGTTTAACATTCCTGGTTGACAATCAGTACAATGAAACGTAGCGGTTAAGAGAGCAAAATTGAGCTAAACTGTCTGAATTTTAATCCGAGCTCCACCATTTACTAGCTGTGTGACCCTGGGCAAGTAAGTAGGTCTCTCATTTGCAAAATAGGAATAATAGTTCCTATATAAATAACTGCTGTGAGGATCAAATGAGTAAATACATGTTACATGCTTAGAACAGAGGTGCCAAAGGAAGCACTCAGTATTAGGTATTGCCAGGATTCATCAGTAATGGCCCATTACTTACTCTTTAAGTGAAATGCTTCCTACTTTTTAAAAATTAAATTCCTAACTACCATACCCAACAATGATCATTTCATAAAAATTTCAGTATCTCTAGTCTAAATAAACATGTTCATAAAGGAACTCATTGCAAACTGGAATAACCATAAAATCAAATGGATAAGAACTATCAATCAAAACAGTATTTAAAATGGGTCAACTGGATTGCTTCTTATTATACATCATGAAGACAATGAAGCAATTATCTAGAAAAAATTACTACTTTATTAAAGAAGATTAAACACTATTTTCAGATACAGATAAAGCATGAAATTTTAAAACAATCCAGTCATTTCTACAAAGTATTTACCACAAAACATATCAGTATTAGCTCCTAGGTAACCTGGCATCTTAGTCTAGATCAGGGGTTCAGCCTTGGCACTGCTGACGTTTTGAGACAGATAATCACCTCTCGGGGAAGGAAGCCTGTCCTGGGCACTGCAGGCTGTTTAGCAGCATCCCTGGCCTCTATGTACTAGATGTGAGCAGCACCTTTCTTCCCAGTTTTTTATCCCTTTCCCACCTTGTGACCAACCAAGAGTATCTTGAAACATTTTCAGATGACCCCTGAAAGGCAAAATCACTCACAGTCGCCCTAGATTGTGAGAAAAGTTCTTTTTGTTTTAACAAATGGGTTATAATAACAATTAAGATTTCCTCCTCCTCCATACTTTTGGGCTATTTCCTCGAAAATGTAGAAAAAGATGGAATACCAGCTCACAGTGCATTTTAGTACCTTGGTAATACCTGCAAATAAGATTTCCCTGATACCAATTTTACACTTACTTGTTTCTCTCTGTGGATAAAGTGAAGGTTCCTATGGCCAGGATTCTCACCTGACCTTGGTCAGCCAGCTCACTACACATGTGTGGGCAATATGTCGTTATTGACTCTATATATATAAAGAGCTCTGCCCAGGGCTCTGGGCAACACGGTGGTATGGCTGCAAGGCTGCAGGAGAGCAGAGACTGGAGTGGTGGCAGCGCCGAGGACAGAGACTGAGACGGCTGAGAGGGTAGATAGGCCAAGAGGCAGAGACCAGCTTGCTGCATGCAGACTGGCTCTGACTGGACGGGATTCTAGTGATTGACCTGCCACCTTGGGAATAGAGTTGGGTATAACCCTTTGACCCCAAGAATGTTCCACTGTCATTTCTTTGGTCTCATTGAATCCATAAGTGAACTTGCCCAGGCCGAAACCCATTGGCAAGACACTCTGTGAAGCCAAAAGGATGTAATTCTTCATTAATGCTTCTTTTTTAAACTATGAGTCATTTAAAATTTGCCACCTTGGCATTAGGATTGAAAATTTTAATTTTACCTTCCCTTTAAACCAGATATATTATGTTGCCAATCATGAGCACAGTACTTCAACAAAGGAATGGCTAACACTTATCTGCATTTGAGATCTATTAAGCTTGTGATAAGCATTTAACATGAATTACCTACCTCATTTAGTCCTAACGATATACATCTTATTATCTCCAATCTTTAATATGAAAAAACTGAGGCTAAGAATAACATGACTAAGCCATATTGCTAGTAAGTGACAGAATCTAGATTGGACTCCAAAGCCAGTATTCAAACTTAGTGCATCAGATGTGTTTCCCTATTAAGATCTAAGAACCATCATTTCAAAATACTGAATTGATAGGCTTCTCACCTTTTGAGATAAATACTACTTTCCCCTTTGAACAATTTTTAATTATATAACTTTGGCGTATGTAACTTTTCCAAATGAACAATACCTTTTTCCCAGTAGTTAGCCCCTCTCTCCTCAAAACAGGTATAGTGCTTATTTGAACTTCAATAGTGGCCTTTCTGATAGAATTTGTAGTTGACAAACTTTAGATTTTGTGAAAAAATAAGGTTGAAAGTGTAAGATCTTGATCAAACCAATGAAAGCAATGACAATGTTATTTTTATATTCTCTTAAACAAAAAAAATGACAAGAATAGATAAAAATATCCACTCCAACTTACACATCTAAAACTGATTATATACTATACATTTCATGTCTTTGGACCTTTGATTTGGAAATAATGACATATTTCCTACAATAGCCAGTCTTAAGGAGAAAAGAGAGAAAACGAAGGAATAGAGTTTCCGCAGTTTTCCTAGTTCCACTACAGTAAGGCCCAGGGATTTTCACAATACTAGGGCAAGATGAAGTTCATGCTGATCTCCCCTCCCTTACTCACTGGAAGATGAATTAGAATTTGACATAATGGTTTAAAAAAAAAAAGAAAGAAACTTCTCAGAATTATCTCTTCTTTGCTAATAAACAAAATAGAAGAAAAAAATTCCTGGGATAGAAGAACATGCACTAAAGGAATAATAAAAACACTGCCTCATGAGAATTCAATGAAATAAAACAACTAGTACTGCAGTAAGCGAACAGTAACTGGTAAGTATTCATCATTTGCTGTAGTTGTTAGTAATGTCAGTATAAAGACTTCAAAAACACAGAAGAAAGAAAAGTATCTGCAGTTCTTCCAGAAATACTTTCTGTGCTCTCCTCTTTCAAAATGTTCTTTCAAAATCCCCTTGCATTCTCAAAGAATGCAAGTTTTTCTTACAACCTCCATTTTGCCTCACAAATCTTTATTCAAACAGAACAAAACAGTAACAGGGGAAAATCAGAGAAAAGTCAGAGGAAAGGCATCCCATCTTCCCTTACCAAGGCCACTGTCTTCTAGCCGGATGCTACTATTTTTCACTTATCATCTTGTTTATTCCTCACCTAAAACTTATAAGAAATTATTCTCATCTTATAGATAATGAAATTGAGACACGGAGAGGGGAAAGGGAGTATATACTGTCATACAGCATGGATAACAGAGCTGGAATTCACTCCAAACGACAGTATTGCAAATTACCATCTTTAGGAACTGATACATTAAGATCTGTGAGTGTTCTAAAAAGGAGAAGTAGGCGGGGAAGACTGTCTATATGTTTCCACACATGTGTTTCATAACCTCAGTACTTGACAGTCACAGCATAGATTCATGTATGTGAACACCTCTTTATTTGGATTGAAGATCCTCATAATGCATCTTGTTTTCAAACAATGGAGTGGAATTCTATCAAACCAGAAAAGCTCATCATCCATGGGGAGCCTCCCTAGAGCTGGGAAAATAGCACTTTTAAACAGTATTTTAAATAATAATAATTCTAAAGCTTCCTATCTTAGATTAAAGCCAGACTGGGAAAGAAATACGGTGTTTAAAAGAAAATATGAAATGCATATTAGAAAAAAAGACAACTATTTTAATATTTCCATGAAAAAACATTATACCCAGGTTCTTTACAAAATGGGTAAAAAAATGAACCTTAAAAAAAATTGCTGTCCTATATTTAAAGATACTACTACCGACACTACAACAGCAACTTGTTCTCAGAGTTGATCACAACCATTTGGTAAGACAGCAAGAAACAGAGAAACAGGAATAGAGCTTTATATAACATGTTATATATGTATGTTATATACACATAACATATAACATATGTGAATAAGCTGAGATTAACTCTACGTTTCCCATAACTTGGCAACTGAAGATATGTTATAGTAAGAAATAGCCTAACTTTATACTATAGAGAATTAAGAAAATGCAGGGACTGTTTGAGGAGAGTTTGAGAGGAACTTTAGGGGGCTGGTCATGTGCTGTTTCTGGCTCTGGGTGCTGCTTGTATGCATGTATTCAGTTTGTGAAAATTTACTGAGGTATATAGTTGTTATATTACTCTTTCTGTGTGTCGAATAAGTTTCAATAAAAAAATTAATTGCTACAAAAAAATTATGTGGAGGAGACTGAAAAGGTAGATGGAAGAGAGATCCTTAAAATCCTTAAAAATACAAGACAGAAAAAAAAGATAAAGACATAGTGGGAATAACTGAGTGAGAGAACTAAAAGGATAGGAGGCTGTGATTAGAATGGAATCAAATTCAGTATTTCAGAGGTAGAGCATTCAAGGTGACTTAAAGGACTACTGTTTGTTTTGGAAATCAGTAGAAGAAATAAAGAAAACATGGAAGTTACTAGAAATGAGGTCAAATAAATGAGAAACTATGTTTTGGGTGGGTCACACACATGGATGCAGAAGACACTAAGAAGGATGGCAAGAATAGAAGGCAAGAAAATGAGCTCTATTCTTCAAGGGATGGGTGTCCACAGACAACTAGAATGAGGAAGGAAAGAAAATGTTATGATTAGAAGGCATGAGCCTCAAGGACGAAGGATTGTCATAAGAGAGAAGAAGAATGTTCTAGAAATGGCACTGGGCATTGAGGACTTGACTATATACTTCATGACCCTGAAAAAAAGCATGATAGGAAGAAATTAAAGCCAAATATCAATAAAGCAAGATGATTACCAAAGAGCCACGGGTGTTCCCCAAAAGAATAACATCTTAAAGAATTTATCAAAAATTAATTGTATAAACAAAGCAAGATTTGGGAAAAGACAAACTAATATTTAGAATGAGAATAATTTTTTTCCTCTAAAAGCAGCTTAAATGTTTTAAGTAATACACTTTGTTGCCCTCTGTTACAGCTAGGCTACCAAATATAATGAGTCTAACTTTTCTATATTTTTTAAAGTTTCTGGACAATGTAGAATGAATTAGATATTAAATACGACAGACAACCCATCTAATTTTTTATAGTAAAATATTTTTGAGAATTCTACAGAACAGTTCTTTGAGGGTTTAATTCAACTTGGTCATCCTCAATAGGCCAAGGATTATGATTATGTGATAGTGATCAAAAAGATAAAACATGATAATTGAATATAGCAACAAAAAAAGGGTATAGTTTCTTACATAAGAATATATCCAATACATAAGCCATTAAAAATAATCTCTAATTATAACTAACTATAAGTCTGCCTCACCGCACAGAGACATCCTATTTCATTAAAAAGCCAACAAGAGGCAAATACATTAGTCTCGTTTTATTTTTACCTGAGTACTGGATTCTCTCCAAAGATTCAAGTTAAACAGTTAATACTAATAAATAAAGGCAATTTTCCAAAGTGTTTTCAATGTCTTGGCTTAAAAGTAACTTAAAAAAATTTTTAATAGCAACATGAGAGATAAAAAATCAGATGAACAAAACTGCCTGTAAGTATTCAAAAGCATTAGCTGAAATACCCCACTTTTTGTAACTACTACTCTGGCAAAAATTCCCCAAACAGGTAAGTCTAACAGTTAACATGTGACTCATGGTAGGCAAAAGAAATGTGTCTATTTCACATGATGCAAAACATTTTTGTATCTTTTTATTTTTTCTTCCTCCATCCCATTGATATTCTCTTACTCTTTCTATTCTTCTAGTCCCTGTTTTTCAGTTTTTACCTCTTCATACCATCTTTTCACAAAATACAATTTTATTTTTTAATAATCCATTTTATTAAATAAAAGTTTTAAAAATATATTCATAAGTTTAACATTGCAATTATGAGAAACCATGAACAACACAATCAGAAAAAACAAGGATTCAAACTATAAGAAACTAAAGCTAAGTAATGTCTTTTCTGAAACAACTGGTAATAACTGGTTGAGTTTAAAAAGTCTAGAATTAAAATTTTAAAGTTTTTAATAAATAATCGGCCTTCTGACCAATCTGAAAGGGATAGCTGGTCCTCTAGTATTACTACTTTCAGTGTGTCCAGAAGGGTTGACTTCCCTTGGGGCCTCAGGCAACACCAAGAGCATATCAAGCAGGATGCACCAGAAGCAGAGCTTGCTTAGTAGAGTAGAGGGATAGGGGGCTGTGGGCCCTCTCTCAGACCATTCTTGCTTTCTATGTTCCAGGACCACTTTTCCATGTTCTATTCAACAGATGTGTTGGAGCTGCCTCCAACCTATGAGCCTTGCATATGCTGCTGCCTTTGTTGGGATGCACCTTCCTAGGCTCTTGACCTAATAGGCTCTTCAGGCCTCAGCTAAATTGCCTTCTTGGATATCCCCACCTAAAGTGACTTCCCCAGTTACTTTTCCTTTCTCACGCCTCTATTTACTTCCTAGCACTTAGTAAATAATACTAGCTCATACTTGTCTCCTTAACAAGAATAGAAGCTTCATGAGGGCAGGGAACTTATTTAATCACCAACTTCCAAAATGGTACTTTACCTGTTTTGTTGAATACATGAATAAAAATGGTATTAACAAAAATAGTGATGGTAATAATAACAGCTAACATTTATTGAGTACTTACCACCCGATAGGCACTACTGAGCAAATTATAAAGCACTAATTTACCAGCCATAGAAATAAAAAAACTGAAACACTGACCTGTTAAATTTCCTCTCCCATTGATCACACAACTTAATGTGTGGGCCTCTCCACAGGGCAGCCCAAAAGTTGGCAGGCAGGAATTGACTCATTAGATGGAGAAAACAGGAATTGTTCTTTCCTAAACCCTTTTACTTCCATCTTTTCTCTTACCTGCTTTTAGAGCTTCTTTTTCATCACCACTTTTCCTTTTTCCCCCTCACAATTATTTTTAAATTCTCTTCACTTAATCTCATTCAAAATAATTTCATGGTATACTTTAATATTTCTATGTAATATTTTAATACAAGGTACTCAGTGTTCACTAAAATGTATACAAAGACCTACAATTTTGTTTTTTAATTAGAAACAATCTGCACCAATGTTCTCAACCCTCCTTTTTCTTGCATAGTGACTCTCATACAGCAGTTGGGTTGTTTGTGAACTATTCAGAATGAAGAGAGAAGAAGAAAGGAAAGGAGAGGCTTCCTTTTCTTTCCTCTCCTTTCTTTCTCTTGGTCTCCTAAAGTAGATATGAATATAAATATCTGTGCCATAAAGAGCCCCTTCTTTACTGTGTGAAATTTTGCTTTGGAGTACAAAAATTTAAATGTATCCTTTGGTATTGCTATGTTTGACACTGTCATCCAGAATCTTTCATGACTGTTCCCATACCAGCCTGGAGCTACAATCATCCTCAGGGGAAAAAGCAGGTTTGGGCTCCAGACTCTTTCCAGACAAATAAGGCAACTTTCAGAGAGCTTTCTAAGCTGTTGAATCAGATAGCTGCCACAACACTTCTATAATAGTCCCAAGAGGAAGTTTTCTTCCCAACTACAGAAACAGCTATTTGTCACCACAAAAGAGAGTTCATTCTAAACTAGGAAAGAAAAAAAAATCCACTCTAGAAGAAATTCCTTGCCCTTATAATAGAGAGTTTATTTTTAAACAACATATAGAGTGATTATCATTTTTTCTTTGTATGTCAAGTTGAATCTCCAAATAAAAGGCTCCTTCTGATATGAACAAAGATTGATGAAATTAATCACCAGATGGGAAGATTGCATTTACAATAAAGATTTAAAAGATAATTTTCAAAAAGCTGATTAGTAAATAAAAATAAAAATCATTAAAAATGTAAGAAAAACAAAACAAATTACCACTTTTGTATATTAAGCTCAAAAAATGGCAAGTCCAAAATTTGGAGAGAGGTAGAATCAAAGCAACTGAAAATAGTTCAGACAAGTAATTCACCACAGTTTTGCCTGAATAAACCTAGTATTAACTAAAGTCTTCACTTTCACTTAGCTGTGAGGTTCTGATTAAAAAGTAAATCTAGATAACAGTTCGCACCTTCAAAGGGAGTGTCAGATGAAAGTATTAGCTTTCTATTTAAGGGGGGAAAAGAGGATTTAAATTCATCTTTTAAAGTTCTTTCTTTCAATTTGTTTCCCTACTATTCTTTACTCTTTCCCTAGCTTACTTTGCAACACCATTTATAACTTAAGAAAATTCTCTAGGTTTGAAGACCTGATGAAATAATATATCTATAGCAGAAAATTTTAAATAAAAACTTAAGTAGAAATAAATACTATTAAAATCTGGGCTGACACATATGGAAGAAATACAAGCTATTTTTAAGTAAACAGTAACAAAACTTAAAACTTCTGAGTACAGATTATTAAAATAGTAAATTCAATAGCACCTAAAAGAGAGAGCACGTATATTCTGCTTTCAAACATGAATTAACTACGGTTTGGCCATTTTCATAAACCACACATGTGGGCAGTAAAAATGGAGGTAATAAAGGCAGAAAGAATATGGTAAAATTAGAAGGCTCAAAAACTACTTTAAGAATGTATTCTTTCCAATCCAGATCACATTTCAAAAAAGGGGGAATAAAAAGGGAGAAAGAAATCAGGAAGCCTTTTATTCCTGTAACTGGTAGGAAGCAAGGTATATGATTAATTATATGACTTTTAATTAATTTAAAAAATATAGAAAGCTATTAATCCATAGTAAAGAATTCCAAAGTTCCATTACAAAATAAGTCTCTAGATTCCAAAAGTGCTGAAAATATTTAAGATTAAAAATTTCATTATATTAATTCTGTACTTCTAGAAGCAAACATGTGTAACGACAAAGGGACACTATTAAGATGACCTAAGCAGATACCTCACAAAACTATCTTTGCTTCACTTTATTCCTCAAAGCTGAGATCAAGTTCTACAATCCTGAGGAAGCCTACCTTGATACCTCTATTCCCTCTAGGTGAAGCAACCTCCCTACAAACTTCCATACCGAGAGCCAAACATTTTAGTATTTATTATGCAGTGCTTCAATTATTTTTAAAAAAAAAGGGATCATGTTTTACATCTAATTCTCCAAGAGTCAAGCACAATGCCTGTGCATGAAAAAAAAAATTATTTCCTGTTATCTGTTCACTTAAAACCCAAGTAGCAATGAGTAACCCTAGTACTCAGATTGTTTCTAAATAAAATACCAAGATTCTTCGATGAAAAGGCTGATTCCAGGTCTCCGTCAGAACACTTACAAGATGACCCTGTGTAAGTTTATTATACCAAAAAAACAAGAACACAACGAAGGACTACTGATGTCATAACAAGAGGATATAGGAGCCAATTTCAAGAAATTTTCACTGGCCACTTGAGCACGAATTAACAGAATAATGGACTGAAACATCAAATATCTTAAAAGAGAAATAATTAAGCATTTATCCTTCCATTCACATTTAAACTTTACCTCAGGAAAATATAGAGGTGACAAGAGAAAATTCCTCTATTTAAAAATGTTAGCTATTATATATGAGAAAGAAATTAAAAAAAAAAGAATATTACCATTTTGCAACCACTAGTGAATTAATGGATCTATGCAATGACCATCAAAGGCTACTAACAGACATTACAAGCCTCTTAATGGAAAAACACAATACAATTTATGCTGTAGGTACGCCAAAATACTCAAACCCAAATTTGATTAAACCTCTAAATCTAACTATTGATTTCTAGGAAATTCAAAAGCAGAGGAAGAAAATGTCAAATGATACCACAGGTATGAAATCAGGAAAATCAAGACTGAGGGAAACTACAGGATAAATAACCTAATTTCCTGAACAAAAAAGTATAAGAATACTGGGGAGCGGAGGGATGTTCCATGCTTAAAAAGTTTAAGAGAGTAGGACTTCTGGGAAGATGGCGGCGTAAGTAGGGCGGCGGAAATCTCCTTGCAAAACCATATATGTTTACGAAAATACAACAAATACAACTACTCCTGAAAGAGAGGCCAGAAGATACAGACAACACACAGGCTACAGCTACACCGATGAGAACTCAGCATCTCACGAAGCGGGTCTTGAAGACACAGGGGCGCGGCAGCGGAGCAAAATCAACGCAGAGCACTCAGCCCAGCAGTCTGGGAGTCTTGGGGAATTTTGGGCACCTTGGCCAGCAACTGGGCAAAGCAGGCATGCCAAGGCTTCCCACAGATATCAGCAGCCTCCCATTCGTTCCCTCTATGGCCAGAGCTACAAAGGGCCCAGCGGAGCGGCAGTGGCTCCGGAAAAGTGAAGCAGCGCCACCTACAGCATCCTCACAGACTCTACTCGTGGTGGGTGTTTCTTTTTTTCTTTTTTTAAGAGCCCAGCTGACACACGTGGCGCCTACCAGCGACCACTTCTATCGCCATGAAAACACAGAGGAATATGGTACAAACAAAGCTTAGCCAGACAGCCCCAGAGAGGGAGCCTGATAGGATAGACATGCACAATCTTCCTGAAAAAGAATTCAGAATTAAAGTCATGACGATACTCATGGATCTACAGAGAAATATGCAAGAGCTGACGGAGGAAGTGAGGGAAGTGAGAAAAGAAAATGAAGAAATGAGACAAGCGATCGATGGGCTTAGCAGCAGACAGGACGAGATGCAAGAGACTGTTAATGGAATAGAAATCAGAGAACAGGAATACAGAGAAGCTGAGGCAGACAGAAATACAAGGATCTCTGGAATGAAAGAATATTAAGAGAACTGTGTGACCAATCCAAACGGAACAATATTCACATTATAGGAGTACTAACGGAAGAAGAGAGAGAGAAAAAGGGATAGAAAGTGTCTTTGAAGAAATAATTGCTGAAAACTTCCCCAAGCTGGGGAAAGAAATAGTCTCTCAACCACGGAAGCCTACAGATCACACAACACAAGGAACCCAAGGAAGACAACACCAACACATAATAATTAAAATTGCAAAGATCAAAGATAAGGACAGAGTATTAAAGGCAGCTAGAGAGAGAAAAAAGATCACCTACAAAGGAAAAGCCATCAGACTATCATCAGACTTCTCAAGAGAAACCTTACAGGCCAGAAGAGAATGGCACGATATATTTAACATAACGAAACAGAAGGGCCTTGAAGCAAGAATATTGTATCCAGCACGATTATCATTTAAATTCAAGGGAGGGAATAAACAATTCCAGACAAGCGAAAGCTGAGAGAATTTGCCTCCCATAAACCACCTCTACAGGATATCTTAAAGAGACTGCTCTAGATAGAAGCACTCCTAACACTAAAACGAGGTCACCAGAGAAAATAAAATCATAGCAAACAACACAGACCACCCAAATACTAACTAAAGGCAAAGAATAAAACACCTAGTATATAAAGAATGGAGGAGGAAGAATAAGAAGGGAGAGAAATAAAGAATCATCAGACTGTGTTTACAATAACTTAACAAGGAAGTTAGACTGTTAGATAGTAAAAAAGCTACCCTTGACCCTTTGGTAACCATGAATATAAAGCTAGCAATGGCAATAAGTACATATCAATTGATAATCACCCTAAATGTAAATGGACTGAATACACCAATCAAAAGACACAGAGGAATAGAATGGATAAAAAAGCAAGACCCATCTATATGCTGCTTACAAGAGACACACCTCAACCCCAAAGATATACACAGACTAAAGGGGAAGGATGGAAAAAGATATTTCATGCAAACAACAAGGAGAAAAAGCAGGTGTCGCAGTACTTGCATCAGAAAAAATAGACTTCAAAACGAAGAAAGTAGCAAAAGATAAAGAAGGACATTACATAATGATAAAGGGATCAGTCCAACCAGAGGATATAACCATTTTAAACATATATACACCCAACACAGGAGCGCCAGCATATATGAAACAAACACTAACAAAATTAAAGGAGGAAATAGAAAGCAATGCATTCATTTTAGGAGACTTTAACACACCACTCACTCCAAAGGACATATCAACCAGACAGAAAATAAGTACAGACACAGAGGCACTGAACAACACACTAGAAAAGATGGACCTAACAGACATCTACAGAACTCTACACCCAAAACCAAAAGGATACACATTCTTCTCAAGTGCACATGGAAGATGTTCCAGAATAGATCACATACTAGGCCACAAAAAAAACCTCAGTAAATTCAAAAATATTGAAATCCTACCAAAGAACTTCTCAGATCACAAAGGTATAAAACTAGAAATAAATTTTAGAAAGAAATCAAAAAGGCTCACAAATACATGGAGACTTAACAACATTCTTAATAATCAATGGGTCAATGACCAAATTAAAACAGACACCAAAGAATACACGGAGACTAATGACAACAACAACACAAAGCCACAACTTCTGTGGGACGCAGCAACGGCACTCCTAAGAGGAAAGTATATTGCAGTCCAGGCCTATTTAAAGAATGAAGAACAATCCAAATGAGTAGTCTAAAGACACAATTACTGAAATTGGAAAAAGAAGAAATGAGCCCAAAGTCACCAGAAGGAGGGACATAATAAAGATCAGAGAAGAAATAAATAAAATTGAGAAGAACAAAACAACAGAAAAAAATCAATGAAACCAAGAGCTGGTTCTTTGAAAAAATAAACAAAATAGATAAACCTCTACCCAGACTCATTAAGAGAAAAAGAGAATCTACACACATAAACAGAATCAGAAATGAGAAAGGAAAAACCACGACGGACCCCACAGAAATACAAAGAATTATAAGAGAATACTATGAGAATCTATATGCTAACAAGCTGGAAAACCTAGAAGAAATGGAAAACTAATTAGAAAAATACAACCTTCCAAGACTGACCAAGCAAGAAATAGAAAAAGTAAACTGACCAACGACCAGCAACAAAATTGAATCGGTAATCAAAAAATTACCCAAGAACAAAACCACCGGGCCAGATGGATTGACCTCTGAATTCTACCAGACATTTAGAGAAGAAATAACACCTATTCTCCTTGAAGATTTTCAAAAAATAGAAGAGAAGGAAATACTTCCGAACTCACTCTATGAAGCCAGCATCACTCTAATAACAAAACGTGGCAAAGACCTGACCAAAAAAGAAAATTACAGACCAATATCCCTGATGAACGTAGATGCAAAAATACTCAACAAAATATTAGCAAACCGAATTCAAAAATACATCAAGAGGATCATACACCATGATCAAGTGGGATTCATCCCAGGGATGCAAGGATGGTACAACATTTGAAAATCCATCAACATCATCCACCACATCAACAAAAAGAAGAACAAAAACCACATGATCATCTCCATAGATGCTGAAAAAGCATTTGACAAAATTCAGCATCCATTCATGATTAAAACTCTCAACAAAATGGGTATAGATGGCAAGTATCTCAACACCATAAAGGCCATATATGACAAACCCACAGCCAACATCATACTTACCAGCGAGAAGCTGAAAGCTTTTCATCTCAGATCGGGAACAAGACAGGGATGCCCACTCTCTCCAATGTTATTCAACATAGTACTGGAGGTCCTAGCCACAGCAATCAGACCAAACAAAAAATACAAGGCATCCAGATTGGTAAAGAAGTCAAATTGTCACTATTTGCAGATGACATGATATTGTACATAAAAAACCCTAAAGACTCCACTCCAAAACTACTAGAACTAATATCTGAATTCAGCAAAGTTGCAGGATACAAAATTAACACACAGAAATCTGTTGCTTTCCTATACACTAACGATGAACTAACAGAAAGAGATATCAGAAAAATTCCATTCACAATTGCATGAAAAAGAATAAAGTACCTAGGAATAAACCTAACAAAGGAAGTGAAAGGCCTGTACTCTGAAAACTACAAGACATTCCTAAGAGAAATTAAAGGGGACACTAACAAATGGAAATGCATCCCATGCTCTTGGCTAGGAAGAATAAATATTGTTACAACGGCTATACTACCTAAAGCAATCTACAGATTCAACGCGATCCCTATCAAAATACCAACAACTTTCTTCAACAAACTGGAACAAATAATTCTCATATTCACATGGAACCACAAAAGACCCTGAATAGCCAAAGCAATCCTGAGAAGGAAGAATAAAATAGGGGGAATTACGCTCCCTGACTTCACTACAAAGCCACAGTAATCAAGACAATGTGGTATTGGCACAAAAACAGACCCACAGACCAGTGGAACAGAATAGAAAATCCAAACATTAGCCCAAACATATATGGTCAATTAATATATGATAAAGGAGCCTTGGATATACAATGGGGAGAAGACAGCCTCTTTACCAGCTGGTGTTGACAAAACTGGACAGGTACATGTAAGAAAATGAAACTGGACTACTGTCTAACCCCATACACAAAAGTATAAACTGAAAATGGATCAAAGACCTGAATATAAGTCATGAAACCATAAAACTCTTAGAAAAAAACATAGGCAATAACCTCTTGGACATAACCATAAGGGACTTCTTCATGAACATATCTCCCCGGGCAAGGGAAACAAAAGCAAAAATGAACAAGTGGGACTATATCAAGCTGAAAAGCTTCTGTGCAGCAAAGGACACCATCAGTAGAACAAAAAGACATCCTACAGTATGGGAGAATATATTTATGAATGACATATCCAAGAAAGGTTTGATATCCAAAATATATAAAGAACTCATGCACCTCAACAAACAAAAAGCAAACAATCCAATTAAGAAATGGGCAGAGGACATGAGTAGACATTACTCCAAAGAAGTTCAGATGGCCAACAGGCACATGAAAAGATGCTCCACATCACTAATCATCAGAGAAATGCAAATTAAAAGCACAATGAGATATAACCTCACACTAGTGAGGATGGCCAACATCCAAAACACAAACAACAACAAATGTTGGTGAGGATGTGGAGAAAAGGGAACCCTCCTACACTGCTCGTGGAAATGCAAATTCGTTCAACCATTGTGGAAAGCAGTATGATGGTTCCTCGAAAAACTCAAAATAGAAATACCATTTGATCCAGGAATTCCACTTGTAGGAATTTACCCTAAGAATGTTCAGCCTAGTTCGAAAAAGACAGGTGTACCCCTATGTTTATCGCAGCACTATTTACAATAGCCAAGAAATGGAAGCAACCTAAGTGTCCATCAGTAGATGAATGGATAAAGAAGAAGTGGTACATATACACAATGGAATATTCCACCATAAGAAGAAAATAAATCCTAGCATTTGCAACAACATGGATGGAGCTAGAGGGTATTATGCTCAGTGAAATAAGCCAAGCCGAAAAAGACAAGTATCAAATGATTTCACTCATATGCGGAGCATAAGAGCAAAGAAAAAAACTGAAAGAAAAAAAAACAGTATCAGACTCACAGAACCCACAAATGGACTAATAGTTACCAAAGGCAAAGGGACTGGGGCGGATAGGCGGGAAGGTAGGGACAAGGGGGAAAAAGGGGCATTATGATTAGCAGACGTAATGTTGCGGGGGCACGGGGAGGGCTGTACAACTCAGAGAAGACAAGTAGTGATTCTATAGCATCTCACTATGCTGATGGACAGTGACTGCAATGGGTTTGGTGGGGGGGACCTGATGAAGTGGCAGTTTAAAAACCATAATATTGCACATGTAATTGTAGACTAATGATACCAAAATTAAAAAAAGAAAGGTTTAAGAGAGTACATGGTACAAACTTTATTTTGATCTCAATTTAAGCAAACAATTTTTTAAAAGAAAAAAAACAGATAATTGAGGAAATAATGAACGCTGGATATTAATAATATTAAGAAATTATGACTTTGCTTGGTTCTTTTGGAAAGGAATGATAGTGGTACCCTGCTTATGAAAGAAATGGAGGAAGGAGGGAAGGCCCTATCTTCTAAAGAGACTTACTAACATATTCAAAGATTAACTGATATGATTTATTTAAAAATAATTTGAGACTGTAATGGGGTTGGGGGGGGGACCTGATGAAGGGGTAGTTTAATAACCATAATGTTGCACATGTAATTGTAGATTAATGATAATAAAATAAATTATATTAAAATAATAATAATAATAATTTGAGGCAGGATGGGTGTGAGTGAGGATAATGATGAATCAGT
>JAVSCE010005255.1:0-67804 GCA_032199065.1 Smutsia gigantea
TCAATGTCTAGAGCACCACAGAATAGGCTTCTGCTCACAAAGCAGATGTCCAGGGGTAGGTGTTCAGCAGTCCCAGGCTTCCACGCCCTCCCTGCTCTGTTTCTCTTCCTCCCGCCAGTGAGCTGGGGTGGGGGAAGAGCTTGGATCCCACTGGATTAAGGCTTCTGTACATTACCCTGTTTCGTGAGGTCTGCTCTGTTCATGAGGTATGTATACAGTCTGGTTCAGCCTTTGTTCTTCTTGCTGTTTTAGGGTTAGTTGTATTAATTAACTTTTTTTTTTTAATATTTGTGGTTTGGGGAGGAGTTCTCCGTGTCACCTCTCATGCCGCCATGTTCCATCCCTCTTTCTTTTTTAATATAGTTTCTTATCTCTTTTGGTTTTTCTCCTGCTGCTTTTTTATTGAGTACATTTGGAACTATATTTTAATTCTCCTATTGACTTTTCAATAAAACTGGATATTTTTAGTGATTACACTAAGATCACCTTAATTTGTCACACAGTCTACCTAGAATATAAGTTGTACCATTGCACGTAAAATGTAAGAAAGTCACAAGAATCTAATTCCATTTACTGTCTCATTTCCTCTTTCTCATTGGAGTGACATATTTAATTCCACATATATATATTGTGCTCAAAATGCAATATTGTTTTTTTTAAATATAATTTATACTATCATTAATCTACAATTACATGTGCAATATTATGGTTATTAAACTACCCTTCATCAGGTCCCACCCACCAACCCCATTACAGTCACTGTCCATCAGCGTAGTGAGATGCTATAGAATCACTACTTGTCTTCTCTGAGTTGTGCTACCCTCCCCGTGCCACCCCAACATTACATCTGCTAATCGTAATGCCCCATTTTCACTCTTATCCCTCCCTTCCCGCTCATTTTCCCCAGTCCCTTTCCGTTTGGTAACTACTAGTCCGTTCTTGGGTTCTGTGAATCTGCTGGTGTTTTGTTCCAACAGTATTTTTTCTTTGTTCTTATACTCCACATATGAGTGAAATCATTTGATACTTGTCTTTTTCGGCTTGCCTTATTTCACTGAGCATAATACCTTCTAGCTCCCTCCATATTGTTGCAAAGGGTAAGATTTGTTTTCTTCCTATGGCTGAATAATATTCCATTGTGTATATGTACCACATCTTCTTTATCCATTCATCTACTGATGGACACTTAGGTTGCTTCCATTTCTTGGATATTGTAAATAGTGCAGCAATAAACATAGGGGTGCATCTGTCCTTTTCAAATTGGGCTGATGCATTCTTCGGGTAAATTCCTAGGAGTGGAATTCCTGGGTCAAATGGTATTTCCATTTTGAGTTTTTTGAGGAACCTCCATACTGCTTCCCACAATGGTTGAACTAATTTGCAGTCCCACCAGCAGTGTAGGAGGGTTCCCTTTTCTCCACATCCTCGCCAACATTTGTTGTTATTTGTGTTTTGGATGTTGGCTATCCTCACTGGTGTGAGGTGATATCTCATTGTGGTTTTAATCTGCATTTCTCTGATGATTAGCGATGTGGAGCATCTTTTCATGTGCCTGTTGGCCATCTGAATTTCTTCTTGGAGAAGTGTCTATTCATGTCCTCTGCCCATTTCTTAATTGGATTATTTGCTTTCTGTTTCTTAAGGTGCATGAGTTCTTTATATATTTTGGATGTCAACCCTTTATCAGATACGTTTTTTATGAATATATTCTCCCATACTGTAGGATGTCTTTTGTTCTACTGATGGTGTCCTTTGCTGTACAGAAGCTTTTCAGCTTGATATAGTCCCACTTGTTCATTTTTGCTTTTGTTTCCCTTGCCTGGGGAGATATGTTCATGAAGAAGTCGCTCATGTTTATGTCCAAGAGATTTTTGCCATTGTTTTTTTCTGAGAGTTTTATGGTTTCATGACTTACATTCAGGTCTTCGATCCACCTTGAGTTTACCTTTGTGTATGGGGCTAGACAGAAGTCCAGTTTCATTCTCTTACATGTAGCTGTCCAGTTTTTCCAACACCAGCTGCTGAAGAGGCTGTCATATCCCCATTGTATATGCAAGGCTCCTTTATCAAATATTAATTGACTGTCAATGTTTCGGTTAATGTTTGGATTTTCTATTCTGTTCCACTTGTCTGTGGATCTCTTTTTGTGCCAATACCAAATTGTCTTGATTACTGTGGCTTTGTAGTAGAGCTTGAAGTCAGGGAGCATAATTCCTCCTGTTTTATTCCTCCTTCTCAGGACTGCATTGGCTATTCGGGGTCTTTTGTGGTTCCATATTAATTTTAGAATTGTTTCTTCCAGATCATTGAAGAAAGCTGTTGGTAGTTTGATAGGGATTGCATTGAATCTGTAGATTGCTTTAGGTAGTACAGCCATTTTGACAATATTTATTCTTCATAGCTAAAAGCATGGGATGCACTTCCATTTGTTGGAGTCCTCTTTAATTTTTCTTAGAAGTGTCTTGTAGTTTTCAGAGTACAGGTCTTTCACTTCCTTCGTTAGGTTTATTCCTAGGTATTTTATTCTTTTTGATGCAATTGTGAATGGAATTGTTTTTCTGATTTCTCTTTCTGTTAGTTCATCATTAGTGTATAGGAAAAGCAACAGATTTCTGTGTGTTAATTTTGTATCCTGCAACTTTGCTGAATTCAGATATTAGCTCTAGTAGTTTTCGGGTGGACTCTTTAGGGTTTTTTATGTACAGTATCATGTCATCTGCAAATTTTGACAATTTGACTTCTTTATCAATCTCGATGCCTTGTATGTCTTTATTTTGTCTGATCGCCGTGGCTAGGACCTCTAGTACTATGTTGAATAACAGTGGAGACAGTGGGCATCCTTGTCTTGTTCCCCATCTTAGATGAAAAGCTTTCAGCGTCTCACCGTTAAGTATGATGTTAGCTGTGGGTTTGTCATATATAGCCTTTATGATGTTGAGGTACTTGCCGTCTATATCCATTTTGTTGAGAGTTTTAATCATGAATGGATGCTGAATTTTGTCAAATGCTTTTTCAGCATCTATGGAGATGATCATGTGGTTTGTGTTCTTCTTTTTGTTGATGTGGTGGACGATGTTGGTAGATTTTCGAATGTTGCACCATCCTTGCATCCCTGGGATGAATGCCACTTGATCATGGTGTATGATCCTCTTGATGTATTTTTGAATTCGGTTTGCTAATATTTTGTTGAGTATTTTTGCATTTACGTTCATCAGGAATATTGGTCTGTAATTTTCTTTTTTGGTGAGGTCTTTGCCCGGTTTTGGTATTAGAGTGATGCTGGCTTCATAGAATGAGTTTGGAAGTGTTCCCTCCTCTTCTATTTTTTGGAAAACTTTAAGGAGAATCGGTGTTATTTCTTCTCTACATGTCTGGCAGAATTCAGAGGTGAATCCATCAGGCCCGGGGGTTTTGTTCTTGGGTTGTTTTTTGATTACCAATTCGATTTCGTCGCTGGTGATTGGTCTGTTTAGATTTTCTGTTTCTTCCTTGGTCAGTCTTGGAAGGTTGTATTTTTCTAAGAAGTTGTCCATTTCTTCTATGTTTTCCAGCTTGTTAGCATATAAATTCTCATAATATTCTGTTATGATTCTTTGTGTTTCTGTGGGGTCCGTCGTGATTTTTCCTTTCTCATATCTGATTGTGTTTATGTGTGTAGATTCTCTTTTTCTATTAATGAGTGTGGCTAGGGGTTTATCTATTTTGTTTATTTTTTCAAAGAACTAGCTCTTGGTTTTATTGATTTTTTCTATTGTTTTATTCTTCTCAATTTTATTTATTTCTTCTCTAATCTTTATTATGTCCCTCCTTCTGGTGACTTTGGGCCTCATTTGTTCTTCTTTTTCCAATTTCAGTAATTGTGTCTTTAGACTATTCATTTGGGAATGTTCTTCCTTCTTTAAATAGGCCTGGATTGCAATATACTTTCCTCTTAGAACTGCCTTTGCTGCATCCCACAGAAGTTGTGGCTTTGTGTTTTTGTTGTCATCAGTCTCCATATATTCTTTGATTTCTGTTTTGATTTGGTCGTTAACCCATTAATTAATTAGGAGAGTGTTGTTAAGTCTCCATGTATTTGTGAGCCTTTTTGATTTCTTTCTAAAATTTATTTCTAGTTTTATACCTTGGTGATCTGAGAAGTCGGTTGGTAGGATTTCAATATTTTTGAAATTACTGAGGTTCTTTTTGTGGCCTAGTATGTGGTCTATTCTGGAAAATGTTCCACGTGCACTTGAGAAGAATGTGTATCCTGTTGCTTTTGGGTGTAGAGTTCTGTAGATGTCTGTTAGGTCCATCTGTTCTAGGGTGTTTTTCAGTGCCTCTGTGTCTTTACTTATTTTCTGTCTGGTTGATCTGTCCTCTGGAGTGAGTGGTGTGTTGAAGTCTTCTAAGATGAATGCATTGCTGTCTATTTCCTCCTTTAATTCTGTTAGTATTTGTCTCACATATGCTGGCGCTCCTGTGTTGGTTGCGTATATAATTATAATGGTTATATCTCCTTCTTGGACTGACCCCTTTATCATTATGTAATGTCCTTCTTCATCTCTTGCTACTTTCTTCATTTTGAAGTCTATTTTGTCTGATACAAGTACTGCAACACCTGCTTTTTTCTCTTTGTTATTTGCATGAAATAACTTTTTCCATCCCTTCACTTTTAGTCTGTGTCTATCTTTGGATTTGAGGTGAGTTTCTTGTAGGCAGCATATAGATGGGTCTTGCTTTTTTATCCATTCTGTTACTCTGTGTCTTTTGATTGGTGCATTCAGTCCATTTACATTTAGGGTGATTATTGATAGGTATGTACTTATTGCCATTGCAGGCTTTAGATTCATGGTTACCAAGGGTTCAAGGGTTGCTTCTTTACTATCTAACAGTCTAACTTAACTTTCTTGTTAAGTTATTGTAAACACAGTCTGATGTTTCTTTATTTCTTTCCCTTCTTATTCCTCCTCCTCCATTCTTTCTATAATAGGTGTTTTATTCTTTGCCTTTAGTTAGTATTTGGATGGTCTGCTTTCTTTGCTATGATTTTATTTTCTCTGGTGACATCTTTGTAGCCTTAAGTGTGCTTCCATCTCGAGCAGTCCATTTAAGATATCCTGTAGTGGTGGTTTATGAGAGGCAAACTCTATCAACTTTCGTTTGTCTGGAAATTGTTTAATCCCTCCATCATATTTAAATGATAATCGTGCTGGATACAATATTCTTGGTTCTAGGCCCTTCTGTTTCATAACGTTAAATATATCATGCCATTGTCTTCTGGCCTGTAAGGTTTCTGTTGAGAAGTCTGATGATAGTCTGATGGGTTTTCCTTTGTAGGTGATCTTTTTTCTCTCTCTAGCTGCCTTTAATACTCTGTCTTTATCTTTGATCTTTGCCATCTTAATTATTATGTGTCTTGGCGTTGTATTCCTTGGGTCCCTTGTGTTGGGAGATCTGTGGCCTTCGGTGGACTGCAAGACTATTTCCTTCCCCAGCGAGGGAAAGTTTTCAGCAATTATTTCTTCAAAGACACTTTCTATCCATTTTTCTTTGTCTTCTTCCTCTGGTACTCCTATAATGCGAATATTGTTCCGTTTGGATTGGTCACACAGTTCTCTTAATATTCTTTCATTCCTAGAAATCCTTTTATCTCTCTCTGCCTCAGCTGCTCTGTATTCCTGTTCTCTGTTTTCTATTCCATTAACAGTCTCTTGCATCTCGTCCAGTCTGCTGTTAAGCCCATCAATCGCTTGTCTGATTTCTGCATTGTCTTTCGTCAGTTCCCTCACTTCCTCCCTCAGCTCTTGCACATTTCTCTGTAGGTCCATCAGCATGGTTATGACTTTTATTCTGAATTCTTTTTCAGGAAGACTGTGCATTTCCATCCCTTCAGACTCCCTCTCTGGGGTTGTCTGGTTGATTTTGGTCTGAACCATATTCCTCTGTCTTTTCATGGCTATAGAATTGGTCACTGGTAGTTGCCACGTATGTCAGCTGGGCTCTTTAAGACTTTAAAAAGAGAAAAAAAAATTAAAAAAAGAAGAAAGAAAAAAAGAAAAAGAAAGAAAGAAAACAAAAAACAAAAAAACACACAATAAAAACCTCCCACCGGACATAGATTCTGTGGGAATGCTGTAGATGGCGCTATCGCCCCACCTTTCTGCAGCTGTGGCTGCGCCGTTCTGCAGGGCCCTTTATCTCTCTGGCAGGGGTGGGAACAAATAGGAAGCTGTTGATCTCAGTGAGAAGTGTAAGCGTGGCCACGCTTCCTCAGTCACCAGCCAAGGCACCTGAAACTCCCCAGCACTCCCAGCCCGCTGGGCTGAGCGTGCTGGGGCGACCCAGCTCCTCCGCTGGGCCCCCGTCTCCCCACGACCGCTGAAGAAAGCGCGCGCTTTCTTTTCCTCCCCCCCGGGAGCCGGCTGCAAGCACCCTGGCGCATTCCCCGCTCAGATTCTGCCCCTCTGTCTCTCCAATCTCCACTGCACTGCACGATGTGGGTCAGCGCTCCCCGCGCAGATCACCGGGGCTGGGTACTTCGCGGGGTGTACTTCCACTCCGTCCCAGCTCTGAATCCTCTCCTCCCGCCAGTGTGCTGGTGTGGGGGAGTGCTCGGGTCCCGCCGGGTCGCGGCTCCATATCTTACCCGCCTCTTGGGGTGCCGAGTGCTCTCGGGTGTAGTTGCACGCTGTGCGCTTTCCTGTGTATTCTTGTCTCTCTTTTAGGAATAGATGTATTTGCTGTGTTTTCGTAGATAAATATAGTGTTGACAGGAGATTTCTGCCACCCTGCTCACACCGCCATCTTCCCGAAAGTCCCTGCAATATTGTTTTTACTTAAAAATTCAGTTGTAATCTGTAATGTAAAGAGAAGGAAATAAAACATAGTTTTTTATGTTTACTCACATGTTAACATACATAAGGTACTTCATCTTTTCCAGTTGATCTGAGTTTTCACCCAGTCTCATTTTTCTTCAGCATAAAGGACATATATATATTTGCTTCTTATAACACAAGGATGATGGCAGCAGACTTATTGTTTTATCTGAAAATGTCTTCAATTCACTCTCATATTTTTGAAAAAATGAAATTCACTGAACACATAGTATTCTGGTTTGGCAGGTTTTTCTTTTCTTAAAAATTCTTTAAAGATATTGTTCAATTGTTTTCTCTGACATTCAGAGTTTTGGATGAAAAATCAATTTTAACCTTTTATTTGTTCCCATTTATGTAAAGTTATGCTTTTGGTTTGCCATTTAACATTTTCTTTTTACTGTGTTTTTCGGAAGGCTGAATATCATAATAGTGTTTGTGATAGTATTTGTATTCATCTTACCTGTGATTTGATCAGTTTCATGAATTTGTAGCTTGATTTTTTTTCAAGAAGTTTGGAAAAAGTATGTTATTTCTTTACATCCCTTACTTCTCACATGCTTCTGAAAATCCAACTAGACAAGATGTTTATGTTTCATTTTGTTCAATCATTCACACACCAAGGCTCTGCTCACTTCTGCCTTTTCTGTTCTTCAGGTTGGTTAGTTCCTAACACCATCTAAGTTGATAGGCCTGTCCTTCTATGATCTCCAAGTTATCTAAGTACATCTGGTGAAATTTTCCATTTCAGATATTGTACATTTTAGTCCTAAACTTTCTAATTTTTTAAATGACTGCCCTTTTCCTGTTGAAACTCTTCATCCATCCCCTCATTATTTTCGGCTTTTCCTCAAATCCTTGAACATATTAATAATAGTTGTTTTAACATCTCTCTATGTTAATTTCCACATTCATTTAACCTCAGATTTTGCTTTACAGATTGTTTACTTTTTCTTGAATATTGAACATATTTTTCTGGTTCTTCCCATAGAAATGTATGTCATTTAGCCTTTAATGAAAATTGTGGTGTGAATGGGCAAAAAAAAAAATACTCTTACTTTCTCTTCAGGATATTTGGCTGCAAAGATCTTGAAGTTTTTAAAATAATATATAAAAAGAAAATAATGCACAATGTTCATACCTGGCTGTGCACCACACACACGTTATGAACTAAACAGGGATAGGCAGAGTTTAAAAATACCCTGTGGACATAAATGTAAGACAAGCAATACTACTTCAAAATAATAGGGACTTCTAAATTATTTTTTTTAAACACCATTAAGTAATGTGTGTTCAACTCTTAAGCCTTGCTAATCCTCTCGATATGAACTATACTTTTCAGTCGTCTACTTAACTAGATTCAGGGTTGTTTTGCATAAAATAGCTACCAGAAATAAAGCAGATGTTGAATGCCAAGAATCATGAATAACTCAAATTACTATTTGTTTTATAATAATTTTTTTTTAATATAATTTATTTTATTATCATTAATTTACAATTACATGTGCAATATTACGATTATTAAACTACCCCTTCATCAGGTCCCCCCCACCAACCCCATTACAGTCACTGTCCATCAGCGTAGTGAAATGCTATAGAATCACTACTTGTCTTCTCTGAGTTGTACTGCCCTCCCCGTGCCCCCCCAACATTACATTTGCTAATCGTAATGCCCCTTTTTCCCTCTTATCCCTCCCTTTCCGCCCATTTTCCCCAGTCCCTTTCCCTTTGGTAACTATTAGTCCGTTCTTGGGTTCTGTGAGTCTGCTGCTGTTTTGTTCCTCCAGTATTTTTTCTTTGTTCTTATACTCCACATATGAGTGAAATCATTTGATAATTGTCTTTTTCGGCTTGGCTTATTTCACTGAGCATAATACCCTCTAGCTCCATCCATGTTGTTGCAAATGGTAGGATTTGTTTACTTCTCATGGCTGAATACTATTCCATTGTGTATATGTACACATCTTCTTTATCCATTCATCTGCTGATGGACACTTAGGTTAATTCCATTTCTTGGCTATTGTAAATACTGCTGCAATAAACATAGGGGTGCATCTGTCCTTTACAAATTGGGCTGCTGCATTCTCAGGGTAAATTCCTAGGAGCAGAATTCCTTTCTCAAATGGTATTTCTATTTTGAGTTTTTTGAGGAAACTCCATACTGCTTTCCACAATCGTTGAACTAATTTGCATTCCCACCAGCAGAGTAGGAGGGTTCCCTTTTCTCCACATCCTCGCCAACATATGTTGTTGTTTGTGTTTTGGATGTTGGCCAACCTCACTTGTGTGACGTGATGTCTCATTGTTGTTTTAATATGCATTTCTCTGATGATTAGGCATGTGGAGCATCTTTTCCTGTGCCTGTTTGCCATCTGAATTTCTTCTTTCGAGAAGTGTCTATACATGTCCTCTGCCCATTTCTTAATTGGATTATTTGCTTTCTGTTTGTTAAGGTGCCTGAGTTCTTTTAATATTTTGGATGTCAACCCTTTATCAGATACGTTTTCTATGAATATATTCTCCCATACTGTAGGATGTCTTTTTGTTCTACTGATCGTGTCCTTTGCTCTATAGAAGATTTTCAGCTTGATATAGTCCCACTTGTTCATTTTTGCTTTTGTTTCCCTTGCACGGGGAGACATGTTCATGAAGAAGTTGCTCATGTTTATGTCCAAGAGATTTTTGCCTATGTTTATTTCTAAGAGTTTTATCGTGTCATGACTTACATTCAACTCTTTGATCCACCTTGAGTTTACCTTTGTGTATGGGGCTAGACAGAAGTCCAGTTTTATTCTCTTACATGTAGCTGTCCAGTTTTTCCAACACCAGCTGATGAAGAGGCTGTCATCTCCCCATTGTATATCCAAGGAACTTTTATCAAATATTAATTGACTGTATATGTTTGGGTTAATGTTGGATTTTCTATTTTGTTCCACTGGTCTGTGGGTCTGTTTTTGTGCCAATACCAAATTGCCTTGATTACTGTGGCTTTGTAGTAGAGCTTGAAGTCAGGGAGCGTAATTCCCCCTGTTTTATTCCTCCTTCTCAGGATTGATTTGGCTATTCGGGATCTTTTGTGGTTCCACAGGAATTTTAGAATTATTTGTTCCAGTTCATTGAAGAAAGCTGTTGGTAGTTTGATAGGCATTGCATTGAATCTGTAGATTGCCTTAGGTAGTATAGCCATTATGACAATATTTATTCTTCCTAGCCAAGAGCATTGGATGCATTTCCATTTGTTAGTGTCCTGTTTAATTTCTCTTAGGAGTGTCTTGAAGTTTTCAGAGTACATGTCTTTCACTTCCTTCGTTAGGTTTATTCCTAGGTATTTTTTTCTTTTTGATGCAATTTTGAATGGAATTGTTTTTCTGATTTCTCTTTCGGTTAGTTCATCATTAGTGTATAGGTAAACAACAGATTTCTGTGTGGTAATTTTGTATCCTGCAACTTAGCTGAATTCAGATATTAGTTTAGTAATTTTGGAATGGAATCTTTAGGGTTTTTTTATGTACAGTATCATGTCACCTGCAAATAGTGACAATTTGACTTCTTCTTTACCAAACCTGATGCCTTGTATGTCCTTGTTTTGTCTGATTGCTGTGGCTAGGACCTCCAGTGCTATGTTGAATAACAGTGGAGAGAGTGGGCATCCCTGTCTTGTTCCTGATCTTAGATGAAAATCTTTCAGCATCTCTCCATTAACTTTGATGTCAGCTGTGGGTTTGTCATATATAACCTTTATGATGTTGATGTACTTGCCCTCTATACCCATTTTGTTGAGAGTTTTAATCAGGAATGGATGCTGAATTTTGTCAAATCTTTTTCAGCATCTGTGGAGATGATCATGTGGTTTTTGTTCATCTTTTTGTTGATGTGGTGGATGATGCTGATGGATTTTCGAATGTTGTAACATCCTTGCATCCCTGGGATGAATCCCACTTGATCATGGTGTATGATCCTCTTGATGTCTTTTTGAATTCGGTTTGCTAATATTTTGTTGAGTATTTTTGCATCTATGTTCATCAGGGATATTGTTCTGTAATTTTCTTTTTTGGTGAGGTCTTTCCGCGGTTTTGGTATTAGAGTGATGCTGGCTTCATAGAATGAGTTTCGAAGTATTCCCTCCTCTTCTATTTTTTGGAAAACTTTAAGGAAAATCGGTGTTATTTCTTCTCTATATGTCTGGTAGAATTCAGAGGTGAATCCATCAGTCCCAGGGGTTTTGTTCTTGTGTAGTTTTTTGATTACCAATTCGATTTCGTCACTGGTGATTGGTCTGTTTAGTTTTTCTGTTTCTTGCTTGGTCAGTCTTGGAAGGTTGTATTTTTCTAAGAAGTGGTCCATTTCTTCTATGTTTTCCAGCTTGTTAGCATATAGATTCTCATAATATTGTCTTATGATACTTTGTATTTCTGTGGGGTCCGTTGTGATTTTTCCTTTCTCATTTCTGATTGTGTTTATTTGTGTTGATTCTCTTTTTCTCTTAATGAGTCTGGCAAGGGGTTTATCTATTTTGTTTATTTTTTCAAAGAACCAGCTCTTGTTTTTATTGATATTTCTATTGTTTTATTCTTCTCAATTTTATTTATTTCTTCTGTAATCTTTATTATGTCCCTCCTTCTGGTGACTTTGGGCCTCATTTGTTCTTCTTTTTCGAAGTTCAGTAATTGTGTCTTTAGACTATTTATTTTAGAATGTTCTTCTTTCTTTAAAAAGGCCTCGATTGCAGTACACTTTCCTCATAAAACTCCCTTTTCTGTGTCCCACAGGAATTGTGGCTTTGTGTTGTTGTTGTCATTAGTCTCCATATATTCTTTGCTTTCTTCTTTGATTGGGTCATTAACCCATTGATTAATTAGGAGAGTGTTGTTAAGTCTCCATGTATTTGTGAGCCTTTTGGATTTCTTTCTAAAATTTATTTCTAGTTTTATAACTTGGTGATCTGAGAAGTTGGTTGGTAGGCTTTCAATATTTTTGAATTTACTGAGGTTCTTTTTGTGGCCTAGTATGTGGTCTATTCTGGAAAATGTTCCATGTGCACTTGAGAAGAATGTGTATCCTATTGCTTTTGGGTGTAGAGTTCTGTAGATGTCTGTTATGTCCATCCGTTCTAGTGTGTTGTTCAGTGCCTCTGTGTCTTTACTTATTTTCTGTCTTGTTGATCTGTCCTCTGGAGTGAGTGGTGTGTTGAAGTCTCCTAAGATGAATGCATTGCTGTCTATTTCCTCCTTTAATTCTGTTAGTTTTTGTCTCACATATTCTGGCCCACTTGTGTTGGGTGCATATATATTTATAATGGTTATATCTTCTTGTTGGACTGACCCCTTTATCATTATGTAGTGTCCTTCTTTATCTTTTGCTACTTTCTTCGTTTTGAAGTCTATTTTGTCTGATATAAGTACTGCAACAACTGCTTTTTTCTCGCTATTGTTTGCATGAAATACCTTTTTCCATCCCTTCACTTTTAGTCTGTGTGTATCTTTGGATTTGAGGTGTGTTTCTTGTAGGCAGCATATAGATATATCTTGCTTTTTTATGCATACCTTGACTCTGTGTCTTTTGATTGGTGCATTCATTCCATTTACATTTAGGCTGATTATTGATAGATATGTACTTATTGCCATTGTTGGCTTTAGATTCGTGGTTACCAAGGGTTCAATGATTGCTTCTTTCTATCTCACAATCTAACGTAACTTTCTTGTTAAGTTATTGTAAACACAGTCTGATGTTTCTTTATTTCTCTCCCTTCTTATTCCTCCTCCTCCATTCTTTCTATAATAGGTGTTTATTCTTTGACTTTAGTTAGTATTTGGATGGTCTGCTTTTGTTGCTATGTATTTTTTTTCTGGTTACTTCTTTTAGCCTTAGGTTTGCTTCCATCTAGAGCAGTCCATTTAAGATATCCTGTAGTGGTGTTTTATGAGAGGCAAACTCTCTTAACTTTCGTTTATCTGGAAATTCTTTAATCCCTACATCATATTTAAATGATAATCGTGCTGGATACAATATTCTTTGTTCGAGGCCCTTCTGTTTCATAACGTTAAATATATCATGCCATTCTGTTCTGGTCTGTAAGGTTTCTATTGAGAAGTCTGATGGTAGTCAATGGGTTTTCCTTTGTAGGTGATCTTTTTTCTCTCTGTAGCTGCCTTTAATACCCTGTTTTTATCTTTGATCTTTGCCATCTTAATTTTATGTTTCTTGGTGTTGTCTTCCTTGGGTTCCTTGTGTTGGGAGGTCTATGAGCTTTGGTGGACTGCGAGACTACTTAATTCCTCAGCGATGGAAAGTTTTCAGCAATTATTTCTTCAAAGACACTTTCTATCCCTTTATCTCTCTCTTCTTCCACTGGTACTCCTATAATGCGAATATTGTTCCGTTTTGATTGGTCACATAGTTCTCTTAATATTCCTTCATTCCTAGAAATCCTTTTATCTCTCTCTGCCTCAGATGCTCTGTACTCCTGTTCTCTGTTTTCTATTCCATTAACAGTCTCTTGCATCTCATCCATTCTGCTGTTAAGCCCGTTCATCGCTTGTCTGATTTCTGTATTGTCTTTCCTCAGTTCCCTCACTTCCTCCCTCAGCTCTTGCACATTTCACTGTAGGTCCATCAGCATGGTTATGACTTTTATTCTGAATTCTTTTTTATGGTGGCTATGCATTTCCATCCCTTCAGACTCCCTCTCTGGGGTTGTCTGGTTGATTTTTGTCTGAAACATATTCTTTTGCCTTTTCATGGCTATAATATTCGTCACTGATAGTTGCCACGTATGTCACCTGCTCTCTTAAGTCTTTAAAAAGAGAAGAAAAAAAAAGAGAATAAAAAGACAAAAAAGAAAGAAAGAATGTAAAAAGAAGGGAAGAAAAGAAAAATCAAAACAAAAAGAAAAAAAAACAACAGAAAAAAACAAAAAATGCCCACCGTACGCAGATTCTGTGGGAATGCTCTAGGTGGTGCTCTTGCCCCGCTATTCCACAGTGGTGACTGTGTGGCTCCGCAGGGCACTTTATCGCTCTGGAAGGGGTGGGAATGAATAGGATGCTTTTGATCTCAGTGAGAAGTGTTAAGTATGGCTTCGCTGCCTCAGTCGCCAGCTAAGGCGTCTGAAACTCCCCAGGTCTCCCAGACTGCTGGGCTGAGTATGCTGGGGCGATCCGGCTCCTCCGCTGGGGGCCTGTCTCTTTAAGACCATTGAACAACGTGCGCCCTTTTTTTTCCTTCCCGGGAGACGGCTGCAAGCACCCTGGCGCCTTCCCTGCTCAGATCCTGCAGCTCTGTCTCCCCAATCTCCGCTGCACTGCGCAATTTGGTTCACCTCTCCCCACGGAGATGACTGGGGCAGGCTACTTCGCGGGTGTACTTCCATTCCCTCCCGGCTCTGAATCCTCTCCCCCCACAGGAGCGCTGGGGTGGGGGAGGTCTCAGGTACCGCCGGGTCACGGCTATGTATATTACCGGCCTCTTGGGGACCCAAGTCCTCTCAGGTGTAGCTGCACGCTGTGCGCTTTCCTGTGTATTCTCGTCTCTCTTATATTAATAGATGTATTTTCTGTGTTTTCGTAGATAAATATAGTGTTCAGAGGAGATTTCTGCTGCCGTGATCACACCGCCATCTTTCCAGAAGTTCGGTTTCATGATTACTTAAATAGCACATCCAGAGATACCTTATTCTACTCAACTAAACTGAGTCCAAATGTAGGTTGCTTACACTGCTCATACTAGAAGGAATCTTCCTCTGAAGCTTCCCCAATGCTATTGCTAAGGAAATGTCGTACCACACGGCATTTAGAGTGCATACAGAAAGGACAGCTTTCTACTGCAATGTTAAATATGTTTTTGATATCACATTGGAGATGGTTGCATGATTACTTAAATAGCACATCCAGCAAGGCCTTGTTCTACTCCACTAAACTGAATCCAAATGTAGGTATCTTACATGGCAGATATTAGAAAGAACCTTCTTCTCCAGGCTCCCCTAAGGTAATTCCTAAGGAAATTTCGTAACGCACGGGATTTAGAGTCCATACAGAGATGACTGCATGGTACTTCAATCTATAGATTTTTTTCCATATCACATTGTAGATGGTTGCATGATCACGGAAATATCACACCAATGAAGTCTTTTTTCGATCCTTCCAAACTTAATGCAAATGTAGGTTTCTTACATTGCTGATATTAGAAAGAACCTTCTTCTGCATCTTCCTGCAATGATATTGATAAGGATATTTCGTAGCACACGGGATTTACAGTGCATAGAGTGAGGACAGCCTTCTACTGCAATCTTTACTATATTTCGATATCACATTTAAAATAGTTGCATGATTACTTAAGTAGAACATCAAGAAATTCCTTATTCTACCCAACTAAACTCAATCCAAATGTAGGTTGCGTACACTGCTCATATTAGAAGGAATCTTCTTCTGATGCTTGCCCTAATGCTATTACTAAGGAATTTTCATAAAATACGGGATTTAGAGTGCATAAAGAAAGGACAAATTTCTACTGCAATGTTTACTGTTTTCAAAATCACATTGGAGAAGGTTTCATAATTACTTAAATATCAACTCCAATAAGGCCTAATACTATTCCATGGACCTGAATCAAAATGTAGGTATCATGCATGGCAGATATTAGAGAGAATCTTCTTCTCCAGGCTTCCCTAATATTATTACCAAGGAAATTCCATACAACCAGGGATTTAGAGTCCATACAGATATGATAGACTGCTACGTCAATCTTTACTATGTTTTCCAGATCACATTGGAAATGGTAGCATGATTACGTGAATCGGGCCTCACGCAAGGCCTTATTTTACTGAAACTAAACTGAATCCAAATGTAGGTTTCTTACACTGCTGATATTAGAAGGAATCTTCCTCTGCATCTTCCTGTAATGCTATCATTAAGGAAATTTCGTACCACACGGGATTTAGTGTGCATACAGAAGGACAACTTTCTAATGCCATGTTTACTGTATTCGAAATCACATTGGAGATGGTTTAATGACTACTTAAGTATCACCTCCAGGAAGGCCTAATACAACTCCACTAAACTGAATCCAAATATAGGTAACTTACGTAGCCGATATTAGAAAGAATTTTCTTCTCCAGCCGGCCCTAATATTATTCCTAAGGAAATTTCGTACCACACGAGATTTACAGTGCATAGAGTGAGGACAGACTTCTACTGCAATCTTTACTATGTTTCGATATCACATTGGAAATAGTCCATGGTTACTTAAAAAGCACATCCAGAAATTCCTTATTCTAATCAACTAAACTGAATCTAAATATACATTGCTTACACTGCTCATATTAGAAGGAATCTTCTTCTGAAGCTTCCCCTAATGCTATTGCTATGGAAAATTCGTGCCATACGGGATTTAGAGTCCATACAGTAATGACAGCATGCTACTTCAATCTTTACATTGTTTTCCATGTCACATTGTAGATTGTTGCATGAACACTTAAATATCAAAAAAAGAAAGACTTTGTTCGACCCCGCCAAACTGAATTCAAATGTAGGTTTCTTACATTGCTGATATTAGAACGAACCTCCTTCTGCAGCTTCCCGGAATGCTATGGTTAAGGAAACTTCATACCACATGGGATTTAGAGTGCATATAGTGAGGACAGCATACTACTGCAATCTTTACTATGTTTTCGTTATCACATTGGAGATGGTTGCATGAATACTTGAATGGGGCATCCTGCAAGCCCGTATTTTACTGAAAAATAACTGAATCCAAATGTAGGTGTCTTACATTGATGATAGAGAAAGAATCTTCTTCTGTAGTTTCCAGTAATGCTATGGTTAAGGAAATTTCTGGCCACATGGGATTTTCTAGTGCATGCAGCGACGACAGATTCCTATGGCAATTTTACTTGGTTTTCCATATCACATTGGATACGGTAGCATGATTAATTGAATCGGGCATCACGCAAGGCCTTATTTTACTGAAACTAAACTGAGTCAAAATGTAGGTTTCTCACATTGCTGATATTAGAACCTTCTTCTGCAGTTCCCCCAAAACCATTACAAATAAATTTTGCACCACACGGAATTTACAGTTCTTGTAGTGAGGAAAGCCTTCTACTGCAATCTTTACTATGTTTTCAATATCACATTGGAGATGGTTGCATGAGTACTTAAATAGCACATCCAGAAATTCCTTATTCCACTCAACTAAGCTGAATGCAAATATAGGTTTCTTAAACTGCTCATATTAGAAAGAATCTTCTTATGAAGCTTCCCCTAATGCTATGGTTAAGGATATTTCGTACCACACGGCATTTAGAGGGCATATAGTGAGGACAGACTTCCACTGCAATCTTTACTATGTTTTTGATATCTCACAGGAGATGGTCACATGATTACTTAAATAGCACATCCATAAATTCCTTATTCTACTCAACTACACTGAATCCAATGTAGGTTGCTTAAGTTGCTTATATTAGAAGGAATCTTCTTATGAAGTTTCCCCTAATGCTATTGCTAAGGAAATTTCGTACCACACGGGATTTAGAGTGCATACTTAAAGGACAACTTTCTACTGTAACGTTTACTGTGTTTTCGATATCACATTCTACATGGTAGCATGATTACTTGAATGTGGCAATGTGGAAGGCCTTATTTTACTGTAACTAAACTGAATCCAAATGTAGGTTTCTTAAGGATATATATTGCTGATATTAGAAAGAATCATCTCCTGCAGCTTCCCCCGATGCTATTAATAAGGAAATTTCGTACCACCCGGGATTTGGAGTTTATAAAGTGTGGAGAGCCTTCTACTGCAATCTTTACAATGTTTCGATATCACATTGGAGATGTCTGAATGATTTCTTTAATAGCACCTCCAGAAATTCCTTATTCTACTCAACAAAACTGAATCCAAATATAGGTTGCTTACACTGCTCATATTAAAAGGAATCTTCTCCAGGCTCCCCTAATATTGTTCCTAAGGTAGTTTCGTACCGTGATGTACTTTGAGTGCATACAGTAAGGACAATTTTCTACTGCAATGTTTAATATGTTTTTCATATCACATTGGAGATGGTTGCATGATTACTTAAATAAAACTTCCGGCAGGGCCTTATTCTATTCCAATAAACTGAATCCATATGTAGGTAGCTTACACGGCAGATATTAGAAAGAACCTTCTTCTCCGGGCTCCTCTAATGTTATTCCTAAGGAAATTTAATACCACACGGGATTTATACTGCATAGAGTGAGGAAAGCCTTCTACTTCAATCTTTACTATCTTTGGATATCACATTGGAGATGGTTGCATGATTACTTAAATAGAACTTCCGGCAGGGCCGTATTCTATACCACTAAACTGAATCCAAATGTAGGTAGCTGACATGGCAGATATTAGAAAAAACCTTCTTTTGCCGCCTCCCCTAATGTTATTCATAAGGAAATTTTGTACCACACGGCATTTATAGTGCATAAAGTAAGGACAGCCCTGTAATGCAATCTTTACTGTGTTTCGATATCACATTTTACATGGTTGCATTAATACCTGAATGGGGCATCCCGCAAGGCCTTATTATACTGAAACTAAATGGAATCCAATTGGAGGTTTCTTACATTGCTGATATTAGAAAGAATCTTCTTCATGTTCCCCAATGCTATTGCTAAGGAAATTTCGTACAACATGGGATTTAAAGTGCCTACAGTGAGGACAGGCTTCTACTGGACTCTTTACTACGATTTGATATCACAAAGGTGATGGTTGCATGAATACATAAATATTACACCAAGGAAATCTTTTTCGACCCCACCAAACTGAATCCTAATGTAGGTTTCTTACATTGCTGATATTAGAAACAATCTTCTTCTGCAGCTCCCCTAAGGCAGTGTTTAAGGAAATTTCGTACCATGTGGGATATACAGTGCATATAATGAGCACAGATTTCTACTGCCATCTTTACTATGTTTTCAATATCACATTGGATATGATTGCATGAACACGTAAATATTACACCAAGGAAGTCTTTTTAGGACCCCAACAAACTGATTCCAAATGCAGGTTTCGTACATTGCTGATATTATAAAGAATCTTCTTCTGCAGTTTCCCCTAATGCTATGGTTAAGGAAATTTCGTACCACACAGGATTTAGAATGCATACAGGAAGGACAACTTTCTACTGCAATGTTTAATATGTTTTCGATATCACAATGGAGATGTTTGCATGATTACTTAAATGGCACATCCATAAATTCCTTATTCTACTATTCTAAGCTGAATCCAAATGTAGGTTGCTTACACTGCTTATATTAAAAAGAATCTTCTTATGAAGCTTCCCTTAATGCTATTTCTAAGGAGATTTCGTACCACACGAGATTTAGAGTGCATCAAAAACAAAAACTTTCTACTGAAATGTTTAATGTTTTTGATATCACATTGGAGATGGTTGCATGATTACTAAAATAGAACTTCCGGCAGGGCCTTATTCTATTCCACGAAACTGAATCCAAATGTAGGTAGCTTACACGGCAGATATTAGAAAGAACCTTATTCTGCGGCCTCCCCTAATGTTATTCCCAAGGATATTTCGTACCACACGGCATTTATAGTGCATAAAGTAAGGACAGCCTTCTACTGCAATCTTTACTGTGTTTCGATATCACATTGGACATGGTTGCATTAATACTTGATTGGGGCATCCCACAAGGCCTTATTATACTGAAAGTAAATGGAATCCAATTTGAGGTTTCTTACATTGCTGATATTAGAAAGAACTTCTTCTTCAGGTACCCCAATGCTTTTGCTAAGGAAATTTCGTACAAAACCGGATTTAGAGTGCCTACAGTGAACCAGCCTTCTACTGGAATCTCTATGTTTTGATATCACAAAGGAGATGGTTGCATGAATACATAAACATTACACCAAGGAAATCTTTTTTCGACCCCTACAAACTGAATCCATATGTAGGTTTCTTACACTGCTGATATTAGAAAGATCCTTCTTCTACATCTGCCCCAAAGCTATTGCTAAGGAAATTTCGTACCACCCAGGATTGACAGTGCACATAGTGAGGACAGCCTTCTACAGCAATGTTTAAAATATTTTTGATATCATATAGGAGATGGTTGCATGATTACTTATACAGCACTTCCAGAACGGCCTTATTCAATTCCACTAATCTGAATCCAAATGTAGGTCACATACATGGCAGATATTAGAAAGAACTTTCTTCTCCAGTCTAACCTAATTTTATTCTCAAGGAAATTTTGTACCACACGGGATTTATTGTGCATACAGAAAGGACAACTTTCTATTGCAATGTTTAGTATGTTTTTGATATCACATTGGACATGGTTGCATGATTACTTAAATAGCACTTTCAGCAAGGCCTTATTCTACTCCACTCAGCTGAGTCCAAATATAGATATCTCACATGGCAGTTATTAGAAAGAACCTTCTTCTCCAGACTCCCCTAATATTATTCTTAATGAGATTTTGTCCCTCACGGGAGATAGAGTCCATACAGAGATGAAAGCCTGCTACTTCAATCTTTACATTGTTTTCCACATCACATTGTAGATGGTTGCATGAATACATAAATATCACACCAAGGAAGTCTTTTTTCGCCCCCACCAAAATGAGTCCAAATGTAGGGTCCTTACATTGTTGATATTGGAAATAATCTCCTTCTGCAGCTTCCCCTAATGCTGTGGTTAATCAAATTTCGTACCACACAGGATTTAGAGTTGTATATATTGAACACAGCTTCTACTGCAATCTTTACTATGTTTTCGATATCACATTGGGGATGGTTTCATGAATACTGAAATAGAACATGCAGATATTCCTTATTCTACTCTCCTAAGCTGAATCCAAATGTGGGTTGCTTACACTGATTATATTAGAAAGAATCTTCTCCTCCACGCTCCCCTAATGTTATTCCTAAGGTAATTTCGTACCACGCGGGAGTTAGGTACATACAGAGATGACAGCATGCTGCTTCAATCTTTACATTGTTTTCCGTATCACCTTGTAGATGGTTGCATGAATACATAAATAACACACCAAGGAAGGCTTTTATTTACTCCACCAAACTGAATGAAAATGTAGGGTTCTTACTTTGCTGATATTAGAAAGAATCTCCTTCTGCAGTTTCCCCTAATGCTATGGTAAAGGAATTTCGTACCCCAAGGGATTTAGAGGGCATAGAGTGAGGACAACATCCTACTGTAATCTTTACTATGTTTTCGATTTCACATTTTAGATGGTCACATGATTACTTAAACAGCACATCCAGAAATTCCTTATTCTACTCAACTAAGCGGAATCCAAATTTATGTTGCTTAAACTGCTTTTATTAGAAAGAATCTTCTTATGAAGCTTCACACAATGCTATGGCAAAGGAAATTTCATACCACATGGGATTTAGAGTGCATAACTAAAAGAAAACTTTCTACTGCAACGATTACTGTGTTTCCCATATCACGTTGGAGATGATAGCATGATAATTTGAATGGGGCATCACGTAAGGCCTTATTTTACTGAAACTAAACTGAATCCAAATGTAGGTTTCTTACGTTGCTTATATTGGAAAGAATCTTCTTCTGCAGCTTCCCCATAGCTACTGCTGAAGAAATTCCGTACCACAGGGGAATTTGAGTGCATATATTGAGGACAGCCTTCTACTGCCATCTTTACTATGTTTTCCATATCACATTGGAGATGGTTGCATGAATACTTGAATTTGGCACCCCTCAAAGACTTACTTTACTGGAGCTAAAAGGAATCCAGTCGTAGGTTTCTTACATTGCTGATATTAAAAAGAAACATCTACAGCTTCACCCAGTGCTCTTGTTAAGGAAATTTCGTAATACACGGGATATAGAGGGCAAAGAGTGAGGACAACTTCTACTGCAATCTTTTCTGTTTTGATATCACATATGGAGATGGCTGCATGATTACTTAAATAGCACATTCAGAAATTTCTTATTCTACTCAACTAAACTGAGTCCAAATGTAGGTTGCTTACACTGCGCATATTAGAACGAATCATCCTCTGACGATTCCCCTAATGCTACTGCTAAGGAAATTTCGTACCACGCGGGATTTAGAAAGCATATAGTGAGGAGAGCCTTCTACTGCAATCTTTACTATGTTTTTGATATCACATTGGAGATGGTTGCATGATTACTTAAATAGCACATCCAGAAATTCCGTATTCTACTCAACTAAACTGAATTCAAATGTAGGTTGCTTACACTGCGCATATTAGAACGAATCATCCTCTGACGATTCCACTAATGCTACTGCTAAGGAAATTTCGTACCATGCAGGATTTAGAAAGCATATGGTGAGGAGAGCCTTCTACTGCAATCTTTACTATGTTTTTGATATCACATTGGAGATGGTTGCATGATTACTTAAATAGCACATCCAGAAATTCCGTATTCTACTCAACTAAACTGAATTCAAATGTAGGTTGCTTATAGTGCTTATATTAGAAAGACCCTTCTTATGAAGCTTCCCCTAATGCTATTGCTGAGGAAATTTCATACCACCCATGATTTAGAGGGCATACAAAAGGACAACTTTCTTCAGCAATGTTAACTGTTTACGAAATCAGATTGGAGATGGCATAATGATAACTAAAATATCATATCCGGCAAGGCCTAATACTACTCCACTACACGGAATCCAAATACAGGTACTTTAAACGTCGGATATTAGAAAGAATTTTCTTCTCCATGCTCCCCTACTGTTATTCCTAAGGAAATTTCGGACCACATGGGTTTTAGAGTCCATAAAGAGATGACAGCCTCCTACTTCAATCTTTACATTGTTTTACATATCACATTGTAAGTGGTTGCATAACACGTAAATATCATACCAAGGAAATCTTTTTTCGACCACACCAAACTGAATCGAAATGTAGGTTTCTTACATTGGTGATACTAGAAAGAATCTTCTTCTGCAGTTTCGCCTAATGCTATGGTTAAGGAAATTTCGTACCACAGGGATATAGAGTGCATATAGAGATTACAGCCTTCTACTACAATCTTTACTATGTTTTCAATATCACATTGGAGATCGTTGCATGAATATTTGAATGGGGCATCCCACAAGGCCTTATTTCACTGAAATTAAACGGAGTCCAAATGCAGGTTTCTTACATTGCTGGTATTAGAAAGAGTCTTCTTCTGCATCTTCCCCAAATGGTATTGCTAAGGAAATTTCTTAACGCAGGGGATTTAGAGTGCATACAGTGTGGACAGCTTTCTACTGCAATCGTGACAGTGTTTCGATATCACATTGGAGATGGTTGCATGATTACTTAAACATCACATCCAAAAACTGCTTTTTCTATTCAACTAAACTGAATCCAAAAGTAGGTTGCTTACACTGCTCATATTAGAAGGAATAATCTTCTGAAGCTTATACTAATGCTATTGCTAAGGAAATTTTGTACCACATGGGATTTAGAGAGCATACAGAAAGGACAATTTTCTACTGCAATGTTTAATATGTTTTTGACATCACATTGGAAATGGTTGCATGATTACTTAAAGAGCACTTCCAGCAAGGCCTTATTCTGTTCCAATAAACTGAATCAAAATGTAAGTAGGTTACACAGCATATATTAGAAAGACTCTTTTTCTCCAGTCTCCCCTAATGTTATTCCTAAGGAAATTTTGTACCACACGTTATTTAGGGTCCATACAGAGATGACAGCCTGCTACTTCAATCTTTACATTGTTTTCCATATCACATTGTAGATGGTTGCATGGAAACGTAAATATCACACCAGGAAAGTCTTTTTTCGCTGCCACCAAAATGAATCCAAATGCAGGTTTCTTACATTTCTGATATTAGAAAGAATCTCCTTATGCGGCTTGTCTTAATGCTCTGGTTAAGGAAATTTCGTACCACCCGGTATATAGTGGACACATAGTGAGACAAAGTTATACTGCAACGTTTACTATGTTTTCGTTATTACATTGGACATGGTCACATGATTACCTAAATAGCACATCCAGAAATTACGTATTCTACTCAAGTAACCTGAATCCAAATGTAGGTTGCTTAAAATGCTTATATGAGAATCTTCTTATGAAGCTTCCCCTAATGCTATTGCTAAGGATATTTCGTAACACACAGAATTTAGAGTGCATACAGAAAGGACAACTTTCCACTGCAATATTTACTATGTTTTCGATATCACATTGGAGATGGTAGCATGATTACTTGAACGGGGCATCAAGCAAAGCCTGTTTTTACTGAAACTAAACGGAATCAAAATGTAGGGTTCTTAAATTGTTGATATTAGAAAGAGAAATCTTCTGCAGCTAACCCCAAAGCTATTGCTAAGGAAATTTATTACCACACGGTATTTATAGTGCATATATTGAAGGCAGACTTCTACTGCAATTTTTTCTATGTTTTCGATATCACACTGGAGATGGTAGCATGAATACCTGAATGGAGCACACACAAGCCCTTATTTTCTGAAAGTAAATCCAATCCAATTGGAGGTTTCTTACATTGCTGATATTAGAAAGAATCTTCTTCTACAGCTTCCCCCAATGCTATTGTTAAGGAAATATCGTACCAGATGCGATTTAGAGTGCATACGGAAAGGACAGTTTTCTAAAGCCATGTTTAATATGTTTTTGATTTTACATTGGAGATGGTTGCATGATTACTACAACAGGACATCCAGCAAGGCCTTATTCTACTCCACTAAACTGAATCCACATGTACGTATCTTACATTGCAGATATTAGAAAGAATCTTCTTCTCCAGTCTCTGCTAATATCATTCCTAATAAAATTACGTACCACACGGGATTTAGACTCCATACAGAGATGACAGCCTGCTACTTCTATCTTTACATTGTTTTCTATATCACATTGTATATGTTTGCATGAACACGTAAATATAACACCAAGGAAAGCTTTTGTCGACCCCACCAAACTGAATCCAAATGTAGATTTCTTACATTGCTGATATTAGAAAGAATCTTCTCCTGCAGCCACCCCCAATTCTATTGCTAAGGAAATTTCGTACGCACGGGGTTTAGAATGCATAAAGTGAGGACAGCCTTCTACTGCAATCTTTACAATGTTTCGATATCACATTGGAGATGGTTGCATGATTACTTAAATACCACATCCAGAAATTGCTTATTCTACTCAACTAAACTGAGTCCAAATGTAGATTGCTTACACTGCACATATTAGAAGGAATCTTCTTCTGAGGCTTCCCCTTATGCTACTGCTAAGGAAATTTCGTACCACACGGGAATTAGAGTGCATACAGAAAGGAAAACTTTCTATTGTAATGTTTAATATGTTTTTGATATCACATTGGAGATGCTTCATGATTACTTAAATAGCACTTCCAGCAAGGCCTTATTCTACTCCACTATCCTGAATACAATTATAGGTATCTTAAATGGCAGATATTAGAAAGAATATTCTTATCCAGGCTCCCGTTATATTATTCCTAAGGAAATTTCTTACCATACAGAATTATAGCCCATACAGAGATGGGCCACTGCTACTTCAATCTTCACATTGTTTCACATATCACATTGTAGGTGGTTGCATGAATACGTAAATATCACACCAGGGAAGTCATTTTTCGACCCCAAAAAACTGAATCCATATGTAGGTTTCTTCCATTGCTGATATTAGAATGAACCTTCTTCTGCATTTTCCCAAAAGCTATTGCTAGGGAAATATCGTACCACACAAGATTTAATATGCATATGGTGAGGACAGCATTCTGCTGCAATATTTACTATGTTTCGATATCACACTGGAGATGGTTGCATGATTACTTAAATAGCACATCCAGCAAAGCCTTTTCCTACTCCACTAAACTGAATCAAAATGTATGTAGCTTAAATGTCAGATATTAGAAAGAATCTTCTTTTCCAGGCTCCCCTAATATTATTCCTAAGGAAATTTCGTACCACACGGGATTTAGAGTCCATACAGAGATGACAGCCTGCTACTTCCACCTTTACATTGTTTTCCATATCACATTGTAGATGGTTGCATGAATACGTAAATATCACACCAAGAAGTCTTTTTTTTCGACCCATCAAACCGAATCCAAATGTAGGTTTCTTACATTGCTGATATTAGAAATAATCTCTTTCTGCAGCTTCCCCTAAAGCTATGGTTAAGCAAATTTCGTAGCACAAGGTATTTAGAGTGCATATATTGAAGGCAGCTTCTACTGCAATCTTTAGTATGTTTTCGATATCATGTTGGAGACTGTTTCATGAATACTGATTTAGCCCATCCAGAAATTCCTTATTCTCCTAAACTAAGCTGAATCCAAATGCAGGTTGCTTACACTGCTTATATTAGAAAGAATCTTCTTCTCCAGGCTCCACTAACATTATTCCTAAGGTAATTTCATACCACACGGGATTTAGTTACATACAGAGATGACAGCGTGCTACTTCAATCTTTACATTGTTTTCAGTATCACCATGTAGATGGTTGGATGAATTCATAAATAACACACCAAGGAAGTCTTTTTTCGACCCCACCAAAATGAATAAAAATGTAGGGTTCTTACTTTCCTGATATTAGCAAGAATCTCCTTCTGCAGCTTCCCCTAATGCTATGATTAAGGGTATTTTGTACCCCACGGTATTTGGAGGGCATATAGTGAGGACAACCTCCCACTGAAATTTTTACTATGTTTTCAATATCACATTGGAGATGGTAGCATGATTACTTAAATAGCACATCCAGAAATTCCTTATTCTGCTCAATTATGCTGAATCCAAATGTAGGTTGCTTATGTTGCTTATATTAGAAAGAATGTTCTTCTGCAGCTTCCCACAAAGCTATTGCTAAGGAAATTTCGTACCACACGGGAATTAGAGTGCATAAATTGAGTACAGCCTTGTAATGCAATCTTTACTCTGTTTTCGATATCACATTGGAGATGGTTGCATAAATACTTGAATGGGGCAACCCGCAATGCCTTATTTAACTTGAACTTAAGGGAATCCAATCGGAGGTTTCTTGCATTGCTGATATAAGAAAGAATCTTCTTCTGCAGCTTCCCCAATACTCTTGCTAAGGAAATTTCATACAACACGGATTTAGAGTGCATACAGTGAGGACAGCCTTCTACTGCAATCTTTACTATGATTTGTTATCACAATGGAGATGGTTGCATGAATACATAAATATTACACCAAGGAAATCTTTTTTCGACCACACCAAACTGAATCGGAATGTAGGTTTCCTACATTGCAGATATTAGAAAGAATCTCCTTCCGCAGCTTCCCTTAATGCGATCATTAGGGATGTTTCGTACCACATGGGATGTAGAGTGCATATAGTGAGGACAGACTTCTACTGCCATCCTGACTATGTTTTCGATATCACATTGTAGATGGTTGCATGAACACGTCAATATCACACCAAGGAAGTCTTCTTTCGACCCTTATAAACTGAATCCAAATGTAGGTTTCTTACATTACTGATATTAGAAATATCCTTCTTCTGCATCTTCCCCCAAATGAATTGCTAAGAAAATTTCGTACCACCAGGGATTGAGAGTGCACGTAGTGACGACATGCTTCTACTGCAATGTTTAATATGTTTTGGATATCATACAGGAGATGGTTGCATGGTTACTTAAATAGCACTTCCTGCCGGGCCTTACTCTATTCCACTAAACTGAATCCGAATGTAGGTAACTTACATGGGAGATATTAGAAAGAACTTTCTTCTCCAGGCTACCCTAATGTTATTCCTAAGGAAATTTCGTACCACACGGGATTTAATGTGCGTGCAGTGATTACATCTTTCTACTGCTATCTTTACTATGTTTCAATATGACATTGGAGATGGTTGCATGATTACTTAAATAGCACATCCAGTAATTCCTTATTTTACTAAAATAAACCATCCAAATGTAGGTTGCTTACATTGTTCGTATTCGAAGGAATCTTCTTCTGAAGCTTCCCCTAATGCTATTGCTAACCAAATTTCGTACCACACAGGTTTTAGAGTGTATACAGAAAGGACAACTTTCTACTGCAATGTTTAATATGTTTTCGATATCACATTGGAGATGGTTGCATGATTACTTAAATAGCATATCCAGCAAGGCCTTTTCCTACTCCACTAAACTGAATCAAATTGTATGTACCTTAAATGGCAGATATTAGAAAGAATCTTCTTTTCCAGGCTCCCCTAATATTATTCCTAAGGAAATTTCGTACCACACGGGATTTAGAGTCCATACAGAGATGACAGCCTGCTACTTCCATCTTTACATTGCTTTCCATATCACATTGTAGATGCTTGCATGAATACGTAAATATCGCACCAAGGAAGTCTTTTTTTGAACCCATCAAACTGAATCCAAATGTAGGTTTCTTACATTGCTGATATTAGAAAGAATCACCTGCGCCAGCTTCCCTAATGTTATGGTTTAGGAAATTTGGTACCACAGGGGATTTAGAGTGCATTTAGTTAGGACAGCCTTCTACTGCAATCTTTACGACGATTTTGATATCACATTGAAGATGGATGCATGATTACTTAAATAGCACATCCGGAAATTCCTTAATCTACTCAACTAAGCTGAATCCAAATGTAGGTTGCTTAAACTGCTTATATAAGAAAGAATCTTCTTATGAAGCTTCCCCTAATGCTAATGCAAGGAAATTATGTACACACAACCTTCCGATTGCATACAGAAAGGACCAATTTCTATTGCAATGTTTTATATCTTTATGACATCACATTGGAGATGGTTACATGATTACTTAAAGAGCACTTCCATGAAGGCCTTATTCTAGTCCACTAAACTGAATCCAAATGTACATAGATTACATGGCAGTTATTAGAAAGAACCTTTCTCTCCAGGCTCCCCTGATGTTATTCCTAAGGAAGTTTCGAGCCACATGGGATTTGCAGTCCATACAGAGATGACAGGCTGCTACTTCAAAGTCTACATTGTTTTCCATATCACATTGTAGATGGTTGCATGAACTTGTAAATATCACACCAAGGAAGTCTTTTTTCGACCCCACCAAACTGAATCCAAATGTAGGTGTCTTCCATTGCTGATATTAGAGAGAATCTTCTTCTGCAGCTGCCCACAAAGCTATAGTTAAGAAATTTCGGACCACATGGGTTTTAAAGTGGATACAGGAAGTACAGCTTTCTATTGCAATTATACTATGTTTTTCACATCAAATGGGAGATGGAAGCATGATTACTTGAATAGGGCATCTCGCAAGGCCTTATTTTACTGAAACTAAACTGAATTCAAATGTAGTTTTCTTACATTGCTGATATTAGAAAGAATCCTCTTCTGCCGTTCCCCCAAAGCCATTGCTTAGGAAATATCCTACCACACGGGATTCAGAGGGCATATAGTGATGACAGCCTTCTACAGCAAACATTACTATGTTTTCGATATAGCAGTTAAGATGGTTGCATGATTACTGTAATGGGCCATCCAGGAACACCTTATTTTACTGAACCTTAACTGAATCCAAATGAATGTTGTTTACACGGCAGATATTAGAAAGAACCTTGTTCTCCAGGCTCCTCAAATGTTATTTCTAAAGAAATTTCGTACCACACGGGATTTAGTGTCCGTACAGAGATTACAGCTTTCTACTTCAATCTTTACATTGTTTTCCATATCACATTGTCGATGGTTGCAGGAACACCTAAATATCACACCAAGGAAGTCTTTTTTAGACCCCACCAAACTGAATCGAAATGTAGGTTTCTTACATTCCTGACACTAGAGAGAATCATTTCCTGCAGCCTCCCGTAATGTTATGGTTAAGTAAATTTCGGACCACATGGGATTTAGAGTGTATACAGTGAGGACAGATTTATATTGTAATTATACTATGTTTTCCATATCACATTGGAGATGGTAGCATGATTACTTGAATGTGTGATCACGCAAGGCCTTATTTTACTGAAACTGAACTGAATCCAACTGTAGTTTTCTTACATTGCTGATATTAGAAAGAATTTTCTGCAGTTCCCCCTAAGCTGTTGCTAAGGAAATACCCTACCACACGAGATTCAGAGTGCATATAGTGATGACAGCCTTCTACATCAATCTTTACTATGTTTTCGATATAGCATTGGAGATGGTTGCATGATTACTTGAATTGGGTTTCCCGGAATGCCTTATTTTACTGAAGATAAACTGAATCCAAATGTAGGTTTCTTGCATTGCTGATATTAGAAGGAATCTTCTTCTACAGCTTCCCCTAGTGCTATGATTAAGGAAATTTTGTAACACATGGGATTTGAGGGCATATAGTTAGGACAGAATTCTACTGCAATCTTTACTATGATTTCGATATCACATTGGAGATTGTCACATGATTACGTAAATGGAACATATAGAAATTCCTTATTCTACTCAACAAAGCTGAATCCAAATGTACGTTGCTTAAACTGCTTATACTAGAAAGAATCTTCTTATGAAGGTTCCACTAATGCTATTGTTAAGAAAATTACGAACCCATGGGATTTAGAGTGCATACAGAAAGGACAACTTTCTACTGAAATATTTATTATGTTTTCGATACCGCAGTGGAGATGGTAGCATGATTGCTTGAATGGGGCATCGTGCAAGGTCTTATTTTACTGAAACTGAACTGAATGCAAATGTAGCTTTCTTATATTGCTGATATTACACAGAATCTTCTTCTGCACCTTCCCGTAAAGCTATGGTTAAGGAAATTTTGGACCACATGGGATTTAGGGTGCATACATTGAGGACAGAATTCTATTGCAATTATACCATGTTTTCCATACCACATTGGAGATGTTAGCATGATTACTTGAATGGGGCTTTGTGCAAGGCCTTACTTTACTGAAAATAAACTGAATCCAAATGTAGGTTTCTTACATTGCTGATATTAGAAAGAAACTTCTTCTGCACCCTCTCCCCAATGCTACTGTTAAGGAAATTTTGTACCACGCGGGGTATAGAGTGCATACAGTGAGGACAGCCTTCTACTACAATCTTTACTATGTTTCGATATCACATTGAAGATGGTTGCCTGATTACTGAAATAACACATCCAGAAATTCCTTATTGTACTCAACTAAACTTAGTCCAAATGTGGGTTGCTTCCAATGCAGATATTAGAAGGAATCTTCTTCTGAAGCTTCCTCTAATGCTCTTGATAAGGAAATTTCGTACCACACAGGTTTTAGAGTGCATACAGAAAGGACAACTTTCTACTGCAATGTTTAATATGTTTTCGATATCACGTTGGAAATGGTTGCATGATTACTCAAATAGCACATCCAGAAGGCCTTATTCTACTCTACTAAACGAATCCAAATGTGTGTACCTTACATGGCAGATATTAGAAAAAAATCTTCTTTCCCGGCTATCCTAATATTATTCCTAAGGCAATTTCGTTACTCACGGGATTTAGAGTCCATACAGTGATGACAGCCTGCCACTTCTATCGTTACATTGTTTTCCATATCACATTGTAGATGGTTGCATGAATAGGTAAATATCACACCAAGGAAGTCTTTTTTCGACCGCAGCAACGTGAATCCAAATCAGGTTTCTTACGTTGCTGATGCTAGCAAGAATCTCATTCTGCAGCTTCCCCTAATGCTATGGTTAAGGAAATTTCGTACCACATGGGATTTAGAGTGCATATAGTGAGGACAGCCTTCTACTGCTATCTTTACTATTTTTTCGATATCACATTGGAGATGGTTGAATAATTAGTTAAGTAACACATCCAGGAATTCCCTATTGTACTCAAATAAGCTGAATCCAAATGTAGGTTGCTTAAACTGCTTATATGAGAAAGAATCTTCTTATGAAGCTTCCCCTAATGCTACAGCAAAGGAAATTTCATACCACAGGGGATTTAGAGTGCATATAGGGAGGACAACTTTCTATTGCCATGTTTAATATGTTTTTGATATCACATTGGAGATGGTTGCATGATTACTTAAGTAGCACTTCCAGCAGGGCCTTATTCTATTCCACTAAACTGAATCCAAATGAAGGGACCTTTCACGGCAGATATTGGAAAGAACCTTCTTCTCCAGGCTCCCCTAATGTTATTCCTTAGGAAATTTCGTACCATATGGGATTTAGAGTGTGTACAGAAAGGACATCTTTCTACTGCAATGTTTAATATGTTTTTGATATCACATTGGAGATGGTGGCATGATTACTTAAATAACACTTCTAGCAGGGCCTTATTCTATTCCACTTTACTGAGTCCAAATGTGTGTAGCTTACATTGTAGATATTAGAAGGAACCTTCTTCTCCAGGCTCTCGTAATGTTATTCCTAAGGAAATTTCCTACCACACGTGATTTATAGTGCATGCAGTGAGGACGGCCTTCTACTGCAATCTTTACTGTGTTTCAGTATCACAATGGAGACGGTTGCATGATTACTTAAATAGCACATCCATGAAGGCCTTATTCTACTCCACTAAACTGAATCCAAATATATGTAGCTCACATGTCGGATATTCAAAAGAATCTTCTTTTCCAGCTATCCTAATATTATTCCTAAGAATATTTCGTTCCACACAGGATTTAGAGTCCATACATAGATGGCAGCTTTCTACTGCAATCTTTATAGTGATTTCAATACCACATAGGAGGTGGTTACATGATTACTTAAATATCACATCCAGAAATTGCTTATTCTACTCAACTAAGCTGAATCCAAATGTAGGTTGCTTAAACTGCTTATATTAGGAAGAATCTTCTTATGAAGTTTCCCTAATGCTATTCCTAAGGAAATTTCGTACCACATGGGAATTAGAGTACATATAGTGAGGACAGCCTTCTACTTCAATCTTTACATTGTTTTCATATCTCATTGTAGATGGTTGCATGAACACGTAAATATAACACCAAGGAAGTCTTTTTTCGACCCCACCAAACTGAATCCAAATGTAGGTTTCTTACATTGCTGATATTAAAGAGAATCTTCTCTGCAGCCTCCCGTAATGCTATGGTTAAGGTAAATTCATACCACATCGGATTTAGGATGCATAAAGTGAGGCGAGTTTCTATTCAAATTTTACTGTGTTTTCCATATCACATTGGAGATGGTTGCATGATTACTTGAATGGGGCATCCCGCAAGCCCTTATTTTACTGAAATGAAACTGAATCCAAATGTAGGTTTACTACATTGGTGATATTACAAAGAATCTTCTCCTGTAGCTTCCCCAAATGCTATTGCTAAGGAAATTTAATACCATACGAATTTAGAGTTCATAGAGTGAGGACAGCCTTCTACTGTAATCCTTACTATGTTTCGATATCACATTGAGATGGTGGCATGATTACTTAAGTAGCACCTCCAGAAATTACTTATTCAACTCAGCTAAGCTGAATCCAAATGCAGGTTGCTTAAACTGCTTATATTAGAAAGAATCTTCTTATGAAGCTTCCACTAATGCTATTGCTAAGGAAATTTTTTACCACACTGGATTAAGAGTGCATCCAGAAAGGAAAATTTCTATTGCAATGTCTTACATGTTTTGACATCATATTGGAGATGGTTACATTTTTACTTAAATAGCACTTCCAGCAAGGTCTTATTCTATTCCACTAAACTGAATCTAAATATACGTAGTTTACACAGCAGATATTAGAAAGAACTTTATTCTCCAGGCTCCCCTAATCTATTCCTATGGAAATTTGGTACCACACGGGATTTAGAGTCCATACAGAGATGACAGCCTGCTACTTCAATCTTTACTTGTTTTCCATATCACATTGTAAATCGTTCCATGAACATGTAAATATCACACCAAGGAAGTCTTTTTTCGACCCCACCAAACTGAATCCAAATATAGGTTTCTTACATTGCTGATATTAGAGAGAATCATCTTCCGCAGCTTCCCGTAATGCTATGGTTAAGGAAATTTCGGACCACATGGGATTTAGAGTGTATACAGTGAGGACAGATTTCTATTGCAATTATACTATGTTTTCCATACCACACTGCAGATGGTATCTTGATTACTTGCATGGGGCTTCACGTAAGGACTTACTTTACTGAAACTAAACTGAATCCAAATGTAGGTTTCTTACATTGTGGATATTAAAAAGAGACATCTTCTGCAGCTTCCCCCAAAGCTATTGCTAAGGAAATTCAGTATCACACGGGATTTATAGTGCATATATTGAAGGCAGACTTCTACTGCAATCTTTTCTATGTTTTCGATATCACACTGGAGATGGAAGCAAGAATACTTGAACGGAGCACCCACAAGCCCTTATTTTCTGAAATTAAATCCAATCCAATTGGAGGTTTCTTAAATTGCTGATATTAGAAAGAATCTTCTTCTGCAGCTTTCCCCAATGCTATTGTTAAGGAAATATCGTACTAGACGGGATTTAGAGTGCATACGGAAAGAACAACTTTCTACAGCCATGTTTAATATGCTTTCGATTTTACATTGGAGATGGTTGCATGATTACTACAACAGAACCTCCAGCAAGGTATTATTCTAAACCACTAAACTGAATCCACATGTACGTATCTTACATTGCAGATATTAGAAAGAATCTTCTTCTCCAGTCTCCGCTAATATCATTCCTAATAAAATTATGTACCACACGGGATTTAGACTCCATACAGATATGACAGCCTGCTACTACTATCTTTACATTGTTTTCTATATCACATTGTATATGTTTGCATGAACACGTAAATATCACACCAAGGAAGGCTTTTGTCGACCCCACCAAACTGAATCCAAATGTAGATTTCTTACATTGCTCATATTAGAAAGAATCTTCTCCTGCAGCCACCCCCAATTCTATTGCTAAGGAAATTTCGTACCACACGGGGTTGAGAATGCATAAAGTGAGGACAGCCTTCTACTGCAATCTTTACAATGTTTCGATATCACATTGGAGATGGTTGCATGATTACTTAAATACCACATCCAGAAATTGCTTATTGTACTCAACTAAACTGAGTCCAAATGTAGATTGCTTACACTGCACATATTAGAAGGAATCTTCTTCTAATAAGGCTTCCCCTTATGCTACTGCTAAGGAAATTTCGTACCACACGGGAATTAGAGTGCATACAGAAAGGAAAACATTCTACTGTAATGTTTAGTATGTTTTTGATATCACATTGGAGATGCTTCATGATTACTTAAATAGCACTTCCAGCAAGGCCTTATTCTACTCCACTATCCTGAATACAAATATAGGTATCTTAAATGGCAGATATTAGGAAGAATATTCTTCTCCAGGCTCCCGTTATATTATTCCTAAGGAAATTTCTTACAATACAGAATTTACAGCCCATACAGAGATGGGCCACTGCTACTTCAATCTTCACATTGTTTCACATATCACATTGTAGATGGTTGCATGAATACATAAATATCACACCAGGGAAGTCATTTTTCGACCCCACAATACTGAATCCATATGTAGGTTTCTTCCATTGCTGATATTAGAACGAACTTTCTTCTGCATTTTCCCAAAAGCTATTGCTAGGGAAATTTCGTACCACACAAAATTTAATATGCATACAGTGAGGACAGCATTCTGCTGCAATTTTTACTATGTTTTGATATCACACTTGAGATGGTTGCATGATTACTTAAATACCACATCCAGCAAGGCCTTTTCCTACTAGACTAAACTGAATCAAAATGTATGTAGCTTAAATGGCAGATATTAGAAAGAATCTTCTTTTCGAGGCTCCCCTAATATTATTCCTAAGGAAATTTCGTACCACACGGGATTTAGAGTCCATACAGAGATGACAGCCTGCTTCTTCCACCTTTACATTGTTTTCCATATCACATTGTAGATGGTTACATGAACACGTAAATATCACACCAAGGAAGTCTTCTTTCGACCCCTATAAACTGAATCCAAATGTAGGTTTCTTACATTACTGATATTAGAAAGATCCTTCTGCATCTTCCCCCAACGGTATTGCTAAGAAAATTTCGTACCACCCGGGATTGAGAGTGCACATAGTGACGACATGCTTCTACTGCAATGTTTAATATGTTTTGGATATCATATAGGAGATGGTTGCATGGTGACTTAAATAGCACTTCCTGCCGGACCTTACTCTCTGCCACTAAACTGAATCCAAATCTAAGTAACTTACATGGGAGATACTAGAAAGAACTTTCTTCTACAGGCTACTCTAATGTTATTCCTAAGGAAATTTCGTTCCACACGGGATTTATAGTTTGTACAGTGATTACATCTTTCTACTGCTATCTTTACTATGTTTCAAGATGACACTGGAGATGGTTGCATGATTACTTAAATAGCACATCCAGTAATTCCTTATTTTACTAAAATATACAATCCAAATGTAGGTTGCTTAAACTGCTTATATAAGAAAGAATCTTCTTATGAAGCTTCCCCTAATGCTAATGTAAGGACATTTTGTACACACAAGATTCAGTTTGCATCCTGAAAGGACCAATTTCTATTGCAATGTTTTATATCTTTATGACATCATATTGGAGATGGTTACATGATTACTTAAAGAGCAGTTCCATGAAGGCCTTATTCTAGTCCACTAAACTGAATCCAAATGTACATAGATTACACGGCAGTTATTAGAAAGAACCTTTTTCTCCAGGCTCCCCTAATGTTATTCCTAAGGAAGTTTCGAACCACATGGGATTTGGAGTCCATACAGAGATGACAGACTGCTAATTCAATCTCTACATTGCTTTCCATATCACATTGTAGATGGTGGCATGAACTTGTAAATATCACACCAAGGAAGTCTTTTTTCGACCCCACCAAACTGAATCCAAATGTAGGTGTCTTCCATTGCTGATATTAGAGAGAATCTTCTTCTGCAGCTGCCCACAAAGCTATAGTTAAGGAATTTTGGACCACATGGGTTTTAAAGTGGATACAGGAAGTACAGCTTTCTATTGCAATTATACTATGTTTTTCACATCAAATGGGAGATGGAAGCATGATTACTTGAACGGGGCATCTCGCAAGGACTTATTTTACTGAAACTAAACTGAATCCAAATGCAGTTTTCTTTCATTGCTGATATTAGAAAGAATCTTCGTCTGCCATTCCCCCAAAGCCATTGCTTAGGAAATATCCTACCACACGGGATTCAGAGTGCATATAGTGATGACAGCCTACTACAGCAATCGTTACTATGTTTTCGATATAGCATTTAAGATGGTTGCATGATTACTGGAATGGGCCATCCAGGAACACCTTATTTTACTGAAACCTGACTGAATCCAAATGAATGTAGATTACACGGCAGATATTAGAAAGAACCTTGTTCTCCAGGCTCCCCTAATGTTATTCCTAAAGAAATTTCGTTCCACACGGGATTTAGAGTCCATACAGAGATGACAGCCTGCTACTTCAATCTTTACATTGTTTTCCATATCACATTGTGGATGGTTGCAGGAACATCTAAATATCACACCAAGGAAGTCTTTTTTAGACCCCACCAAACTGAATCGAAATGTAGGTTTCTTACATTGCTGATACTAGAGAGAATCATCTTCTGCAGCCTCCCGTAATGTTATGGTTAAGTAAATTTCGGACCACATGGGATTTAGAGTGTATACAGTGAGGACAGATGTGTATTGCAATTATACTATGTTTTCCATATCACATTGGAGATGGTAGCATGATTACTTGAATGGGTGATCACGCAAGGCCTTATTTTACTGAAACTGAACTGAATCCAACTGTAGTTTTCTTACATTGCTGATATTAGAAAGAATTTTCTGCAGTTCCCCTAAGCTATTGCAAAGGATATACCCTGCCACACGAGATTCAGAGTGCATATAGTGATGACAGACTTCTACATCAATCTTTACTATGTTTTCAATATAGCATTTTAGATGGTTGCATGATTACTTGAATTGGGTATCCGGGAATGCCTTATTTTACTGAAGATAAACTGAATTCAAATGTAGGATTCTTACATTGCTGATATTAGAAGGAATCTTCTCCTACAGCTTCCAGTAGTGCTATGATTAAGGAAATTTCGTAACACATGGGATTTGAGGGCATATAGTTAGGACAGAATTCTACTGCAATCTTTACTATGATTTCGATATCACATTGGAGATGGTCACATGATTACGTAAATAGAACATCTAGAAATGCCTTATTCTACTCAACAAAGCTGAATCCAAATGTAGTTTGATTAAACTGCTTATACTAGAAAGAATCTTCTTATGAAGCTTCCCCTAATGCTATTGCTAGGGAAATTTCGTACCCCATATGATTTAGAGTGCATACAGAAAGGACAACTTTCTACTGAAATTTTTATTATGTTTTCGATACCCCAGTGGAGATGGTATCATGATTACTTGAATGGGGCATCGCACAAGGTGTTATTTTACTGAAACTGAACTGAATCCAAATATAGGTTTTTCACATTGCTGATATTGCAGAGAATCTTCTTCTGCAGCTTCCCCTAATGTTTGCTTAAGGAAATTTGGAACCACATGGGATTTAGAGTGCATACAGGGCAGACACATTTCTATTGCAATTATACTATGTTTTCCATATCAGATTGGAAATGGTAGCATGATTGCTTGAATGGGGCATCGCACAATGTCTTATTTTAATGAAATTAAACTGAATCCAAAGCTAGGTTTCTTACATTGCTGATATTAGAAAGTATCTTCTGCAGTTCTCCCCATTGCTATTGCTAAGAAAATTTCGTACCACACGTGATATACAGTGCATACAGTGAGAACAGCCTTCTACTGCAATCTATACTATGTTTCGATATCACACTGGAGATGGTTGCATGATTACTTAAACAGCATTTATAGCAACGCCTTATTCTACTCCACTAAACTGAATCTAAATATACGTATTATCTTATATATCAGATATTAGAAATAATCTTCTCCAGGCTTCCCTAATATTATTGCTAAGGAAATTTCATGTCATACCGGGTTTAGAGTCCGTACAGAGATGAGCGCCTGCTACTACAGTCTTCAGATTTTTTTCCATATCACATTGTAGATGGTTTCATGAATACCTAAATATGGCAACAAGGAAGTCCTTTTTTGACCGCACCAAACTGAATCCAAATATAGGTTCCTTTCACTGCTCATATTAAAAGGAATCTTCTTCTGAAGCTTCCCCTACTGACATTTCTAAGGAAATTACGTACAACACATGATTTAGAGGGCATACATAAAGGACAACTTTCTACAGCAATATTTTAAATGTTTTTGAAATCACATTGGAGATGGTTGCATGATTATTAAAAAGCACTTCCAGCAGGGCCTTATTCTATTTCACTGAACTGAATCCAAATGTAGGAAGCTTACACGGCAGATATTAGAAAGAACCTTCTTCTCCAGTCTCCCCTAATGTTATTCCTATGGAAATTTCCGTACCACATGGGGTTTATAGTGCATACAGTAATTACATCCTTCTACTGCTATCTTTACTATGTTTCGATATTACACTGAAGATGGATGCATGATTACTTAAATAGCACATCCAGAAACTCTTTATTTTACTCAACTAAAATGAATCCAAATATAGGTTGCTTACACTGCTCATATTAGAAGAAATCTTCTTCTGAAGCTTGCCCTAATGCTCTTGCTAAGGAAATTTCGTACCACACAGGTTTTAGAGTGCATACAGAAAGGACAGCTTTCTACTGCAATGTTTAGTATGTTTTCGATATCACATTGGAGATGGTTGCATGATTACTCAAATAACACATCCAGAAGGCCTTATTCTACTCTACTAAACTGAATCCAAATGCGTGTAGCTTACATGGCAGATATTAGAAAAAGTCTTCTTTTCCAGGCTATCCTAAAATTATTCCTCAGGCAATTTCATTCCACACAGGATTTAAAGTCCATACAGAGATCACAGCCTGCCACTTCTATCGTTACATTGTTTTCATTATCACATTGTAGATGGTTGCATTAATACGTAAATATCACACAAAGGAAGTCTTTTTTCGACCTCACAAACGTGAATCCAAATTAGGTTTCTTACGTTGCTGATACTAGAAAGAATCTCATTCTGCAACTTCCCCTTCAGCAATGGTTAAGGAAATTTCGTACCACATGGGATTTAGAGTGCATACAGGAAGGACAACTTCCTATTGCAATGTTTAATGTTTTTGATATCACATTGGAGATGGTTGCATGATTACTTAAGTAGCACTTCCAGCAATGCCTTTTTCTATTACACTAAACTGAATCCAAATGAAGGGAGCTTTCACTGCAGATATTAGAAAGAACCTTCTTCTCCAGGCTCCCCTAATGTTATTCCTTAGGAAATTTTGTACCATGCGGGATTCATAGGGCATACAGTAAGGACATCTTTCTACTGCAATGTTTAATGTTTTTGATATCACATTGGAGATGGTGGCATGATTACTTAAGTAAAACTTCTAACAGTGCCTTATTCTATTCCACTTAACTGAATCCAAATGTATGTAGCTTACATGGTAGATATCAGAAGGCTCCTTCTTCTCCATGCTCTTGTAATGTTATTCCTAAGGAAATTTCCTACCACACGGGATTTATAGTACATACAGTGAGGACAGCCTTCTACTGCAATCTTTACTATGATTCAGTATCACAATGGTGATGATTGCATGATTATTTAAATAGCACATGAATGAAGGCCTTATTCTACTCCACTAAACTGAATCCAAATATTTGTAGCTTACATGGTGGATATTCGAAAGAATCTTCTTTTTCAGCTATCCTAATATTATTCCTAAGTATATTTCGCACCACACAGGATTTACAGTCCATACATAGATGACAGCCTTCTACTGCAATCTTTATAGTGATTTCTATACTACATAGGAGGTGGTTGGATGATTACTTAAATAGCACATCCAGAAATTGCTTATTCTACTCAACTAAGCTGAATCCAAATGTAGGTTGCTTAAACTGCTTATATTAGGAAGAATTTTCTTATGAAGTTTTCCTAATGCTATTGCTAAGGAAATTTCGTACAACACGGGAATTAGAGTTCATATAGTCTGGACAGCCTTCCACTTCAATCTTTACATTGTTTTCATATCACATTGTAGATGGTTGCATGAACACATAAATACAACACCAAGGAAGTCTTTTTTCGACCCCACCAAACTGAATCCAAATGTAGGTTTCTTACATTGCTGATATTAAAGAGAATCTTCTGCAGCTTCCCCTAATGCTATGGTTAAAATAAATTCATACCACAAAGGATTTAGAATGCATAAAGTGAGGAGAGCTTTGTATTCCAATTTTACTGTGTTTTCCATATCACATTGGAGATGATTACATGATTACTTGAATGGGGCATCCCACAAGGCATTTTTTTTACTGAAACGAAACTGAATCCAAATGTAGGTTTACTACATTGCTGGTATTACAAAGAATCTTCTCCTGCAGCTACACCCAATGCTATTGCTAAGGAAATTTCCTACCACACGGGATGTAGAGTTCATAGAGTGAGGACAGTCTTCTACTGTAATCTTTACTATGTTTTGATATCACAGTGGAGATGGTGGCATGATTACTTAAGTAGCACCTCCAGAAATTCCTTATTCAACTCAGCTAAGCCCAATCCAAATGTTGGTTGCTTACACTGCTCATAATAGAAGGAATCTTCTTCTGAACCTTAACCTAATGCTATTCCTAAGGAAATTTCGTATCACACGGGGTTGAGAGTGCATACAGAAAGGACAACTTTCCACCACAATGTTTAATATGTTTTCGATGTCACATTGGAGACGGTTGCATCATTACTTGAATCAGGCATCGCGTAAGGCTTATTTTGCTGAAACTAAACTCATCCAAACGTAGGTTTCTTACATTGCTGATATTAGAAAGAAATTTCTTCTGCAGCTGCACCCAAAGCTATTGCTAAGGAAATTTCGAACCACACGGGATTTAGGGTGCATACAGAAAGGAAAACTTTCTGCTGCAATGTTTAATATGTTTTTAAAATCAGAATGGAGATGGTTGCATTATTACTTAAATAGCGCTTCCATCAAGACATTATTCTACTCCACTAAACTGAATCCAAATATAGGTATCTTCCATGGCAGATATTAGAAAGAATCTTCTTCTTCAGTCTCCACTAATATTATTCGTAAGGAAATTTTGTACCATACAGGATTTAGAGTCCATACAAAGGTGAGCGCCTGCTACTTCAATCTTCACATTGTTTTGCATATCACAGTGTAGATGTTTGCATGAATACGTAAATATCACACGAAGGATGTCTTTTTTAGACCCTACCACACTGAGTTAAAATGGAGGTTTCTTATATTGCGGATATTAAAATAATCTCCTTCTGCAGCTTCCCTTAAAGCTATGGTTGTGGAAATGTCGTACCACACGGGATTTAAAATGTATATAGTGAGGACAGCATTCTACTGCAATCTTTACTATATTTTCGATATCACATTGGAGATGTTTGCATGAATACTTGAATGGGGCATCCCGCAAGGCCTTATTTTACTGAAACAAAATGGAATCCAATTGGAGGTTTCTTACATTGCTTATATTAGAAAGAATCTACCTCTGCAGTTCTCCCTAAAGCTATTGCTAAGGAAATTTCGTATCACACGGGATTTAGAGTTCGTATATTGAGGTCAGACTTCTACTGCAATGTTTAATCTTTGATATCACATTTGTGATGGATGGTTGCATGATTACTTAAACAGAACTTCTAGCAGGGCCTTATTCTATTCCACTAAACTGAATCCAAATGTAGGCAGCTTACACGGCAGATATTAGAAAGAACCTTCTCCTCCAGGCTCCCATAATGTTATTCCTAAGGAAATTTAGTACCACACGAAATTCATAGTGCACACAGCAAGGACAGTCTTGTACTGCTCTCTTTACTATGTTTCGATATCACATTGGAGATGGTTGCATGATTACTTAAATAGCACATTAAAAATTCCTTACTCTACTCAACTAAGCTCAGTGCAAATGAAGGTTGGTTAAACTACTTATATTAGAAAGAATCTTCTTCTGAAGCTTCCCCTAATGCAATTGCTAAGGAAATATTTTACCACACGGGATTTAGAGTGCATACAGAAAGGACAACTTTCTACTGCAACGTTTACTCTGTTATCGATATCACATTGGAGATGATAGCATGATTACTTGAATGGGGCATTGCGCAAGGCCTTATATTAGTGAAACTAAACTGAATCCAAATGTAGGTTTCTTACATTGCTGATATTGGAAAGAAACCCCTTTAGCAGCTTCCCTCAAAGCTATTGCTTAGGAAATTTTGTACCACACGGGATTTAGAGTGCATATATTGAGGACAGCCTTCTACTGCAATCTTTACTATGTTTTCGATATCATATTGGAGATGGTTGCATTAGTACCTGAATGGGGAATCCCACAAATACTTATTTTAGGGAAACTAAATTGAATCCAATTGGAGGTTTCTTACATTGCTGATATTAGAAAGAATCTTCTTCTGCAGCATCCCCCAAAGCTATTGATAATTAAATTTGCTACCTCACGGGATTTAGAGTGCATACAGGAAGGAAAGCTTTCTACTGCAATGTTTAATACGTTTTTAAAATCACATTGGAAATGGTTGCATGATTACTTATATAGCACTTCCAGCAAGACCTTATTCTACTCCACTAAACTGAATACAAATAAAGGTATCTTACATGGCAGATATTAGAAAGAATCTTCTTCTCCAGTCTCCCCTAATATAATTACTAAGGAAGTTTCGTACCATATGGGATTTAGAGTCCATACAGAGATGAGCCCCTGCTACTTCAATCTTCACATTGTTTTCCGTATCACAGTGTATATGGTTGCATGAATACTTAAATATCACACCAAGGATGTCTTTTCTATACACCGGCAAACTGAATCCAAACGTAGGTTTCTTACATTACGGATATAAGAAGAAACTCCTTCTGCAGCTTCCACTAATGCTATGGTTAACGAAATTTCATACCATATGGGATTTAGAGTCCATACAGAGATGAGCACCTGCTACTTCAATCTTCTCATTGTTTTCAATATCATATTGTAGATGGTTGCATGAACACGTAAATATCACACCAGGGAAGGCTTTTTTCGACCCCACCAAACTGAATCCAAATGTAGGTGTCTTCCATTGCTGATATTAAAGAGAACCTTCTTCTGCAGCTGACCCTAAAGCTATAGTTAAGGAATTTCGGACCACGTGGGATTTAAAGTGGATACAGGAAGGACAGCTTTCTATTGAAATTATTCTGTTTTTCACATCACATCAGTGATGGAAGCATGATTACTTGAATGGGGAAACTTGCAAGGCCTTATTTAGTGAAGCTAAACTGAATCCAGTTATAGTTTTCTTACATAGAAGATATTAGAAAGAATCTTTTTATGCTGTTCCCCCAAAGCCATTGCTTAGGAAATATCCTACCACACGGGGTTCAGAGTGCATATAGTGATGACAGCCTTCTACAGCAATTGTTACTATTTTTTCGATATAGCATTTAAGATGGTTGCATGGTTACTGGAATGGGGCATCCGGGAACACCTTATTTTACTGAAGCTATACTGAATCCAAATGAACGTAGTTTACACGGCAGATATTAGAAAGAACTTGTTCTACAGGCTCCCCTAATGTTATTCCTAAGGAAATTTCTTAGCACACGGTATTTAGAGTCCATTCAGAGATGACAGCCTGCTACTTTAACCTTTACATTGTTTTCCATATCACATTGTGGATGGTTGCATGAACATCTAAATATCACACCAAGGAAGTCTTTTTTAGACCCCACCAAACTGAATCGAAATGTAGGTTTCTTACATTGCTGATACTAGAGAGAATCATCTTCTGCAGCCTCCCGTAATGCTATGGTTAAGTAAATTTCGGACCACATGGGATTTAGAGTGTATACAGTGAGGACAGATTTATATTGCAATTATACTATGTTTTCCATATCACATTGGAGATGGTAGAATGATTACTTGTATGGTTAATCGCGCAAGGCCTTATTTTTCTGAAACTAAACTGAATCCAACTGTAGTTTTCTTACGTTGCTGATATTAGAAAGAATCTTCTTCTGAAGTTCCCCCTAAGCTATTGCTAAGGATATATCCTACCACACGAGAGTCAGAGTGCATATAGTGATGAGAGCCTCCTACATCAATCTTTTCTATGTTTTCGATATAGCATTTTAGATGGTTGCATGATTACTTGAAATGGGTATCCCGAACGCCTTATTTTACTGAAGATAAACTGAATCCAAATGTAGCTTTCTTACATTGCTCATATTAGAAGGAATCATCTTCTACAGCTTCCCCTAGTCCTATGATTAAGGAAATTTCGTACCACGGGATTTAGAGGGCATATAGGTAGGACAGAATTCTACTGCAATCTTTACTATGATTTCGATATCACTTTGGAGATGGTCGCATGATTACGTAAATAGAACATCTAGAAATTCTTTATTCTACTCAACAAAGCTGAATCCAAATGTAGTTTGCTTAAACTGCTTATACTAGAATCTTCTTATGAAGCTTCCCCAATGCTATTGCTAAGGAAATTTGGTACCCTACGGGATTTGGAGTGCATACAGGAAGGACAACTTTCTACTGAAATATTTATTATGTTTTCGATACCGCAGTGGAGATGGTAGCATGATTACTCGAAAGGGGCTTCGTGCAAGGTCTTATTTTACTGAAACTGAACTGAATGCAAATGTAGCTTTCTTATATTGCTGATATTACCGAGAATCTTCTGCACTTTACCGTAATGCTATGGTTAAGGTAATTTCGGACCACATGGGATTTAGAGTGCATACAGGGAGGACAGACTTCTATTGCAATTATACCATGTTTTCCATACCACATTGGAGATGTTACCATGATTACTTGAATGGGGCATCATACAAGGCCTTACTTTAATGAAATTAAACTGAATCCAAATGTAGGTTTCTTGCATTGCTGATATTAGAAAGAATCTTCTTCTGAATCTCCTCCCCAATGCTATTGCTAAGGAAATTTTGTACCACGCGGTGTTTTGAGTGCATACAGTGAGGACAGCTTTCTAATGCAATCTTTACTATGTTTCGATATCACATTGAAGTTGGTTGCATGATTACTGCAACAGCACATCCAGAAATTCCTTATTCTACTCAACTAAACTGACTCTAAATGTAGGTTGCTTACAATGAGCATATTAGAAGGAATTTTCTTCTGAAGCTTCCCCTAATGCTATTGCTAAGGAAATTTTGTAACACACAGAATTTGAGTGCATAAAGAACATCTTTCTACTGCAATGTTTAATATATTTTTGATATCACATTGGAGATGGTTGCATGATTACTTAAATAGCACATCCAGCAAGGCCTTATTCTACTCCTCTAAAGTGAACCCAAATGTAGGTATCTTACATGGCAGATATTACAGAGAACCTTCTTCTCCAGGCTCCCCTAATTTTATTCCTAAGGTAACTTGGGAACACAAGGGATTTAGAGTCCATACAGAGATGACAGCCTGCTACTTCAATCTTAACTTTCTTTTCCATATCACATTGTAGATGGTTGCATGAACATGTAAATATCACACCAAGGAAGTCTTTTTTCGACCCCACCAAACCTAATCCAAATGTAGGTTTGTTACATTGCTGATATTAGAGAGAATCTTCTTCTGCAGCTTCCCCTAATGCTATGGTTAAGGATATTTCAGACAACATGGGATTTAAAGTGCATAGAGGAACAGATTTCTTTTGCAATAATACTATGTTTTTCATATCACATTGGAGATGGTAGCATGATTATTTGAATGGGGCATCTCAAAAGGCCTTATTTTACTGAAACTAAACTGAAACCAAATGTAGTTTTCTTACATTGCTCATGTGAGACAGAGTATACTTCTGCAGCTTCCCAAGGCCATTGCTAAGGAAATTTTTCCCACACGGGATTTAGAGTGCCTATATTGTGGGCAGCCTTCTTCCGCAATCTTTACGAGGTTTTCGATATCACATTGGAGATGGTTGCATGAATACTTGAATGGGGCATCCCGAAAGGCCTTATTTAACTGAAACTAAATGAAATCCAAATGGAGGTTTCTTGCATTGCTGATATAAGGTCTTCTGGAGCTTCCCCCAATGCTATTGTTAAGGAAATTTAGTACCACATGGGATTTATAGTACATACAATGAGGACAGCCTTTTACTGCAATGTGTACTATGTTCCGATAGCACACTGGAGATGCTTGCATGAGTACTTAAATAGCACTTCCAGCAAGGCCTTATTCTACTCCACTAAACTGAATCTAAATATAGGTATCTTACAATGCAGATATTAGAAAGAATCTTCTTCTCCAAGCTCCCCTAATATTATTGCTAAGGAAATATCGTACCACACGGGATTTAGAGTCCACTCAGAGATGACAGCCTGCTACTTCAATCTTTACATTGTTTTCCATATCAAATTGTAGATTATTGCATGAATACATAATTATCACAGCAAGGAAGTCTTTTTTCGACCCCACCAAACCGAATCCAAATGTAGGTTTCTTTCATTGCTGATATTAGAGAGAATCATCTTATGCAGCTTCCCATAATGCTATGGTTAAGGAAATTTCAGACCATATGGCATTTGGATTGCATACAGTGAGGACAGATTTCTATTGCAATTATACTATGTTTTCCATATCACATTGCAGATGTTAGCATGATTACTTGAATGGGGCATCACGCAAGGCCTTTACTGTAACTAAACTGAATCCAAATGTAGGTTTCTTACATTGCTGATATTAGAAATAATCTTCTTCTGCAGCTTCTCCCCATTGCTATGGCTAACGAAATTTCGTACCACACCGGATATAGAGTTCAAACAGTGAGGACAGCCTTCTACTGCAATCTTTACTGTGTTTTGATATCACATTAGAGATGGTGGCATGATTACTTAAGTAGCACATCCAGAACTTCCTTATTCTACTCAAAAATCTGAATCCAAATGTAGTTTGCTTAAAGTGCTTATATTAGAAAAAATCTTCTTATGAAGCTTCCCGTAATGCTATTGCTAAGGATTTTTCGTACCCCATGGGATTTAGAGTGCATACAGAAAAGACAACGTTCCACTGAATTGTTTATTATGTTTTCGATACCACAGTGGAGATGGTAGCATGATTACTTGATCGAGGCATCGCTCAAGGTCTTATTTTACTTAAACTGAACTGAATCGAAATATAGGTTTTTTACATTGCTGATATTACAGAGAATCTTCTTCTGCAGCTTCCCCTAATGTGTGCTTAAGGAAATTTCGGACCACATGCTATGTAGAGTGCATACAGGGCGGACAGACTTCTATTGCAATTATACTATGTTTTCCATATCACATGGGAGATGGTACCATGATTACTTGAATGGGGCATCACGCAATGTCTTATTTTACTGTAATTAACCTGAATCCAAATGTAGGTTTCCTACATTGCTGATATTAGAAAGAATCTTCTGCAGCATCTCCCCATTGGTATTGCTAAGGAAATTTCGTACCACATTGGATATACAGTGCATACAGTGAGAACAGCCTTCACTGCAATCTTTACTATGTTTCGATATGACATTGCAGATGGTTGCATGATTGCTTAAATAGCACATCCAGAAATTCTTTTTTTACTCAACTAAACTGAATCCAAATGTAGGTTGCTTACACTGCTTATATCAGAAGAAATTTTCTGAAGCTTCCTCTAATGCTCTTGCTAAGGAAATTTCGTACCACACAGGTTTTAGAGTGCATACAGATAGGACAACTTTCTACTGCAATGTTATTATGTTTTCGATATCACATTGGAGATGGTTGCATGATTACTCAAATAGCACCTCCAGAAGGCCTTATTCTACTCTACTAAACTGAATCAAAATGTGTGTAGGTTACATGGAGATATTAGAAAAAAATCTTCTTTCCCAGGCTATCCTAATAATATTCCTAAGGCAATTTCATTCCACACGGGATTTAGAGTCCATACAGAGATGACAGCCTGCCACTTCAATCGTTACATTGTTTTCCATATCACATTGTAGATGGTTGCATGAATATGTAAATATCACACCAAAGAAGTCTTTTTTCTACCTCACCAACGTGAATCCAAAGTATGTTTCTTACATTGTTGATACTAGAAAGAATTTCATTCTGCAGCTTCCCCTAATGCTATGGTTAAGGAAATTTCACACAACATGGGACTTAGAGTGCATATAGTGAGGACAGCCTTCTACTGCTATCTTTACTATTTTATCGATGTCACATTGGAGATGGTTGAATAATTACTTAAATAGCACATCCAGAAGTTGCTTATTCTACTCAACTAATCTGAATCCAAATATAGGTTGCTTAAACTGCTTTTATTAATAGGAATCTTCTCATGAAGCGTCCCCTAAGGCTACTGCTAACGAAATTTCATACCACAGGGGATTTAGAGTGCATACAGGAAGGAAATCTTTCGATTGCAATGTATAATATGTTTTTGATATCACATTGGAGGTGGTTGCATGATTACTTAATAGAACTTCCAGCAGGGCCTTACTCTATTCCACTAAAATGAATCCAAATGAAGGGAGCTTTCACGGCAGATATTAGAAAGAACCTTCTTCTGCAGTCTCCCCTACTGTTATTCCTAAGGAAATTTCGTACCACACGGGATTTAGAGTGCGTACAGAAAGGACATCTTTCTACTGCAATGTTTAATATGTTTTTGATATCACTTTGGAGATGGTGGCATGATTACTTAAATAACACTTCTAGCAGGGCCTTATTCTATTCCACTTAACTGAATCCAGTTTTATGTAGCTTACATGGTAGATATTAGAAGGAACCTTCTTCTCCAAGCTCTCGTAATGTTATTCCTAAGGAAATTTCCTACCACACGGGATTTATAGTGCATACAGTGAGGACAGCTTTCTTCTGCAATCTTTACTATGTTTCAGTATCACAATGGAGACGGTTGCATGATTACTTAAATAGCACGTCCATGAAGGCCTATTCTACTCCACTAAGTTGAATCCAAATATATGTAGCTTACATGGCGGATATTCGAAAGAATATTCTTTTAACGCTATCATACTATTTTCCTAAGGATATTTCGTACCACACAGGATTTAGAGTCCATACATAGATGACAGGCTTCTGCAATCTTTAAAGTGATACTACATTGGAGGTTGTTGCATGATTACTTAAATAGCACATCCATGAAGGCCTATTCTACTCCACTAAACTGAATCCAAATATATGTAGCTACACGTCGGATATTCGAAAGAATCTTTTCAGCTATCCTAATATTATTCCTAAGGATATTTCGTACCACACAGGATTTAGAGTCCATATATAGATGACAGCCTTCTACTGTAATCTTTACAGTGATTTCTATACCACATTGGAGGTGGTTGCAGGATTATACAGAAATTGCTTACTCTAATCAACTAAGCTGAATTAAAATGTAGGTTGCTTAAACGGCTTATATTAGGAAGAGTATTCTTATGAAGTTTCCATAATGCTATTGCTAAGGAAATTTCGTACCACACGGGAATTAGAGTTCATATAGTGAGGACAGCCTTCTACTTCAATCTTTACGTTGTTTTCATATCACATTGTAGATGATTGCATGAACACGTAAGTATACCACCAAGGAAGTCTTTTTTCGACCCCACCGAACTGAATCCAAATGTAGGTTTCTTACATTGCTGATATAAAAGAGAATCTTCTTCTGCAGCTTCGCCTAATGCTATGGTTAAGGTAAATTCATACCACATCGGATTAAGAATGCATAAAGTGAGGAGAGTTTTCTATTCCAATTATACTGTGTTTTCCATATCAAATTGGAGATGGTTGCATGATTACTTGAATGGGGCATACCGCAAGGCCTTATTTTACTGAAACGAAACGTTTACTACATTGCTGATATTACAAAGAATCTTCTGCAATTTCCCCAAAGCTATTGCTAAGGAAATATCCTACCACATGGGATTTATAGTTCATAGAGTGAGGAGAGCCTTCTACTGTAATCCTTACTATGTTTCGATATCATATTCGAAATGGTCTCATGATTACTTAAGTAGCACCTCCAGAAATTCCTTTTTCAAATCAGCTAAGCTGAATCCAAATGTAGGTTGCTTACACTGCTCATATTAGAAGGAATCTTCTGAAGCTTCCCCTAATGCTATTGCTAAGGAAATTTCGTACCACACGGGATTGAGAGTGCATGCAGTGAGGACCGCCTTCTACTGCAATCTTTAGTATGTTTCAATATCACAGTGAACAAGGTTGCATGATTATTTAAATATCTCATCCAGAAATTCCTTATTCTTCTCAACTAAGCTGAATCCAAATGCAGGTTGCTTACACTGCTTATATTAAATTGTATCATCTTATGAAGCTTCCCCTAATGCTATTGCTAAGGAAATTTCGTACAACACGGGATTTAGAGTGCATAGAGAAAGAACAACTCTCTACTGCCATGTTTACTATGTTTTTGATACCACATTAAATACTAGCATGATCCCTTGAATGGGGCATCACGCTAGGCGTTATTTTACTGAAACTAAACTGATCCAAATGTAGGTTTCTTACATTGTTGATATTAGAAAGAAATTTCTTCTGCAGCTTCCCCCAAAGCTATTGCTAAGGATATTTCACACCACACGGGATTTAGGGTGCATACAGCAAGGACAACTTTCTACTGCAATGTTTAATATGTTTTTAAAATCAGACTGGAGATGGTTGCATTATTACTTAAATAGCACGCCCACCAAGACCTTACTCTACTCCACTAAACTGAATCCAAATATAGGTATCTTACATGGCAGATATTAGAAAGAATCTTGTTCTTCTGTCTCCCCTGATATTATTCCTAAGGAAATTTCGTACCATACGGGATTTAGAATCCATACAAAGATGAGCGCCTGCTAGTGCAATCTTCACATTCTTTTCTATATCCCAGTGTAGATGGTTGCATGAATACGTAAATATCACAACAAGCATGTCTCTTTTAGACCCCACCAAACTAAGTTAAAATGTAGGTTTCTTACATTGCGGATATTAGAAGAATCCCTTCTGCAGCTTCCCTTAATGCTATGGTTGTGTACATTTCGTACCACACCGGATTTAGACTGCATATATTGAAGACAGCCTTCTACTGCAATCTTTGCTATGTTTTCGAAATCACATTGGAGATGGTTGCATGAATACTTAAATGGGGCATCCCGAAAGGCCTTATTTTACTGAAGCTAAATGGAATACAATTGGAGGTTTCTTACACTGCTTATATTAGAAAAAATCTACTTCTGCAGTTTTCTCCAAAGCTATTGCTAAGGAAATTTCGTACCACACGAGATTTAGAGTGCATACAGAAAGGACAACTTTCTACAGCAATGTTTAATATGTTTTTAAAATCAGATTGGAGATGGTTTCATGATTACTTAAATAGCGCTTCCAGCAAGGCCTTATTTTTCTCCACTGAACTGAATCCAAATATAGATACCTTAAACGGCAGATATTAGAAAGAACCTTCTTGTCCAGGCTCCCCTAATGTTATTCCTAAGGAAATTTCTTACCACACAGGATTCATAGGTCCTAACGTAAGGACAGCCTTCTACTGCAATCCTTACTGTTTTGATATCACATTGGAGATGGTTGCATGATTACTTAAATAGCACATCCAGAAATTCCTTATTCAACTCAGCTAACCTGAATCCAAATGTAGGTTGCTTACACCACTTATATTAGAAGGAATCTTCTTCTGAAGCTGCCCCTAAGGTTATTGCTAAGGATATTTTATACCACACAGGTTTTAGAGTGCATACAGTATGGACAACTTTCTATGCAACGTTTACTGTGTTTTCGATATCACACTGGAGATGGTAACATGATTACTTGAATGGGGCATGGCGCAAGGCCTTATTTTACTGAAACTAAACTGAATCCAAATGTCGGTTTCTTACCTGGCTGATATTAGAAACAATCATCTTCTGCAGCTTCCCCCAAAGCTATTAGTAATGAAATTTCCTACCACACGGGAATTAGAGTGCATGTATTCCTGACAGCCTACTACCGCAATCTTTACTATGTTTTCGAAATCACATAGTAGATGGTTGCATGAATGCTTGAATGGGGAATCCCGCAAGGCCTTATTTTACTGAAACTATGTGGAATTCAATTGGAGGTATCTTATATTGATGATATTAGAACGAATTCCAATCTACAGCTTCCCCTTATGCTATGGTTAAGGAAATTTCGTACCACCCGGGATTTAGAGTGCATACAGTGAGGATAGCCTTCTACTGCAATCGTTAGAACGTTTAAATAACACATTGGAGATGGTTGCATGATTACTTAAAAACACATCCAGAAATTCCTTATTGTACTCAACTAACATGAATCCAAATGCAGGTTGCTTACACAGCTTATATTAGAAAGAATATTCTTATGAAGCTTCCCCTAATGCTTTTGCTAAGGAAATTTGGTACCACACCGCATTTAGAGTGCATATAGAAAGGACAAATTCTACTGCAATGTTAACTATGTTTTCGATAACACAAAGGGATGGTACACGATTACTTAAATTGCACATCCAGAAATTCTTATTCTACTCAGCTAAACTGAATCCAAATGTAAGTTTTTTACATTGGTGATTTTAGAAAGAACCTTCTTCTGCATCTTCCCCTAATGCTATTGCTAAGGAAATTTCATTCCACATGGGATTTGGAGTCCATAAAGAAATGAGAGCCTTCTACTGCAATCTTTACTTTGTTTTCGATATCACATTGGAGTCGGTCACATGATTTCTTAAATAGCACATCCAGAAATTCCTTATTCTACAGAACTAAAGTGAATCCAAACGTAGGTTGCCTAAACTTTCATATTAGAAGAAATCTTATTCTGAATCTTCCCCTAATGCTATTACTAAGGACATTTTGTACCACAAGGGATTTAGAGTGAATACAAGGACAACTTTCTATTGCCATGTTTAAAATGTTTTTTATATCACATTGGAGATGGTTGCATGATTACATAAATAGTACTTCCAGCAGGGCCTTATTCTATTCCACTAGACTGAATCCAAATATAGGTAGCTTACACGGCAGATTTTAGATAGAACCTTCTTCTCCAGTCTCCCCTAATGTTATTCCTACGGAAATTTAATACAGCATGGTATTTATCGTGTATACAGTGATTACAGCCTACTACTGCTATCTTTGCTATGTTTCGATATCACATTTGAGATGTTCACATGATTACTTAAATAGCACATTCAGAAATTCTTTATTCTACTCAAGAAAGCTGAATCAAAATGTAGTTTGTTTAAACTGCTTATACTAGAAAGAATCTTCTTATAAAGCTTTCCCTAATGCTATTGCTAAGGTAATTTCTACCACATGGGATGTAGAGTGCATGGAGACAGGACAACTTACTAGTGAAATATTTATTATGTTTTCGATATCACATTGGAAATGGTAGCATGATTACTTGAATGGGGCATCGCCAAAGGTCTTATTTTACTGAAACTAAACTGAATCCGAATGTAGGTTTTTTACATTGCTGATATTAGGGAGAATCTTCTTTTGCACCTTCCCCTAATGCTATGGTTAAGGAAATTTCGGACCACATGGGATTTAGAGTGCATAAAGGGAGGACAGATTTCTATTGCAATTATACTAGGTTTTCCATATCACATTGGAGATGGTAGCAAAATTACTTGAATGGGGCAACCCGCAAGGCCTTATTTTACTGAAACTAAACTGAATCCAAATGTAGGTTTCTTACATTGCTGATATTAGAAAGAATCTTCTTCTGCACCTTTCCCCAAAGATATTCTTAAGGAAATTTCATACCACACGGGATTTAGAGGGCATACATTGAGGAGAGCCTTCTACTACAGTCTTTACTATGTTTTGATATCACATTTGAGATGGTTGCATGAATCCTTTAATGGGGCATCTCGCAAGGCCTTATTTTACTGAAACTACATAAAATCGAATTGGAGGATTCTTACATTGGTGATATTAGAAAGAATCCCCCTCTGCTGCTTCCCCTAATGCTATGGTTAAGGAAATTTCGTACCAAACCGTATTTAGAGTGCATATAGTGAGGACAGCCTTCTACTGCAATCATTACTATGATTTCGATATCACATTGGAGATGGTTGGATGATCACTTAAAAAGCACATCCAGAAATTCCTTAATCTACTTAACTAAGCTGAATCCAAATTTAGGTTGCTTAAACTGTTTATATTAGAAAGAATCTTCTTATGAAGCTTCCCCTAATGCTATTGCCAAGGAAATTTTGTACCACACTAGATTTAGAGTGCATGCAGAAGGACAAATTACTATTGCAATATTTTATATGTTTATGATATCATATTGGAGATGGTTACATGATTAGTTAAATAGTACTTCCAGTAAGGCCTTATTCTATTCCACTAAACTGAATCAAAATGTACGTAGTTTACACAGCAGGTATTAGAAAGAACCTTCTTCTCCAGGCTCCCCTAATGTTATTCCTAAGGAAACTTCGTACCACACGGGATTTAGAGTCCATACAAAGATGACAGCCTTCTACTTCAATCTTTACATTGTTTTCCATATCACATTGTAGATTGTTGCATGAATACATAAATATCAGACCAAGGAAGTCTTTTTTCCACCAACACCAAACTGAATCCAAATATAGGTTTCTTACATTGCTGATATTAGAAAGAATCACCTGCTGCAGCTTCCCCTAATGCTATGGTTAAGGAAATTTCATAGAACACGGGATTTAGAGTGCATATAGTGAGTACAGCCTTCTACTGCAATCTTTACTATGATTTTGATGTCACATTGGAGATGTTTGTGTGATTACTTAAAAAGCACATCCAGAAATTCCTTAATCTACTCAACTAAGCTGAATCCAAATTTAGGTTGCTTGAACTGCTTATATTAGAAAGAATATTCTTATAAAGCTTCCCCTAATGCTATTGCAAAGGAAATTTTGTACCACACCAGATTTACAGTGCATACAGAAAGTACAAATTTCTATTGCAATGTTTTATATGTTTATGATATCATATTGTTGATGGTTATATGATTACTTAAATAGCACTTCCAGCAAGGCCTTATTCTATTCCACTAAACTAAATACAAATGTACATAGTTTACACGGCAGATATTAGAAAGAACCTTCTTCTCCAGGCTCCCCTAATGTTATTCCTAAGGAAATTTCGTACCACACGCTATTTAGTGTCCATAGAGAGATGACAGCCTGCTACTTCAATCTTTACATTGTTTTGCATATCACATTGCAGATTGTTGCATGAACATGTAAATATCACACCAAGGAAGTGTTTTATCGAGCACCCCAAACTGATCCAAATGTGGGTTTCTAACATTGCTGATATTAGAAATAATTTTCTTCGGCAGCTTTCTCCAATGCTATTCCTAAGGAAATTTCAGACCACATGGGATTTAGAGTGCATAGAGTGAGGACAGCCTTCTACTGCAATCTTTACTATGTTTCGATATCACATTGCAGATGTTTGCATGATTACTTAAATAGCACATCCTGAAATTCCTTATTCTACTCAACTAAAGTGAATCAAAATGTAGGTTGCTTACACTGCTCATATTAGAAGGAATTTTCTTCTGAAGTTTCCCCTAATGCTATTGCTATGGAAATTTCGTACCTCACGGGATTTAGACTGCATACACAAAGGACAACTTTCTACTGAATGTTAATATATTTTCGACAAAATCACATTGGAGATTTTTGCATGATTAGTTAAATAGCACATCCTACAAGGCCTTATTCTACTCCACGAAACTGAATTCAAATGTAGGTATCTTACATGGCAGATATTAGACAGAATCTTCTTCTCCAGGCTGCCCTAATATTATTCCTAAGGAAATTTCACAAAAGAAGGGATTTAGAGTCCATACAAATATGACAGACTGCTACATCAATCTTTAGTATGTTTTCCATATCACATTGGACATGGTAGCATAATTACTTGAATTGGGAATCGTGAAAGGCCTTATTTTACTGTAACTAAACTGAATTCGAATGTAGGTTTCTTACATTGATGATATTAGAAAGAATCTTCTTCTGCAGCTTCCCCCAAAGCTATTGCTCAGGAAATTTCGAAACCACAGGGGATTTACTTTGCATATATGGAGGACAGCTTTCTATTGCAATTTTACAGTTTTCCATATCACATTGGAGATGGCAGCATGATTACTTGAATCGGGCACCGTGCAAGGCCTTATTTTACTGTAACTAAACTGAATTCGAATGTAGGTTTCTTACATTGATGATATTAGAAAGAATCTCCTTCTGCAGCTTCCCCTAATGCCTATGGTTAACGAAATTTCATACCACATGGGATTTTAATTGCATATATGAAGGATAGCTTTCTTTTGCAATTTTACAATTTTCCATATCACATTGGAGATGGTAGCATAATTACTTGAATGGGACATCCCTTAAGGCCTTATTTTAACGAAACATAACTGAATCCAAATGTAGGTTTCTAACATTAATGATATTTGAAAGAATCTGATTCGGCAGCTTCCTCCAATGCTATTCCTAAGGAAATTTCGTACCACACGGTATTTAGAGTGCCCAGAGTGAGGATAGCCTTCTACTGCAATCTTTACTATGTTTTGATACCACATTGGACATGGTTGCATGATTACTTAAATAGCACATCCTGAAAATCCTTATTCTACTCAACTAACGTGAATTAAAATGTAGGTTGCTTACACTGCTCATATTAGAAGGAATCTCCTTCTGAAGTTTCCCGTAATGCTATTGCTATGGAAATTTCGTACCACACGGGATTTAGACTGCATTCAGAAAGGACAACTTTCTGCTGAATGTTAATATGTTTTCGATAATGACATTGGAGATTTTTGCATGAGTAATTAAATAGCACTTCCAACAAGGCCTTAGTCTACTCCACCAAACTGTATCCAAATGTAGGTATCTTACATGGCAGATATTAGAAAGAATCTTCTTCTCCAGGCTGCTCTAATATTATTCCTATGGAAATTTCGTACCACACGGATTTAGAGTGCATATAATTAGGACAGCCTTCTACTGACATTTTTAATGTGTTTTCGATATCACATTGGAGATGGTTGCGTGTTTACTTGAAGGGGTATAATGGAAGGCGATATTTTACTGAAACTAAACTGAATCCAAATGGAGGTTTCTTACATTGCTGATATTAGAAAAAATCTTCTTCTGCTGCTTCCCGTAATGCTATGTTTAAGGAAATTTCGGACCACACGGGATTTAGAGTGCATATAGTGAGGACATCCTTCTATGCCATATGTACTATATCTAGATATCACAGTATAAATGGTTGCATGATTACTTAAATAGCACATCCAGAGATACCTTTTTCTACTCAACTAAACTGAGTCCAAATGTAGGTTGCTTACACTGCTCATACTAGAAGGAATTTTCTTCTGAAGCTTCCCCAATGCTATTGCTAAGGAAATATCGTACCACACGGGATTTAGAGTGCATACAGAAAGGACAATTTTCTACTGCAAATATTAATGTTTTCGACATCACTTTGGAGATGGTTGCATGATTACTTAAATAGCACATCCAGCAAGCCCTTATTCTACTCCCCTAAACTGAATCCAAATGTACGTATATTACATGACAGATATTAGAAAGAACTTTCTTCTCCAGGCTCCCCTAAGGTTATTACTAAGTAAATTTCGTACCACACGGGATTTAGAGGCCATACAGAGATGACTGCACGGTATTTCAATCTTTACATTGTTTTCCATATCACATTGTACATGGTTGCATGATCACGTAAATGCAACACCAAGGAAGTCTTTTTTCGACCCTTACAAACTGAACACAAATGTAGGTTTCTTACACTGCTGATATTCGAAAGAACCTTCTTCTGCAACTTCACGCAATGCTATTGATAAGGAAATTTCGTACGACACGGGATTTAGAGTCCATACAGACATGACAGTCTGCTACGTCAATCTTTACTACTATGTTTTCCAGATCACATTGGAGATGTTAGCATGACTACTTGAATCGGGCATCACGCAAGGCCTTATTTTACTGTAACTAAACTGAATTCGAATGCAGGTTTCTTACATTGATGATATTAGAAAGAATCTTCTGCAGTTTCCCCCAAAGCTATTTCTCAGGAAATTTCGCACCACACGGAATTTAGAGTGCATATAGTTAGGAGAGCCTTCTACTGCCATTTTTAATTTGTTTCTGATATCACATTGGAGATGGTTGCATGATTACTTGAACGGGGCATAACGCAAGCCTTATTTTACTGAAACTAAAATGAATCCAAATGTAGGTTTTAACACTGCTGATATTAGAAAGTATCTTCTTCTGCAGCTTCCGGTAATGCTATAATTGAGGACATTTCGTACCACAGGGTATTTAGTGTGCATACAGAAAGGATAACGTTCTGATGCCTTGTTTACTGTATTCGAAATCACATTGAGATGGTCTCATGATTACTTAAATATCACCTTCAGGAAGGCCTTATACAACTCCACTAAACTGAATCCAAATATAGGTAACTTACACAGCGGATATTAGAAAGAATTTTCTTTTCCAGGCTCCCCTAATATTATCCTTAAGGAAATTTCGTACCACACGGGATTTACAGTGCATAGAGTGAGGACAGCCTTCTACTACAATTTTTACTATGTTTCGATATCACATTGGGTATACTCCATGATTACTTAAATACCACAATGAGAATTTCCTTATTTTACTCAACTAAACTGAATCTAAATGTAGGTTGCTTACACTGCTCATATTAGAAGGAATCTTCTTCTGAAGCTTCCCCTAATGCTATTGCTATGGAAAATTCGTGCCATACGGATTTAGAGTCCATACAGTAATGACAGCATGCTACTTCAATTTTACATTGTTTTCCATGTCACATTGTAGATGGTTGCATGAACACATAAATATCACAACAAGGAAGTCTTTTTACGACCCCTTCAAACTGAATTCAAATGTAGGTTTCTTACATTGCTGATATTAGAAAAAACCTTCTTTTGCAGCGTCCCCGAATGCTTTTGCTAAGGAAATTTCGTACCACATGGATTTACATGCATAGAATGAGGACAGCCTTCTACTGCAATCTTTTTCTATGTTTCGATATCACTATGGAAATGGTTGCATGATTACTTAAATAGCACATCCAGAAATTCCTTATTCTGCTTAACTAAGCTCAATCCAAATGTAGGTTGCTTACACTGCTTATATTACATAGAAACTCCTTATGAAGCTTCCCCTAATGTTATTGAAAAGGAAATTACTTTCCGCACCGTATTTCCAGTGCATACAGGAAGGACAACTTTTTATTGCAATGTTTACGGTTTTTGAAATCACATTGAAGATGTTTTCATGATTACTTGAATATCAACTCCAGTAAGGTCTAATACTACTCCACAAAACTGAATTCAAATATAGGTAACTTACGCAGCGTATATCAGAAAGAATTTTCATCTCCCGGCTCCCCTAATGTTATTTCTAAGGAAATTTCGTTCCCCACAGGATTTAGAGTCCATATAGAGATCACAGCATGCTACTTCAATCTTTACATTGTTTTCCGTATCACGTTGCAGATGGTTGCATAATCACGTAAATATCACACCAAGGAAGTCTTTTTTTGATCGCTCCAAACGGAATCCAAATGTAGGTTATTACACTGCTGATATTAGAAAGAATCTTCTTCTTCAGCTTCCCGTAATGCAATGGTTAAGGTCATTACGTACCATACAGGATTTAGAGTGCATATAGTGAGGAAAGCCTTCTACTGCAATCTTTACTATGTTTTTGATATCGCATTGGAGATGTTTGCATGATTACTTAAATAGAAGATCAAGAAAATCCTTATTCTACTTAACTAAGGTCAATCCAAATACAGGTTGCTTACACTGCTTATATTAGACAGAATCTTTTTATGATGCTTCCCCTAATGCTATTGCTAAGGAAATATCGTACCACACGTGATTTTGAGTGCACACAGAAAGGACATCTTTCTACTGCAATGTTTACTGATTTTGAAAGCACATTGGAGATGGTTTCATGATTACTTAAATATCACCTCCAACTAGGCCTAATACTACTCCACTAAACTGATTCCAAACATAGGAAACTTTCCCAGCAGATATTAGAAAGAATTTTCTTCTCCAGGCTCCCCAATTGTTATTACTTAGGAAATTTCGTACCGCACGGGATTTAGAGCGCATACAGAAAATACAAATTTCCAATGCAATGTTTACAGTTTTTGAAAACACATTGGAGATGGTTTCATGATTACTTAAATAGCACATCCGGCAAGGCCTTATTCTACTCCACTAAACTGAATCCAAATGTAGGTATCTTACATCTCAGATATTAGAAAGAACATTCTTCTCCTGGCTCCCCTAATATTATTCCTATGGAAATTACTTACCACACGGAAATTAGAGAGCATATAGTGAGCACAGCCTTCTACTGCCATCTTTACTATGTTGTCGAAATCACATTGGTAGATGGTTGCATGATTACTTCATGGGACATCCCGCAAGGCATTATTTTAATGAAACTAAATTGAATTCAAAAGTAGGTTTCTAACATTGCTGATATTAGAAAAATCTTCTTCTGCAGCTTCCTCCAATGCTATTGCTAAGGAAATTTCGTACCACACGTAATTTAGAGTGCATACAGAAAGGACAATTTTCTACTGCAAGGTATAATATGTTTTTGATATCACATTGGAGATGGTTGCATGATTACTTAAATAGCACATCCAGGAAGGCCTTATTCTACTCCACTAAACTGTATCCAAATGTTGGTATCTTACATGGCAGATATTAGAAAGAACCTTCTTCTCCAACCTCCCCTAAGGTTATTCCTAAGGACATTTCGTACCGCAAGATATTTAGAGTCCATACAGAGATGACTGCATGGTACTTCAATCTTTACATTGTTTTCCATATCACATTGTAGATGGTTGGATGATCAGTTAAATATCACACCAAGGAAGTCTTTTTTCGACCCTTCCAAACTGAATCGAAAAGTTGGTTTCTTACATTGCTTATATTAGAAAGAACCGTCTTCTGCATCTTCCCACAATGCTATTGATAAGGAAATTTCGTACCACACGGGATTTACAGTGCATAGAGTGAGGACAGCCTTCTACTGCAATCTTTACTCTATTTCAATATCACGTTTAAAATAGTTGCATGATTACTTAAATAGCACATCCAGAAATTCCTTATTCTACCCAACTAAACTGAATCCAACTGTAGGTTGCTTACACTGCTCATATTAGAAGGAATCTTTTTCTCATTCTTACCCTAATGCTATTGCTAAGGACTTTTCGAAACATACGGGATTTACAGTGCATATAAAAGGACAATATTCTACTGCAATGTTTACTGTTCTCAAAATCACATTGGAGAAAGGTTTATGATTACTTAAATATCAACTCCAACCACGCCTAATACTAGTCCACGAAACTGAATCCAAATGCAGGTATCTTGCATGGCAGATATTAGACAGAATCTTCTTCTGCAGTTTCCCGTAATGCTATGTCTACGGAAATTTCGTACCACACGGGATTTAGAGTGCATAATGTCAGCACAGCCATCTACTGCAATCTTTACTATGTTTCGTTATAACCTTGGATATAGTTGCATGATTACTTAAACAGCACATCCAGAAATTCCTTATTTACTATACTAAACTGAATTCAATTTTAGGTTGCTCACACTGCTCATATTAGTAGGAATCTTCTTCTGATATTTGCCCTAATGCTATTGCTAAGGAAATTTCTTACCACACGGGATTTAGAGTGCTTAAAGGAAGGACAACTTTCTACTGCAATGTTTAATATGTTTTCTATATCACCTTGTAGATGGTTGCATGATTACTTAAATAGCACCTCCAACAAGGCCTTATTCTACTGCACTAACCTGAATACAAATATAGTTATCTTACATGGCAGATATTCAAAATATCTTCTTCTACAGGCTCCCCTTATATTATTCCTAAGGAAATTTCCTACCACACGGGATTTAGAGTCCATACAGAGATTACAGCCTGCTACTACAATCTTTACATTGTTTTCCATATCACATTGTAGATGGTTGTATGAACATATAAACATCACAGCAAGGAAGGCTGTTTTCGACCCCACATTAGTGAATCAAAATGCAGATTTCTTACATTGCTGGTATTAGAAAGATTCTTCTTCTGCAGCTTCCCCTAATGCTATCTTTAAGGAAATTTCGTACCACACGGGATTTACAGTGCATAGAGTGAGGACTGCCTTCTACTGCACTCTTTACTATGTTTCGATATCAAATTGGAAATGGTTGCATGATTACATAAATAGCACATCGAGTAATTCCTTTTTCCACTCAACTAAACTGAGTCCAAATGTAGGTTGCTTACACTGCTCATATTAGAAGGGATCTTCTTCTGATGCTTGCTCTAAAGCTATTGCTAAGGAATTTTCACACCACACGGGATTTACATTGCATATAGAAAACAGAACTTTCTACTGCTTTGTTTAATATGTTTTCGATAATCACATTTTAGATGGTTGGGTGATTACCTAAATAGCACAACCAGCAAGGCCTTATTCTACTCCACTAAACTGAATCCAAATGTAATTATCTTGCATGGCAGATATTAGAAAGAATCTTCTTCTCAAGGCTCCCCTAATATTATTCCTAAGGTAATGTCGTACCACATGGGATTTAGAGTGCATGCAGTGAGGACAGCCTTCTACTGCAATCTTTACTATGTTTCGATATCACATTGGAGATGGTTGCGTGATTACTTAAATAGCACATCTAGAAATTCCATATTCTACTCAACTAAGCTGAATCCAAATATAGATTTCCTTCACTGCGAATATTTGAAGGAATCTTCTTCTGAAGCTTTTCCTAGTGCTATTGCAAAGGAAATTTCGTACCACATGATTTACAGTGCATATCGAAATGTTAACTTTCTACTGCAATGTTTAATATGTTTTTAATAACACATTGGAGATGGTTGCATGATTACGTAAATAGCACATCCAGAAATTCCTTATTCTACTCAACTAACCTGAATCCAAATGTATCTTGCTTAAACTGCTTATATGAGAAAGAATCTTCTTATGAAGCTTCCCCTAATGCTATTGCTGAGGAAATTTCTTTCCACACGGGATTTAGAGTGCATAAAGAAAGGACAACTTTCTACTGCAATGTTTACTATGTTTTCGATATCACATTGGAGATGGTAGCATGATTACTTGAATGGGGCATCAAGAAAGGCCTCTTTTTACGGAAATTAAACTGAATCAAATGTAGGTTTCTTACATTGCTGATATTAGAAAGAGACTTCCGCAGCTTCCCCCAAAGCTATTGCAAAGGAAATTTCGTTCCACACTGTATTTATAATGCATATATTGAAGACAGTCTTCTACTGCAGTCTTTACTATATTTTTGATATAACAGCAGAGATGGTTGCATGAATACTTCAGTGGAGCAGACGCAAAGCCTTATTTTCTGAAATATATGCTATCCAATTCGAGGTTTCTTACATTGCTGATGTTAGAAAGAATCTACTTCTGCAACTTTCCCAAATGCTATTGCTACAGAAATTTCGTTCCACACTGGGTTTAGACCGCATACAAAAAGGACAACTTTCCACTGTAATGTTTAATATGTTTTCGATATTACATTGGGGATGGTTGCATGATTACTACAATAGCACATCCAGCAAGCCTTTATTCTACCCCACTAAACTGAATCCAAATGTAGGTGTCTTACAATGCAGATATTAGAAAGAATCTTCTTGTACAGTCTCCCCTAATATTATTCCTAATGAAATTTCGCACCACACGGGATTTAGAGTTCATACAGAGATAGAGAGCCTGCTAATTCAATCTTTACATTGTTTTCTATATCACATTGTTGATGGTTGCATGAACTCGTAAATATCACACCAAGGAAGTCTTTCTTCGACCCCACCAATCTGAATCCAAATGTAGATTTCTTACATTGCTGATATTAGAAAGAATCTTCTTCTGCAGCTTCCCCTAATGCTATGGTTAAGGAAATTTCAGACCACATGGGTTTTAGTGTGAATATACTGAGGACAGCTTTCTATTGCAATTTTACTTTGTTTTCCATATCACGTTGGAGATGGTGGCATGATTACTTGAATGGGGCATCACGCAAGGCCTTATTTTACTGAAACTAAACTGAAGGCAAATGTAGGTTATTACACTGCTAATATTAGAAATAATCTTCTTCTGGAGCTTCACCTAAAGCTATTGCTAAGGAAATTTCATACCACATGGAATTTAGAGTGCGTATAAAAATGACTACTTTCTGCAGCAATGTTTAATATGTTTTTGATATCACATTGCAGATGTTAGCATGATTACTTCAATAGCACATCCAGCAAGGTCTTATTCTACTCCACTAAACTGAATCCAAATATAGGTATCTCACATGGCAGATATTAGAAAGAACCTTCTTCTAAAGGCTCCCGTAATATTATTCTTAAGGAAATTTCGTCCCACACGGGCGTTACAGTCCATACATAGATGATAGCCTGCTACTTCAATCTTTACATTGTTTTCCATATCACATTGAAGATTGTTGCATGAACATTTATATATCACACCAAGAAAGTCTTTTTTCGACCCCAGCATTTTGAATCCAAATGTAGGTTTCTTACATTACTGATATTAGAATGAACCTCCTTCTGCATCTTCCCACAATGCTATTGATAAGGAAATTTCGTACCACATTTGATTTAGAGTTCATATAGTGAGGACAGCCTACGACTGCAATCTTTACTATGTTTTCGATATCACATTGGAGGTGGTGCATGAATACTTGAATGGGGCATCACGCAAGCCCGTATTTTACTGAAAAAACACTGAATCCAAATGTAGGTCTTTACATTGATTGTAGTAGAAAGAATCTTCTTCAGTATTTTCCACTAATGCTATGGTTAAGGAAATTTCGTGCCACATTTGAGTTTCTAGTGCATACAGTGATGAAAGGTTCCTATGGCAATTTTACTTTGTTTTCCATATCACATTGGAGATGGTAGCATGATTACTTGAATCAGGCATCGTGCAAGGCCTTATTTTACTGAAAATAAACTGAATCCAAATGTAGGTTTCTTCCACTGCTGATATTAGAAAGAAGCTTCTTCTGCAGTTCCCCCAAAACAATTACTAAGAAATTTTGTACCACACGGGATTTAGAGTTTTTGTAGTGAGGACAGCCTTCTACTGCAATCTTTACTATGTTTTCAATATCACATTGGAGATGGTTTCATGATTACTTAAATAGCACACCCAGAAATTCCTTATTCCACCCAACTAAGCTGAATGAAAATACAGGTTTCAAAAACGGCTCATATTAGAAAGAATCTTCTTATGAAGCTTCCCCTAATGCTATGGTTAAAGAAATTTCGTACCACACGGGATTTAGAGGGCATATACTGAGGACAGACTTCCACTGCAATCTTTACTATGTTTTTGATATCTCACTGGAGATGGTCACATGATTACTTAAATAGCACATTCAGAAAATCCTTATTCTACTAAACTAAGCTGAATCCAATGTAGGTTGCTTAAATTGCTTATATTAGAAAGAATCTTCTTATGAAGTTTCCCCTAATGCTATTGCTAAGGAAATTTCGTACCACACGAGATTTAGAGTGCATACTTAAAGGACAACTGACTACTGCAACGTTTACTGTGTTTTCGATATCACATTCTGGATGGTAGCTTGATTACTTGAATGTGGCATCGTGGAAGGCCTTATTTTACTGAAACTAAACTGAATCCAAATGTAGGTTTCTTAAGGATATATATTGCTGATATTAGAAAGAATCTTCTCCTGCAGCTTCCTCCGATGCTGTTACTAAGGAAATTTCGTACCACACGGGATTTGCAGTTCATAAAGTGAGGAGAGACTTCTACTGCAATCTTTACAATGTTTCGATATCACATTGGAAATGGTTGAATGATTTCTTAAATAGCACATCCAGAAATTCCTTATCTACTCAACCAAACTGAATCCAAATATAGGTTGTTTACACTGCTCATATTAGAAGGAATCATCTTCTCCAGGCTCCCCTAATATTGCTCCTAAGGTAATTTCGTACCACAATGGATTTTGAGTTCATACAGAAAGGACAATTTTCTACTGCAATGTTTAATATGTTTTTGATATCACATTGGAGATGGTTGCATGATTACTTAAATATCACTTCCGGCAGGGCCTTATTCTATTCCAATAAACTGAATCCAAATGTAGTAGCTTACACGGCAGATATTACAAAGAATTTCTTCTCCGTCCTCCTCTAATGTTATTCCTAAGGAAATTTCGTTCCACACGGGATTTATACTGCATAGAGTGAGGGAAGCCTTCTACTGCAATCTTTACTATCTTTCGATATCACATTGGAGATGATTGCATGAATACTTGAACGGGGCATCCCGCAAGGCCTTATTTTACTGAAACTAAATGGAATTCAATTGGAGGTTTCTTACATTGCTGATATTAGAATGAATCTTCTTCTACAGCTTCCCCAATGCTATTTCTAAGGAAATTTCGTATCATACGGGATTTAGAGTCCATACAGAAATGACAGCCTGCTACTTCAATCTTTACATTATTTTCCATATCACATTGTGGATGGTTGCAAGAACACGTAAAAATCAGACCAAGGAAGTCTTTTTTCAACCCCACCAAACTGAATCCAAATGTAGGTTTCTTACATTGCTAATATTAGAAACAATTTTCTTCTGCAGCTCCCCTAATGTTATGGTTAAGGACATTTCGTACCATATGGGATATAGAGTGCATATAATGAGGAACGTCTTCTACTGCCATCTTTACTATGCTTTCGATATCACATTGGAGATGGTTGCATGAACACGTAAA